>JAVJIF010003635.1:0-319375 GCA_038442645.1 Agave tequilana | reverse complement strand
TCGTTAGTTTGTCTTTTATTTTCGTAGTGTAGATTAAGAAGGTGGACGATCCTATACGCCATACTTGTACGCCTTCCAACAAGGTAAGTCATCGCACGGATCAAAGGTAAGCAAGGTAGAAGAGGTATATATGTATAGTTTTCTTTCTTTCTAATTCTAGTTTAGATCTCCATCTCTCTCAAATTTACTTTTCACCTTCTCATTGTAAATATCATATACCATTGTAAATATCATATACCATTGTAAATAATAAAAAGAAAATAATTTTTAGAGAATCTTACTTAAACGCTTCCATCGCTAGTCCCTCCCTGAGGATCACGATCCGCATAACCACTGCTACCGCGGATTCGAATTGAGAACCTTGCACAACTTGTTCTAAATCTAATATTATTTATTTTGTGTGCAGGTAAAAACTTAATCAGCTCTCTTGGTTAAATACAAGTGTTAGCAAACAATCCCCAAGCATATAACAATATGAGCACAAATATATATCAAGCATATAAAGATGAAAGCAATATAAGCATGCAAGATATAAACAAGTAAGAGATAGAGAGAGCAATCACAAACACGGGAGATTTGTTTCGAGGTTCCAGCACACTTGCTCTATGTCCCCGCATTCAACACTATGAAGGATTTCCATTAAAATCGATCCCACCGGATCACTCGGTGCCTCAACACCTACAAGGAGAATTCACACTTGAACTCCTTGGACTCTCTAGTCCCTTCACTTGTTCCCGCAAGAACTGCATACCGCAAGCCCACTAGCTCGCCGAGGCTGCACCTCTACAAAGAGCTCTCACTAGAACTTGAAACAATTGCGAACACACAAGTCCGCCTCCTCAAAGCAAAGATGAAGTCTTTGGTGATCATAGCACTTTGATCACCTAAAAACAATCTCACAACAACTCTCCTATAGGTAGATATAGCAATGGATAGCTCAAGTATGTATGAGAAAAATAAGGATGGAAGTTGTGGTGAAAAATAATGGATAGCTCAACAACCCGGCATATCACAACTTTGACCAACCTAGTGTGCCAGAATGGTCTTATCCGAATGAATATAACCTATACCCCCCATATTATGACCATAATTTTCATACTTTCAACTCTTCACAGAGTTCATGGGGTTTCGTTTCCCCGAGTCAAATTTTCAACTGATTTGTCCTCCGTCTCCACCTTGTCCACAATATTCCCAAGATTCATACTCAGATCCACCCAGTCAGAATAGACTACCATCTATCCAGGAAATGATGAGTATGCATGAGTCCAAGCAACAATTACCATCAATCGCAGACATGATTATGCGTGAGTCCACCGACTCATAACTTCATCACGATTACACTTCATCCTTTCAAGTCCAATCATAACATGATGCACCTATCAACTATGAAAGGATGCTTTCAGCCATGACTGAGGCTAGATTAGCCCGTGATCATGATATAGATTTGATGGTTCAATCTTTACGTTCTCACCGTTCGGCCAGTTCTGATATGGTTAACCATTCTGTTAGAGCCGACGAGCCACGTTGCTTTGGACAACAAGATTCTAATTCAGTACCACCATTTGAACTTGCTGAAACTCTAATTTTTGATAGTTTGGCAAGTTATTCCTTTCCTGAAATAGAACTTGAGCATGAATATGATCATGATCCCCAACTTGATGATTCAATTTTACTTCCTGATTCAATAATGACTCTGGTATCTCCACCTGATTTTACTTTTCCCGAGTCAACATTGGATCCTGTTCCAATTCATCATGAACTTGAATCACCCATTTTTGATGATCATATTGAACTTGACCAATTTTGCAATTTTGAAAGTCCCATGGATAAATTGGCAAGTTCTCATTTTTATGAAATTGAACCCAATGAGATATGTGACCTAGATTCTCAAATCTGTGATCAAGTTCAAATTCCCGAATCATTATTGACTCCTATTTTGTTACCCGACTTAGGTAATCTTTTAGAGTCAGTCTTGATTCCCACACCTATCATTCCTGAACTTGAATCACCAATATTAAGTCACATTCCATTGTGGGAAGATTACTGTAGATTTGAACTTCAACTTATTGATTTGGACCCACTTCCTGAACCCTTACTTGATTTAAGTTTCTTTCCTGAGTCGGTATTCGTTCCCGCACTTATGACGTCCAAGTCAATCATTCCATCTTTTCACACTCTATTTTGGGACAAGGCGGTTGACACAATTGACTCTGAAAATAATTATGAAATTTGAAAATTTGATGGGGTGGAATTTTAAAAAATGATCACACATACATTTTTGTGGATTATACAAGAAAAATTTTTGGTGGGTTCCTCCATGAAATACTATATTATCTTGATTGGGTAGCAACGCTTGGCCCAATTAGACCACCACCGGAACCACCACCTTAAGGTAACTTCTGCCTTCCCTTATTCTTTTTCATGCATATATGCATTCATTCATACATTGAGGACAATGCATGAGATAAGTGTGGGGGTAAGCTTTACTAACATACTAACATAACAAAAATTTGCTAATAAAAAAAAAATGTTATAAAAGGATAATATTTTGACTTATCTTTTGAAAGAAATCTAAGTTAGTTTTAAGGATTAGGAAAATCATGATTAGGATTTCTAAAAACTTGGTCAAAATAAATAAATTGTTTAAATTTTAGGTATAGGAGGAGAAATTGAATAATTAATTAGTCTTAATTTTTACCTCAATGAAATGTGCATACCTAATGCATATCTAGGATTCTAAGACAAAGACCCTTGTGCCTCATAAAAAAAATTATTAAAAAAAATAAATAAAAAATAAAAAAAATTTTCACCAATTAAGCTGGATATATGTGCCTCAAGAAGCATAAATATTCACGCCTAAATGTGAGTTCTAAAAAAAAAAATAATAAAGTCCTTAGTTTTGTGGCCTAGTTCACTCGAATTTGAGTCCGCGGGGTGTTTTCTCACCTGGTGCCCTAAAGCCGACCGGTTCGGGAGCCACCGACTTTAAGTTCGCTACATGGGTGGATTTAGAAAGCCTAAGAAAACTAAGAAATATTATATATATATATTAACACATCTAATAGTCAATTAGTTAGGTATGAGTGCCTCAAGAGCCTTCATGCTTACACGAAAGAAAATTAGATGAGTTATACATATTAAAAAAAAAGAGAAAAAAGAAAAATATATATATATATATATAATAATAATATAATAATAATAATAAAGAGGCATGAGAGTCCAAGTTAAAGAATTCCTAGTAAAAATCCATAAGGATGCATATGATTTTTGGTAACGAAAAAGACTATACACAAATCCAATTTTGATCCTTACTTAAAATGGATAATAATTTACTTTATAAAGACTAAGTTTAAGAATGAATAAAAATGAGGATCCTAAAAACTTATAGACTACTTAGTTTTTTCAAAAGTATTTCAAATAGTTTCCTTTTTATGGATTTTGTGGGTGTAATCCGCTGAAAACCCTCACGAGACAACACTCATCCTCTAGGGTAACCTAGGGGTTTAATGGCTTGTTGCACGTGTTAAGTGCAATCGTGATTCCTAAGAAAGTGAGTTAGGATAGATTAATTTTTCTTTTCTTTTTGATTTTTACTCGAGGACGAGCAAAAAGATAAGTGTGGGGGTGTGATTGGTAGTGAAAAGTGCATTTTTATCATTATATTTACCATCACATTATCATATTTATTCATATAATTCTGCACATTTACTAATATTTTATTATTTATTGTGTGCAGGCCTTGAGTAAATAAAAATAAAGAATAAAGCCCAAAAGAAGCCCAAAAGCCCATATTCAAGCCCAACGTAAAAGTTGCAAATATCAATTGCCAAAATTGCAAATACACAAGGGCCAAAGTTGCAAATATAAAGAAGAGGGAAGGATAGAATTCTATTCAACCCTAAACACTTGCAGGATGAGAATAAAAGCCAAAGAAGGATAACAAGTTCGTGGATAAAAGATTTGGGATCTAGGTAACTTGCTTCCCAAGTTATATCGAAATCCCAAGATAAAGAGTCGAGATTCAACTTCCAAAAAAAAACGCCCAGATGGACGGACCAGGGGAGGCCACGCGCCAAAGCGCGTGGCCAGCCGCCACAATATGGCCGCGAAAATGCGGCCCAAGCCGCGTTTCCGAGGCATTTCAGCCTTATCCCGGGACCAGTTTTCGTGGGAGAGTTGTGTTGGGACTCTACCTCCTTCTGCACCTATAAATACCCCTGCAGTGCAACCAAGAAGGGCGCCCAGCGAAATACAGAGCCAAAAATTAGGGTTTTAGGCTTTCTTCTAGTTTAGGTTTTCTTTTCTCTTTTGTAATTTTTATTTTTCCTTTTTGTAACTGAGAGGAGAGGATGTTTTCTTGGAGGAAGGAGATCTACTTGTACTGAGGGTGAAAATCGGTGTAAGTTTTGCTCTTCTTATATTGTTAAATAAATCAACTCGAGGTTCATTTTTTTATGTTATTTTATTCTTGTTTAATCTTGTGTTTCTTTTGTTCTTGTTTTCTTCTATTTTCTCTCTAATGTCTTGTGAACCATGAGACCCAATTGCGTTGAGACTGCCTAGCCGGAGAAGAGCCCTTGATGGCCTATGGAGATGAACAAACCTTCGTTAGTTTGTCTTTTATTTTCGTCGTGTAGATTAAGAAGGTGGACGATCCTATACGCCATACTTGTACGCCTTCCAAGACAAGGTAAGTCATCGCACGGATCAAAGGTAAGCAAGGTAGAAGAGGTATATATGTATAGTTTTCTTTCTTTCTAACTCTAGTTTAGATCTCCATCTCTCTCAAATTTACTTTTCACCTTCTCATTTTAAATATCATATACCATTGTAATTATCATATACCATTGTAAATAATAAAAAGAAAATAATTTTTAGAGAATCTTACTTAAACGCTTCCATCGCTAGTCCCTCCCTGAGGATCACGACCCGCATAGCCACTGCTACCGCGGATTCGAATTGAGAACCTTGCACAACTTGTTCTAAATCTAATATTATTTATTTTGTGTGCAGATAAAAACTCAATCAGCTCTCTTGGTTAAATACAAGTGTTAGCAAACAATCCCCAAGCATATAACAATATGAGAACAAATATATATCAAGCATATAAAGATGAAAGCAATATAAGCATGCAAGATATAAACAAGTAAGAGATAGAGAGAGCAATCACAAACACGGGAGATTTGTTTCGAGGTTCGAGCACACTTGCTCTACGTCCCCGCATTCAATACTATGAAGGATTTCCATTAAAATCGATCCCACCGGATCACTCGGTGCCGCAACACCTACAAGGAGAATTCACACTTGAACTCCTTGGACTCTCTAGTCCCTTTACTTGTTCCCACAAGAACTGCATACCGCAAGCCCACTAGCTCGCCGAGGCTGCACCTCTACAACGAGCTCTCACTAGAACTTGAAACAATTGCGAACACACAAGTCCGCCTCCTCAAAGAAAAGATGAAGTCTTTGGTGATCATAGCACTTTGATCACCTAAAAACAATCTCACAACAACTCTCCTATAGGTAGATATAGCAATGGATAGCTCAAGTATGTGTGAGAAAAATAAGGATGGAAGTTGTGGTGAAAAACTCAAGAATCACTTTGGAAAACACTCTTGATAAACTTCCTTTTGAATTGAAAATATTTGCTCTCAAAGTAGTGGAGAAAAACCTCTGAAATAGATGGGAAAAATTAGCTTTGAAACTCTCCAAAAATCTTAGCTAAAACAGCCCAAGAAAGCCCCATTTTATAGGCCTCTCAAAAACTAGCCGTTACAGCCCAGTCAGCAATTCTGACTGCTATCGGTCGACCGGCCTGGTCGACCGCCAACGGTCAGAAATCTGACCGTTGGGCCAGCGGTCGACAGCCCCGGTCGACCGTGGCCTGGAAAAGAGAGCAGAACTCTCTGCCGGTCGACCGTCCTGGTCGACCGGGGCTTTTGACCGGCCCTCCAGCCAGAACTGGCGTGTACGTTTGTGTACGTCGGTCGACCGACTCGGTCGACCGACTCCTAACCCGGTCGACCGGCAGAAGCCAGACCAGAACTAAATAGGGATTAAAAACTTGGCTTTTTGACTTTGATAAAATCCCATAAAATCTCTAAAAATCTATCAAAATAGTTTCAGTATTATACTTTGATATACAAACATGTTTGAGTAAAATCAAGACATGTTACAAACATTTTGAACTATTTTTGTAACTTAAAAATTTTGGCATAAAACAAAAACCGTATTTTTTCAAACTAGATTTTTCCAAAACTTCTCCAAATACAAAAACAAGATATTTTAAACAATTTTAAAGCATAGAGAGAATGGATATGATCCACTATACATACATGATGAAATATCTATGTTTTTGACAATAAGCACTAAAATGGTTTTGTTTAAAGACATGTATATATTAAACTCCAAAAATCAAACCGGTATTTTTCCAAATGAAAATCCTTTTTTATTCTTCCAAAATAAAAACTCTTTTATGAAAACTCATCTAAATCTCGTGTGTGAGTGTATATGGTATACTTGAGCAATCCACCAACTATTCTATCCTTTACATTTTATCTAAAAATAAAATCTTAATAAAAACAAACCTAGACTCGAGTCTTTTCTTGAAGTCTTCACTTGAAGTCTTTCTTCTCCTTCTTGAATTGGTTCAAACTTGATCCAAAGAGTTAGACTCCTCTTGAGTACTTGATGTGGTCTTGATGCTTAGGCTCTTGAATCAACACATGCTAGCTTCAAAACTTGACTTTAAATCTTTTATTGAAGCTAAATACCTACTAAGATCTTGATCACAAATCTAAGACTAAATAAACACAAGATCATTAGTACTATAACTAGATGAGTTAATCATCATCAAAACTAGAGTGATGGGCCTTTGGGCCAACAAGCATGTTATATTTATATAATAAATCCCATAATCAAATTCAATTATTGAATTTAGAAATGTAATTTACCACACATCAATTGTTATCAAAGCCAATTAATTATCTCCTTATTTAAGTCCAATTCTGCTTACTATTCATACTTAATTAAGTTAGGAGTTTCAGTTCACATACGGATACATACTTTCACAATTGGTCATATCATCAAAAATAACATAATACAGACTAATATTTAGTTACTGTAGCATTAGTCATATAACCTAGTTCCAATACGTGTTTCTAGGAAAGTTCTGAGAGTTTTTATGGTATCAATTATTTGCATACACATCAGTATGAGTTATATACAATTTTGCTCATTTGTCTTTGTGACTATATTTGTCAAGAAGTCTAATTTATCAGAAGAGTATTAATACTTTAATCACATGCACGGTGAATAAGTTATAATTATTTCTATCGATATCTAATTTTCATCTAGCATCACTATTCTAACCTCGAATTTACGATTCATGATATATCCACTTTTAATTCACAAATTCAAGATATATTATAATTCGTAAACGATCAACACACACACACACACACATCTACATCTCTAGGAGTACCCTATTTTGAGTTTCCCAACTAGCCACTCGCAATACCAATATCATATGATCTACAAATATCAATAAATAATGATTTACCATGATTACCATAAATTTCACGTTCCCTCACTGATTACTTAGCGGTATAATCAGTGTTAACCAGTAACCTGCACAATTAGCAATCAATTACAACCAATAGAAACTATTAGCTTGGACAAGTAATTTCTGACATTACATAATTTCATCCATACACCATTTAACAATCAAGCTCGTTATCCTCCTATGAATCAAATATATTAATTAAAGAAGGACTTTAAGTGCAGCATGAATATATCCTTAGGAGTCCATTATACAATAAACTTCTCTATATTTTCAATAAGAATAATTTTGAAAGTACACCTAGAGGGGGCTAATAGGTGTAATGCTAATCAAATGCGGAAATGCAGTAATTAAAAATAAATGATGCAAATAGTTAACTCAAATAAAAAGTGAAGCCGGATTCCCTATGAAGGGCTCTAAAACATCTTCTCTATATTTCTCTAGATAATGAGTTAAGGTGCTCAATTGTCTTCTTGATTGAGTAAGTAAAAACTGACTGTAAGCCATAACAAATAGAGTACAGCAAAAGAGAAAGCATTAGCAAATACAAGAGATTTATTTCGAGCTTCGAGCACAAAGCTGTACATCTCCGCCTTCACTGTGTGAAGGATTTTACTATCCACTAAAGATCTTACACATAGGAAGCTCCACAAAGAAACTATAAGGTTTACACAAAACTAGAGTATATAACTCTAATTCCCAATCCTCTACACAAGATGTAGGCCAATGAGATTAACAAGCTTTTGGTGATCACAAAGATCACAAACACGCTCTTTTACTACTTTCTGTAGTATAGAATGAGAAGTGAAGCTCAAGAAGTTTTGTGAGAGAGAAAATTCAGTTAAAATGAATGAATTTAATAGCTAAAAACTTTTAAAAATTAGTTTGGAAATGATAGCACTTGAAAAAGAAAACTAGAAAAATTTCTCTTTTGAATAAACTTGATTTTTTAAAATATTTTTCAAAATCAGAAAAATTGTCTAATCCTCTCCAAATAAACTATATATATAGGCAAGTGATAATAATTATTAGAGAGTTCAGTCAGGGCATTAGGAGGGTAATTAAACGCAAAAATAACAAATATACCAATTGGAGAAAAGTTAAAAGTTCAGAAATTTAAAAACTAGTCATTACTGTAACTGTGACAGGGCTTCGGTCGACCGGCCGATCAACCGGCTGCCTAAAAATAAAAGTAGCCGTTAGTATCGGTCGACCGCCTGATGGACCGCTAGATTTGACGGTCGATCGGTTGGTCATCTGACAAACATGCACATACATAAGTCCACAAACTGCCAGTCGTGCATTTTCAATGCACTGGTCCGGTCAACCGGTCGGTCACCGACCCAACCCAAAATCCATTGTGAATAAAGTTTTTGATCTGAAATTCATTTTTAAATATTTTAACCCAGTTTGAAATGTGATTTGGTAACACATAAGCTATGAGATACATGTTTGAACCAAGATATAAAAATTTGAAAAAATATAGAACATGTATGAAAAACAATCCTTGTGAAATACCAAAACCGAAAAACTAGATATGAAAACTTGTATTTTGTGTGTGACTTTTTGAGCATCAATTCTACATTCTACACTTAAATATTCTATTTTCTTACATTAGTTTTATAAGTCTTCGAGCAATCTTCAAGTGGGTTTCTCCAAAAGTCAGTTTTGATCATCTGAACTTGAATCTATCCTTGAGTGATCTTGAGACTTGAACACCTTCCTTTGGAGGAAGAGTAAAACAAAATATCATTTGAACTGGAAAAACTTAAACTTGATTAGTACCGAATAGCTTCATGTGGTTTGTAATCATCAAAACAAAATCGAGAGTGTACCCTTGACAATCTCCCCCTTTTTGATGGTGATAAAACATATGAGTTATTAAAGCCAAACAAAATGAAGAGCTTGGAAAGCTCCCTAAAAAATTATACTTATCTATCAAGTTCAATCATTTAGGACTAAATGATGTAGCAATAACAAAGCAAGTCATATGCATATAGGTGTGAATGTGCAATATAGAACATTATGCATAAACGGACCAACTTCGTTCCATGCCTCTAATCACCAAATAATAAGTATGCAATAATGAGTAAGAAACCAATAACAAATAAAGGAAACATTACATTCAAACATGAGAATAGAGAATAGAGGTAATTGCTAAATCATAAATATTCTCTTCTCGAATAAATAACTCATAAATCTTCTCTCCCTATTTGTCATATATCAAAAAGGGACACCAAATAATCAAATTCAAATGTAAAACAAATTTGAAAGTAGTATACAAATTTAAAGTAGTAAATTGTAAAGAACATGTATACTAAAAAAATACCAATTTAAATATAAACATGAATATTAATTAAAAGAAAATTTCTTGAATCCATAATGCAAATATTAAACTCACCACAATGAAAGAAAATCCACTATAATCTAGTTTAGTAAAAATGTTTGCCAATTAAAAATCAGTAGAAACATAATCAATTTCAATATCTCTTTTCTCATAATGATTTCTAAGAAAGTGATATCGAATCTCTATATGCTTAGCCTTACTATGCTGATTTGCATTCTTCATCATATGAATGGTACTGCTATTACCACAAAATATTTTAATATGATCATAATGTAAATCATAATCAAGGAGAGTATATTTCATCCAAAGAATGTGTGCACAACAAGTCAGGCTGCAACTCCTTGACAGTTGAGAGGACTACAAAATTTTGTTCCTAAGAAGACCATGAAACGAGATAATTTTTAAAAATTGACAAGTTCTACTAGTGTTCTTCCTATTCACTTTACAACTGGTATAGTCGGCATCGAATAACTCATCATTGAGAATTATGCGGTCATCAGATATCGCAACAACATTCCAATAGTTCCCTTAAGATATATAATAATGCGTTTTATCGTAATTAAGTGAGACTCTTTAGGACAAGATTGAAATCTAGCACATAAATATATACTAAATATAATATTCGGTTTACTAGTCGTCTAGTAAAGTAAGCTACCAATCATGCTATGATAGAATTTAATGTCAATATTTTTATCTTGTTCATCTTTATTAAGTTTAGTTATGGCAGTCATGGGAGTCTTGCCTGTCTTCGCATCTGCTAACCCAAATTTCTTGATAAACTCTCTTGTATTCTTTGTTGGCCCAAAGGCCTTCCACTCTAGTTTTGATGATAATTAACTCACGTAGTTATATGTACTAATAATCTTGTGATTTTAGTTTCAGATCATTAATCAAGTTATTAGTTGGTGATTAGCTTCAACAAGATGATTTGGAAGCTTTCACATGTTGATTCAAGAGCCCGAGCGTCAAAGATCATATATAGCACTTGCTCGGTGAATCAAGGAGTTTTGGATCGAGTCGGCTTGGAGTTTGCGCTATACAAGAAGACTTCGGTACCATAGTTTAGTTTTGTGTTTAGATCCAAATTATAAAGATTAGAATAGTATGATAATGCTCAAGTTCACAACACACACGTTTCATGTTTTGAATATTGGATTTCGATTTTTCTGTTTTTGGTTTAACCGATCTTGGTTTTCGTGAATAGATAGATCAAAACAAGTTTACATGATTTAATGTATATATGATTTGTTCTATATACATGCATGCTTTAATTTCCTAGACAACTTAGTTTTGACTTACTTATTCATGTGTTTTATGTTTTGGTATTTTTAACAAAACATATTTTGGTATTATTGTCAAAAACATGAATATATATATGTTTCATGTATATAGGATTATATCCATATACATCATGCCTAAATGTTGTTTAATATCATGTTCTTGTATTTGGAAGAGTTTTGGACAAAACGTATTTTCTATTCAAAATCCAAGTTTTAGAAAATACAGTTTTTGGTTTTTGGTAAAAATGATAAGACACAAAAATAGTTCATATTATTGATATTTGAGCTAAACTTTTTACCACAT
This sequence comes from Agave tequilana, assembly GCA_038442645.1. Taxonomy (NCBI): domain Eukaryota; kingdom Viridiplantae; phylum Streptophyta; class Magnoliopsida; order Asparagales; family Asparagaceae; genus Agave; species Agave tequilana. The sequence continues at coordinate 307,883 of JAVJIF010003635.1, read as the reverse complement.
GTTTATATATCAATGCAAAATGATAAAACTATTTTTGGTGATTTTTAGAAAAGATAAAAGAATTTTTAAATATGTTTTTAACCCAGTTTTCTGTTCCAGGCTTCAACCAGTCGACTAGTCTTCTGACCAAGTCGACTTGGCTGAAGTCGGTCGACCGGGTCGGTCGACCGACGTGCACAGATTTGTGCACGTTTGGCAGACACGGGACGGTCGACCGTCCGGGTCGACCGGGTCTGAGAGCAGAGCTCTCTGTTTGTTTGGGTCGACCGGGACGGTCGACCGGTTGCTACCAACGGGCAGAATTTGACCGTTGGACGATCGACCGGACCGGTCGACCGGCAGTGCATTTCTGGCTTTATCTGCTGCCAACGGCTAGTTTCCAGATTTGCATATAAATACCCCATTGGAAAGAGTTTTTCTCAAAGAATTTTTGTGCGAATTTTTTCCTACTCTCTGGTGTTTTCATAGCAATCAAAAGAAGTTTTTGGATTCAAATTGAACAATCTATTTAGTGTTTTTGCTAGGGTTTGGAAATTCAAAGAAAAGGATTTTTGGGAAAAGAGTTTTTGATTCAACTTTTATATTTTAGTTTTCAGTTTTTCCCAAGGATTTTCTTTGTGATTTTGATTTCCATTCCATTGGTTTTCTCCACACTTGAGCAACATCTACTTTCTTATTCTATAAGATCTTTGTGTGGGAGAAAGAGATTGTTTGTGGTTGTTGTTTAGACCACCAAGTTAAAAACCCAATCTTTGTTTGGCTTTGTGCCTTGGGTTGTATCCCTCAAGTTGTGAGGTGATCCTTGTGTTTGCTTTGTGCTAATCCCTCGGGTTGTGAGGTGATTGCTTGTTGGATTGGAGCTTGCCTCAAGGAGGAGGTTGTTGTTGTAAAGAGAGAGGAGTTGGGTACTCCTTGTGAGAGTTCTTTGTGGACTAGCTAGTGGATTAGAAATCCTTCGTGTGTCGAAGGCGGGGATGTAGAGCTGGGTGCTCGAACCTCGAAACATATCTTGTTGTTTGCGCTTGATCCATTGACTCTCTCTCTATCTCTCTCTTTACTTTGTGCCTTGCAAACATTCATATTGTGCATTCATAATTGCTTGGCTTGGTTGTGTGTGCATCATTTGTTGATTGCACTTGAGTGTATTGCATTAAGTTTTTAAATTCCGCATTGAGTTCATTTAGATTAGCATAATCACCTATTCACCCCCCCTCTAGGTGATCTTTCAATTGGTATCAGAGCTAGCGCTCCTGATATTAGGTTTAACCACCTAGGAGTGAGATCTTGGTTTGCTAATCTTCATTTGCATTGTTCATTTGCACTCATTTAGTTTGCTCTCATGGATAGCCCTCCTATGTTTGACCATATTAGACTTGATGTTTGGAAGGTCAATATGAGTAGCCATTTGAAAAGACTAGGACATCTAGTTTATCAAGCCTCCACTATGGAATCATTCCCTAATAGTAGCAAGTATAAAAAGGCTAATGCATTAGCACTTAGAGCACTTAGAGCATCTCTTAGTGAACATCTTTTACCGGTGTTTGATCGTTATGACTCGGCTTTTGCAGTTTGGAGCTTATTGACATCTCCCGAGCTTCCAAGGATTGTCAACAAGATGAGGAGATTATGAGAGAAAAGTCCGAAGAGCGTTGCCTCATGGTCCAAGGGAATAACTCCCTTGAGGTACAATCGGATTCTCAAATAGATGATAGCTCTAGTTCCTATTGCCATGGTTGTTTTGAAGTTCAAACTTTAAATTTGGAACTTGCTCAAAAGTTTGAAAATTTATTGGAAAAACACAATCTTTTGAAAGAGGACAACCTTATTTGAAAAATGAATTAAAGGATTTGTGTTCTAATTTTGAATCGGTTTTGCAAGAGAAGGAAGAGATCACTAGTGAACGTGACTCACTAAGATCTCAACTAGACCTTGCCCTTGATGAGATTGAGATTTTAAAAACAAAAATGATTGTAATGATGTTGTGAAAAACAATGAGGCTTTATCTTCTAAATTGGATTTTGTTTTAAAAGATAACCTTGTTTTGAAAAATAAATTGATTCAATTACAAAAGAATTGGATTTAGTTTTAAAGAAAAATGAATCTTTGCAAAATGAAATTGATATTCATGTGTGCCATGCTAGTATAGCTTCTTCTTCTTCATGCACACCTATTGCATGCTCCACTTTATCTTCCACCATTGAAAATGATATAAATGTTTTGAAGATGAGTGTTGAATGTTTGGGCTCCACTTTGAGCCAATGCACATTGAATCATTCACGTTTGGAAACCTTGGTTCGCAAGAAACAAGGTCCATCTTTGCATGCACACTCTACACGGCATACACATGCTTCCCACGGTCACCACCATTACACGTATGCTCATGTGTACACATGTACACATTGTGGCCGAAAAGGTCACCTTGCTAGATTTTGTTATGATCGTGTTTATCATGAAAATTTAGCAACTAATTTTGTTTGGGTGAGAAAAGAAACTAACCCCTAAGGACCCAAAAGAAAATGGGTACCAAAGACCACCTCTATGCTTTTTGATGTAGGTGGGAGCTCTCGCATCACGTGAGAGTATTGGTGCCTTGAGGTGGATGCGTTCTAAGCCTAAAAGAGAACCATTTGGATGCTTCACTCTCAAGGAGATTTGGTGGGAGGACCACCGTGGTTTGGAGAACTAGAGATACACCTTCATCGGTTTTGGTATCATTCTCTAACTCTCGTTTTTTATGCTTGTCTTTCATGTTCATCAATTTATAGCATGTCATGGTTTATTGTTCATCATGCTTATGCCATGCTCATTAGAATAGTGTTATACATGTTTAGTTACTTGAGCACCCATGTTTTATATGGATCTATATTTAGTGTTCTCACCTTGTTTAAACTAACATGTATGCCCTAGATCTAATGCACATGCATATGCATTATGACCATTTGGATGTTTATGATTTTTGTTTTGTTAAAACATGTTTATTGTTTCATGATTAGTTTGATATTTGCCATGTTTATTAGACTTATGCTTTACATGATTAGTTGTTGAGACACCCATGTTTAGTATGGACCCATATTTTGTGTTCTCTTTATATTTTAGCTATCATGTTAATCATAGTTCTAATGCACATGTCTTTGCCATATTAATCATATGGTTGACTATGACTCTTTGTTTTAATAATTCATGTTTTGATTATTATGTTTATCTTGTTGGGTTATGATTCCCGTTTTATGCTTAATGATTTGATTACTTGTTTAGATGTTAGTTTTCATTAAGAGTAGAATTTATACTTGCACATGTAGTGGGACACAAATAAATCTTTATATATGTTTGTGCTTGGATGCTCATTTGTACCCATTAAATGTGTTAGTATAGCCTAGTTTTGATGATTCATGCATTTTAAACTTGTATTCCTATTTTTGGTTTTATTTTATGTGTATGAGTTTTCATTTCATGTATATGTTTATTTTGCCAAACCTTAAGATATACAGGTATACCCTTTGAGTCATTTGCCCTTCATGCAAATCTATATATATGGACTCAATTGTGTTTAGGGATATGTATGTATACTTATTGTGTTGACAATTCATACATATACCTTGAAATGAAATTAGTTTTGGTGAAAATTTAGTTTTTCTTGATTTCGTGTTTATTTGTTTAACTTCATGTATATGTTCATCTTGTCCAAACTATCATTTATACATATACATCCTTGAGCCACATGCCTTCATGCATATACTTTTGTGGACTCATTATGTTTAGGATATGTATGTATATTTTAGTTTGTACATAACATACATATGCCTTGAAGTTTAAATCGTTTGGATGAATTTCATGTTTGCTAAGTGATTTCACATTTATAATGAATCTCTTGTTTTTAAAGATGATTTCAATTGGTGATTTCACATCTTAGAGGAATTTTATGTGAGCCAAATTGAATATTTTCATGTTGATATGTGTCACATTATACTTGTACACTCACTTTATTAGTTTACTCATGATTTATTTTCATGAGAATTTGATATGAGCTTTATGGACTTTGAGTGTTTAGTGATCATGTGATTTACATGTGTTTCATGAAAAACAATTTTGTTTTATTCCTTACTTGAAGGATTTCGTACTAGTTTTTTTTTTTTTAAGGTTTTTCCTATAACTAGTTCGTATTCTTCACTATGGTAGAGATTTTCAAACATACTACATTTTCAAATCTATTTTTGAAAACCCCTACCATTTATGGGAGGATGGATGGGAGATCATGTTCATGTATGCTTTAAAATGAAAATCATTTAAAACTTGAACCATGATTGGGAGGTATAGTAATATGAGATATACATTTGATATTATTGTTATTTCAATTGGTATCATTGAATTCTTTCAATTGGCATCAATCTTGACATTTCTTATATACTCATATATGTTTGTATGTATGTATGCTTTCTATTCCAAGAATATCAATTTCTATTGGTATTTATCTTTCATACATATATATGTTTTATTTGTGCTTATTATATCTCTATATCCTTAAGCACAAAATCTTGTTTATGCTAGTGCTTGAGGTTTAACTTTGTTTCAATTGATTATTTTTAAATTGGTATCAATTCTAAGCATTACTTTAGTTGGTATTTCATAAAGGGGGAGAAAATTTGATTTTGTCTTTCAATTGGTATTTGATTCCCACTCCCTTACTTTATGATTGAAAATTTAAAACTGGTATCATATGTTCAAAATGAAAAATATTTACAATTGGTATCAAAATTTTTGTGTTTAGACATTCAAAATTTATTATGTTTAATTTCAAATGGTATCAAAATGTTTCTTGTGTTTTTGCTTAAAATTGGTATCAAATTTTTTTTGTTTGTTGTTTTTATTTATTTCCTTTCAATTGGTATCAAGATGCTATTCTTTGATATATTATCAATTGGTATCTTAATTGATTGTCACCTATAATTGATTTTGTTTTAGACAAAAAGAAGGAAAAATATTATTTTATTGATTCATTGTTTCAAACAAAAAGGGGGAGAAAAATTTATTGATTTGGTTTTGCTTTTACCCCTTATTGAAGATTTATTCTTTATATTAAAAAGAGAAGAAAGATTTTGTTTTGCTTTGGTTTGTACCCCTTTGTTGATGATTGACAAAAGGGGGGAGAAGTATTTTGGTTTATATATGCATGTTTATGTTTTGAATATATTAAGTTTAATTTAGTTTAATTTTAATTGATATCTAAAGCATGTTTTGTAATTGATATCTAGATCATGTTTTGTACTTGGATGTTTTGTAATTGGTATCTAGAGCATGTTTTGTTTTAAACATTTCGTTGGTATCTAGAACCTTTATTGTTTATGCATTTATATGCATTCATGTTTAAGAGCCCTTATTGCATATTATTCATTGTTTATTTGTTTATGCATGAGTTAAGGGGGAGCTTCTTTGAAGCTTAACTTTAATCCATGCATATATAACTCCATGAGTTTTGTCATCATCAAAAAGGGGGAGATTGTTGGCCCAAAGGCCTTCCACTCTAGTTTTGATGATGATTAACTCATGTAGTTATATGTACTAATAATCTTGTGATTTTAGTTTCAGATCATTAATCAAGTTATTAGTTGGTGATTAGCTTCAACAAGATGATTTGGAAGCTTTCACATGTTGATTCAAGAGCCCGAGCGTCAAAGATCATATATAGCACTTGCTCGGTGAATCAAGGAGTTTTGGATCGAGTCGGCTTGGAGTTTGCGCTCTACAAGAAGAGTTCGATACCATAGTTTAGTTTTGTGTTTAGATCCAAATTGTAAAGATTAGAATAGTATGATAATGCTCAAGTTCACAACACACACGTTTCATGTTTTGAATATTGGATTTCGGTTTTTCCGTTTTTGGTTTAACCGATCTTAGTTTTCATGAATAGATAGATCAAAACAAGTTTACATGGTTTAATGTATATATGATTTGTTCTATATACATACATGCTTTAATTTCCTAGACAAACTTAGTTTTGACTTACTTATTCATGTGTTTTATGTTTTGGTATTTTTAACAAAACATATTTTGGTATTATTGTCAAAAACATGAATATATATATGTTTCATGTATATAGGATTATATCCATATACATCGTGCCTAAATGTTGTTTAATATCATGTTCTTGTATTTGGAAGAGTTTTGGACAAAACGTATTTTCTATTCAAAATCCAAGTTTTAGAAAATACAATTTTTGGTTTTTGGTAAAAATGATAAGACACAAAAATAGTTCATATTGATTGATATTTGAGCTAAACTTTTTACCACATGTTTATATATCAATGCAAAATGATAAAACTATTTTTGGTGATTTTTAGAAAAGATAAAAGAATTTTTAAACATGTTTTTAACCCAGTTTTCTGTTCCAGGCTTCAACCAGTCGACTAGTCTTCTGACCAAGTCGACTTGGCTGAAGTCGGTCGACCGGGTCGGTCGACCGACGTGCACAGATTTGTGCACGTTTGGCAGACACGGGACGGTCGACCGTCCGGGTCGACCGGGTCTGTGCACGTTTGGCAGACACGAGACGGTCGACCGTCCGGGTCGACCGGGTCTGAGAGCAGAGCTCTCTGTTTGTTTGGGTCGACCGGGGCGGTCGACCGGTTGCTGCCAACGGGCAGAATTTGACCGTTGGACGGTCGACCGGCAGTGCATTTCTGGCTTTATCTGCTGCCAACGACTAGTTTCCAGATTTGCCTATAAATACCACATTGGAAAGAGTTTTTCTCAAAGAATTTTTGTGCGAATTTTTCCCTACTCTCTGGTGTTTTCACAGCAATCAAAAGAAGTTTTTGGATTCAAATTGGATAATCTATTTGGTATTTTTGCTAGGATTTGGAAATTCAAAGAAAAGGATTTTTGGGAAAAGAGTTTTTGATTCAACTTCTATATTTTAGTTTTCAGTTTTCCCAAGGATTTTCTTTGTGATTTTGATTTTCATTCCATTGGTTTTCTCAACACTTGAGCAACATCTACTTTCTTATTCTATAGGATCTTTGTGTGGGAGAAAGAGATTGTTTGTGGTTGTTGTTTAGACCACCAAGTTAAAAACTCAATCTTTGTTTGGCTTTGTGCCTTGGGTTGTATCCCTCAAGTTGTGAGGTGATCCTTGTGTTTGCTTTGTGCTAATCCCTCGGGTTGTGAGGTGATTGTTTGTTGGATTGGAGCTTGCCTCAAGGAGGAGGTTGTTGTTGTAAAGAGAGGAGTTGGGTACTCCTTGTGAGAGTTCTTTGTGGACTAGCTAGTGGATTAGAAATCCTTCGTGTGTCGAAGGCGGGGATGTAGAGCTGGGTGCTCGAACCTCGAAACATATCTTGTTGTTTGCGCTTGATCCATTGACTCTCTCTCTATCTCTCTCTTTACTTTGTGCCTTGCAAACATTCATATTGTGCATTCATAATTGCTTGGCTTGGTTGTGTGTGCATCATTTGTTGATTGCACTTGAGTGTATTGCATTAAGTTTTTAAATTTCGCATTGAGTTCATTTAGATTAGCATAATCACCTATTCACCCCCCTCTAGGTGATCTTTCATTCTTGCCTTGATTGATGAAGATCCCATCATCCCTTTGTTTGATTTGGAGCCCATGGAAATAGTTGAGCTCCCCTATCATACTCATTTCAAACTCGTTCGTCATGCATGATTCAAAATTCTTATAAAGTTTTTCATTAGTAAATCCAAAAATAATATCATCAATATATATTTGCACTATCAAGATTTTATTATCTAACGGTTTGTAAACAAGGTGGTATCAACTTCACCTTTTATAAAACCATTGGAAACAAAAAAACTACTCAATCATTCATACCAAGCTTTTGGAGCTTGTTTTAAACCATATAAAGATTTTTCAAGTTTAAAAACAAAATCCAGATGTGTAGGATCAACAAATCTAGGGGGTTGTTCAATATACACATCTTCAATAAAACCATTCAAAAATATGCTTTTAACATTCATTTGAAAATCTTAAAATCTTTAAAATAAGCAAATGTAAGTGTCATCGCATAGCTTCTAATTGTGCTAGGGTGCAAAAGTCTCCTCAAAATCGATCCCTTTGACTTGGGTGTAATCTTGGACCACTAACTTAACTTTATTTCTAATAATATTTTCTGACTTATCCAACTTATTTCTAAAGATATATTTAGTACCAATAGTTGGTCTATCATGGGGCTTAGGAATAAGGTGTCAAACTTGATTGCGCTCAAATTGATTGAGCACTTCTCGCATTGCAAGCAACCAATATGAGTCACCCTCGACTTCTAGGATATTCTTGGACTCAATATGAGAAATAAATGCAAAATAACCACATAAGTCATGGAGTTTAGAGCGAGTAACCTCCTTAGATATATCACTTACTGTGAGGTTCTTGGGATAGCTTGTAGCATATCTCTAATCCTTTGGAAATGATGTAATTGGCTCCACTTCAATGTCATGATCTTCACCATTTATATCATCATTTTCTTGTCTTCCTCCTCTTGTGCCAGTAAGTCTTTCATAGAATCTTTTTGAAATCTTCACCTAAAAAATCAATCTCTATAACATTCTTCACAAGAGAGAGATTCCTCAAACTTTAGATGCATAGAATCTTTAATAGTCAAAGTTGACTTATTGGAGACTCTAAAAGTTTTACTAGTATTAGAACACCTACAGAGACAGCCTCAAAAAAATTTGAATCAAATTTGCCTAAATTACCTTTAGTGTTCAAAACAAAATATTTGCAATCAAAAACTTTAAAATAGAAAACATTAAGTTTTCTTAAATAGTAAATATCAAAAAGAGTTTTATTAAAATTTTTGAAAAAATAAATTCAATTACTAATGTAACATGAAATGTTTACGGCCTTGGCCAATAAGTATTAAGAAAGTCCATATTCACTAATCATTATCCTAACCATTTGTTGAAGAGTGCGATTCTATCTTTCAATGACTCTATTTTGTTATGTAGTTTTAGGATAAGATAATTCATATTTAACAATATTTTCTTCACAATAAGTGATAAAATAATGGTTGATGAACTCACAACCTCTATTAAAATCAAAAAATCTTTTTCTTTTTTAACCCTTTTCTAAAAATATGAAAATTGTGAAAAGCTTCATCGTTATGTTTAAAAAAGAAAACCCATGTAAATCTTGAGAAAATATCAACTAAAATATAAACAAAGCGGTTACCACTAAGACTTTTGGTCTTAGTTGGACCAAACAAATCTATATGTATCAATTCTAGAGGTCTTGAAGTCATGATATCCTTGATTGATTTGAAAGATGACTTGGTTTGTATCTCAAGTTGGCACACATCATAAATGCGGTTCTTTTCAAATTTAAACTAGTAATATTCTTCACCGATTCCTTAGAATTAATTAAGAATAGATGATCAAACGAAATATGGCCTAGTCTCCTATGATATCACTAAAGATCTTCATTAAAAGCATTCAAACAAGTGGCATTGCATTCTAAATGAAGCATGTCAATCATATAAACATTGTTTTCTTGAAAACTGAAAAGAACACAAGTATTTATTTTCTTGTCTAAAACTTTATAAGTAGAGTCATAAAAAATAACTCTTAAGTTTTTGTCACATAATTGACTAATGCTTAATAGATTATGTTTAAATCCATCTACCAAAATAACATCTTCAATCAAAAGAGAAAGTCAATCTTGATATTACCTATACTAATGATTTTACCCTTTGAATCATCTTCGAAGGTGACGGTGCCACCTTCATGATACTGTGATAGAGTTACAAAGTTGTTGATATCGCAAGTCATATGTCTTAACAACCACTATCAAGGTACCACCGCTCCCTACGTATTGGAACCTTGGTGCATACATATATCAAGTAGAGTCAAAGTTGATTTTTGTATCCAAACTTTCTTGGGTCCTAAAATCTTAGTTTTTCGCATCCATACATGACTATTGGCGCATTCAATTTATCATAACAAAACTTAGTTAATGATCTTTGCGGCTACAATAGGTATATGTATACACCTTGACATATAAAAATGCATGATGTGTGTGAGCATGTGCATGAGTGGGATGGTGAGCATATGATTGTGCTTGTGTGTGAGCATGATTGTGAAGGTATGAAGCATGATTAGTGTGTGGTTTCCTTTGAGTTTGCCTCTTTGGAGCTTCTAATTTAACTTTGTCAAATTCATTCTTTTTCAAACATCGCTCAAAGTCTTAATTTTATTTTTCAACGTGAAATCTCATTTCATCAATGATAGGAAATTTAGTTTTGCATGAAATTTTATGTGCATCAAAATTCTTTTGTGTCTTTTGAAGTATGAAAGATAAAAGTTTTTTTCTTTGAAAATAGCAACTAGTTGATTTTGAAGAAATTCATTTTTCTTTGTTATTTTTAAATACTTTTTTTTTAAGAAAATCATTGTCGTTAGAGAGTTCTTCAAAAGCTTCACCCAATTCATCTATAAATAACTCACGTTTATCAAGTGAAGGTTCGGATATTACCTGGGTGTGTTCTCATTTGCCATGAAATACACATTAGTCGTATCTACCTCTTCTTCGGAGTCACTCTATGAATCTCATGTTGCCTTCAAGGCCTTCTTTTTGTAAGACTTTTTGGAGGTTGTGAGTTTACTTTTAATCTCTGAGCACTCAGCAATGATGTGTCCGAGTTTTCTGCAATTGTAACAAACAATCTCCTTGTCCTTCTTCCCTTGCCATCTTCTTCGGTTGTTGAATTTAGCTTTGTTGTACATCCTTCTTATATTCTTCACAAAAAGAGACAAATTCTCATCATCGTCTTGGTCATCATCTTCATCATCGAAAATGGTAAGAGTGAATTTGAAAGTAAGGGTGTTCTTTTTTGGCGTGCCTTCTCCTCTCTAGCTTTTCTTTCAATCTCATAGGTTTTTAAATTCCCAATGAGACAATAAGCTCCATCTCTTTCTTATCATTTAGTTTCTTTAAAGTAGTAGATTTGACCTCCTATGATGATGAAGTGCGCGTATGATCTTCCTCACCTTTTGGTCATTGTCTATTTCATCGTAAAAAAGAAGTAAGACCATTTGTGGTTTTAGTAAACTTGGTAATCATGTCATCAATGGATATATTCTCATTCATAAAAAAAATTTCATATTAAGAATGCAAGAGATCAATCTTAACTCTCTTGACTTGTGATGTCCCCTCGTGTGTGACAACCAAGTATGACCAAATCTTGTAAGCTGATTTGTAATGAATTACCCCAGCAATACATCATCATTCATGACTTGAAGTAAGGCATAGTTTGCCTTAGCATTAGCATCAAACTCCTTGATGTCAATTTCGGATCAAGTGTCCTCATCACCATCGGGTGCGCTAAATGATTTAATTACCGCCTTTGCAACCTGGCTTCCTAAGGATTGTAAGAAAACGGTCATCTTAACTTTCCATATGGGAAAGTTATTGCCATCAAACTTGGGTGGAGTCTTAATACTTTCGGCCATGTATACTAGTGTGATAAATAAGAAAATGATGCAAATGAGTGAGTCGTTAGCAAGAGATTCTCTCTAAGGTGGTTAAACAAAAAAACTAGAGTTCAAGGCTCTAGTACCAATTGAAAGTACACCTAGAGGGGGTGAATAGGTGTAATACTAATCAAATGTGAAAATGCAATAATAAAAAATAAATGGTACAAACAGTTAACACAAATAAAGAAGTAAAGCCAGATTTCCTATGAAGGTCTCTAGAACTTCTCCTCTATATTCCTCTAAACAATATGAGTTGAGGCACTCAATTGTCTTCTTGATTGAGTGAGTAAAAACCGATAAGTAAATATGATGCTAGAAATAAATAGCAAATACAATGAAAGAAAAACAAGTGTAAGTAATAACAAATAGAGTAGAGTAAGAGAGAAAGCAATCACAAATACAAGAGATTTGTTTCAAGGTTTGAGCACAAAACTCTACGTCTCCGCTTTCACCACGTGAAGGGTTTCACTATCCACTAAGAATCTTTCACAAAGTAACCTCCATGAAGAAACTATAAGGTCTTCACAAGGCCGGAGTATACAACTCTAACTCTCAATTCTCTACACAAGAGGTAGCACAAAGTAAATGAGGTGAACAAGTTCTTGGTGCCACAAAAATCATAAATACTCTCTTTTACAACTTCCTACAGCATATATTGAGAAGTGAAGCTCAAAAAGTTTTGTGAGAAAGAAAATTCAATTGAAAAGAATGAATTTAAGAGCTGAAAACTTATAGAAATTAATTTGAAAATGAGAGCACTTGAAACAAAAGACTAGAAAACTTTGTCTTTTGAATAAACTTGATTTTTTAAAATATTTCCCAAAATTAAAAAATTGTTTAATCCTCTCCAAATGAACTATATATATAGGCAAGTGATAAATATAATTAGAGAGTCAATCAGGGCATTAGGAGGGTAATTAAACCAAAAAGGAACAAATGTACCCGTTGGAGAAAAAGTTAAAAGTTCAGAAATTTAAAAACTAGATGTTACTATGCAGTGACAGGATTTCGGTTGACCGACCAGTCAACCGGCTGTCTAAAAATAAAAGTAGCCATTAAGCGTTGGTCGACCGCCCGGTCGTCCGATCTCAACAGAGACTAGGGTGCTCCAAACATCAGTCGGTTGACCGCCTGGTCGACTGCTAGGTTTGACGGTCCACCGATCAGTCGTCCGACAAACGTGCACATGCACAAGTGCACAAATTGCCAACCGTGCATTTCAATGCACTGGTTCGGTCGATCGGTCATCGATAGACCAAACCCAAAAATCATTTTAAATCAAGTTTTTGATATGAAATTTATTTTTAAATATTCTGAACCAGTTTGAAATGTGATTTGGCAACACATAGGTTATGCGATACATGTTTGAAATAAGATATAAAAATTTGAAAAATATAGAACATACATCAAAAACCAATCCTTGTAAACTACCAAAACGAAAAACTAGGCATGAAAACTTGTATTTTGTGTATGATTTTTTGAGCATCAATTCTACATTCTACACTTAAGCATTCTATTTTCTTACATCGATTTTATAAGTCTTCAAGCAATGTTCAAGTGGGCTTCTTCAAAAGTCAATATTGATCGTCCGAACATGAATCACATCTTTGAGTGATCTTGAGACTTGAACATCTTCCTTTTGAGGAAGAGTAAAACAAAATATTCTTTGAACCTGAATAACTTAAACATTTGAGCTTGATTAGTATCGAATAACTTCATGTGGTTTGTAATCATTAAAATAAAATCAGAGAGTGTACCCTTAGTCCAACAAATCTCTCACGTTGATTGAGGATAATTTGTCAACATAACTAGCACGTGTCTATTGAACGTCGTGCTATGGAACATTAATATTATAGATAATCAATATACTAACAATTACATTACAATATTTATTTCATGATCATAACATACATTGCTAGAAGGAATGTGACCATTCCTAAGCTTAGTTTGACACGCCTCTCCGTTTGTCCCCATGAATTTCTCATAGACCTCAAAGGCAGTAATGGTGAGAATAAGAAACAATTATTTGTGGTTGAATTTCCCTTGTTTCTCAATAGAATTCCTGCAATATTTAATAGTTCTTATGGGAAATTTTTCATCTGATCATATGTATCTGTGGAGGTCGTATTGGCTTATTTTCCTGGACAACTTTGAGTTTACGCTTTTCTTCCTCACTCACTTCTTTCTTAGTATCCGATTCAAGTCCATCCTTAGTATTCGGTTATGAAAATAAATTTCTGACCGGTTGTTTGTATTGTTTTGATATTTCTTACTATTTACATTCAACCTATGCGAGGTAAGGTTCATACAATTATGGATTTAATTACCTATCCATCGATATATTATGTGACATATTTAATTCAAATAACTAATTTTAAATAATAAAAAACTCTCTGATTATAAAAAGTTCTGCAAAGTCAGTAGGGGTCTTTCTCTTCACAGGGACAGCCATCTCTCTCACCTGAAGGAATTGTAGGTGAGTCATCCAAGTAATTTATATTCGGGACATTTTATGTCTATTCTCTTGCTTTCTAGTTAAGTTTTGTTATACGAACAAGTGTATGGAAGTCATTGATTTGATTTTATGATTATTTATTTGAATATTTGGTTAGAATTATTTGGATATACAATTATAACAGAAATATTTCTTTAAAATTCAATTTGCATTCAGTAAAATTTTGTTAATCTCCTACTATAAAATGTTGTTAGCCTGATGTATGTCAGCGAAAATTCTGATCAAGTTAGAGTTAATATTGTAAATTTTGAGGTTTTATTTTGGCTAAATTTTTAATGGCCTCTGAAACTTTTACGGTTTGCTCAAAAAGTACCCCTCAACTTGAGAAATATCGAAAAAGGCCCTTGAAGTATATTATTTTTGATTACTTTCTAATAATTCAAAATAGTTTTTTGACATTCAGGCTAAAGTCAGAGATTTTTTTACACTAATTCAATAGTTTGGAGCAGTTTTTTTTAGTTGGGCTTAACTATGAAACGGGTACTTGAGGATGGTATTTTGAAATTTCCTAAGTTGAAGATGGTTTTCCGATAAAACTATGAAAGTTAAAATAAATATTAAGAAAATTAGTTTTTTATTTCTAAAGAATATGTTCCTCTTTGTCCTCTACTTTAAAGAAGGAATGTTGTAAATTTTGCAAGCCCCCCCCCGGCCAATATGTACTTGAGGAATCAGTTAGGCCTTTTATAATTTTCTCTCTAAAAAAAAGCATTGATGACTAAACTTTTGAGTACAATGAGACATTAGAGATAAGAGGCATAAGTTAATACAAGTAAATAAGATACTTAGCTTGTGTGCGAGGAATGAAAATAGAATACATATCTTCAATACATATTTGCAATATGTATTGAATACATATGTGCAATATGTATTGAATACATAATTTTCTTACAACAAGTCACATGTTTTATTAACTTTGCATGGTCTCTTTTCTTTTTCACTCGTAATTATAGCGATGTATGCATGCAAAAGAACATGGTAAAAGAATAGAGAACTACGAAAAGCTTCCAATTTCCAAATTGATGGTCCCACTTCTTTGTGATTAAGGAAGGAGACTAGGCGTGTTTGGATTCATGGAAATGGGAGAAAAATAGAAAATGGAAAGTGGGAATGAAAAATGTGAAAGTGTAGGGGAAAATTGAGATTTGAAAAAATAAGTTTTTCAGTGTTTGACTTTAATGTGAAAGTGTAAGTAAAAAAATATATGATAAAGAGGCTATGTATGTATAAGATCTTGTATGGAATAAAATTTAGATCCAACAATTGGTATCAGAGTCTCCGGATTATTGGAATGTACAGAAATCCTTCGATCTTGATCTATAAACATCATGAATAATACTTCCCTTGATTCAATAAATATTTTGTATCTCATATATTGAATTAGAGTTTAAAAGGGATGCTTTTATTGAATTTGGCATGTATATATATATTTTTTGGAATTTAATTTGTGTGTTATTCTAGTAAAAAAAAATGGGTGCTGCTAGGGCTGCACGCACGCGGCTTTGTCGCGCGTGTGTCCTTGGCCCAGGCCCTGTGCCAATACGGGCATGTATCTTGGCTTGCATGGTTGCATTGTGGGGTTGAATGACAATGTGGACATGCGTTGCCTGCATTGCCTGCTATGTCTGCATGGCCGGCATGGCCCCCCTCCACTGGCTGCTAGTGCGTGCGCCGCCGGCCACCACGGGCTGGCGACATACAGTGGCAAAACAGATTAAAACAATAAATAAATAAGAAGTTAATTATTTTGTGTTTCATAAATTAATTAAGATTATAAGATTATCTAGGATTCGAATATTTAGAGATAAAATTTTACTTTAGCAAGGAAACCCACTCCTAATTAATTTCATATTAAATTTTAATTGGGATTGTTGAGATTAATTTGTGTTTTAGAATTAAGATAGAATTCTAGTCTATTAAGGTATTTTGGGTAGAATTCTAATCAAATAAAAGGACATAATCTCAATCAATCTCACATTAAACTAATCGAGTTTTATTCAGTTTATTAAACCCAATCCATTAACAAGAAAACCCATAACTTAACCATTATGGGTCGGGTCTGATCCAAACTCGATAAGCACTGCAGATCCGTTTTACCAAAAGAAACTTCAATTAGCCGTTACAGGCTCATTTGAACTCTGTTTTGGGCATGTAAATAGTCGTTTCGAAGCTCTTGACGAGCAGTACATATTCAGTTTATACACATGACAAAATAAAAGTTAGTAGACATAAAGAAGGCATTGAAGTGTATATTTACCATGGTTATATGTATTCTTACATGCTTGCGCTTCATCAATATTTATTATATTGCTCATATTGTTCTAGCATGATGAATATTGATGTTTACTACAGTTGATAATACACAGATAAAAATATTTACATGTTCAAATTAAAGAATTTATAAAAGAGCTTATTTAATTACTTATATAGTTCATGCGGACAATAGCCATCCTAAAGGAAGACTATTGTTTGGCTGAATTATGTAAGGCGTCGGATATTTGATGTGGATAATGTAAGTGGGAGAAACTTGGTGTGTGTTAATCGGTCCAAAGGAATGTTGTCACACTATAAGCCCATATTGCATTACCCTCATCAACTAGTCAGACAGCGGAAAATGAATCCAGATGCGTATATTTGTGTGGATCATGTGTGTGACAATCGGCCTAAAGGAAGATTGTCATTATGGCCGGGTCATTACATATATTATATAGTCAATATAGATAACTTAAACTTTGGGACCAATCCTATAAAAGGACGATCGACTCAAAGGAAAGTTGATCTCTTGCATAGGACCTAAACTTTAGGGTATATATTGGGCCAGTACAATGTTGGCATAAAGCGACATAACTTGTTCTGAAAGTTTGGCCGGCAACTCTATCGGTTAAACTGGTTGTAATTTCTGAAATTCATTTTTTTATGGATATCATAGTAGAATTTTATTAAATTCAACGTTTATGTTAAATTGATGAGAAATTGTACACTTATGTAGTCTAAATTGAATGGTACAAATTTTAAGAAGTGGTAAGACTACATACAAGCTTGTTCTTGGATTAATGGATGAAGACTACACCTTAAGGACTGATGGATCTCAACTATCACCAACAAAATTTCAGTAAAAAAAGGCCAAATAAGATAAGTGGGAGAGGTCTTATAGGATGTGTCTAAGGGTCAAAAAGCACATTATTCCCATACCTATTAGAGGTTCTATGCCTGATAAAGTCAATGCTAAGAATTTTTCAGCTGAAATAGCTGACCGGTTTTGTTAATTGGATAAAATTGAGGCCAGTACGCATCTTAGCAAGCTGATAAATATGCGCTACAATGGCAAAAAAAATATAAGAGAGAATATTATGGAAATGTCCAATTTTTTTTTTAAACTAAAGGCATTGAAATTGAAACTCTCTGAAGAGATTCTAGTGCCTTCATTTTAATCTCTTTTCTTATAAAGTATAATCCTTTTCAAGATTATTTATAATGCTCAAAGGGAAAAGTAGAGTCTCATTGAGCTCATCAGTCACTGTGTCCGAAAAAAAAAGAAATTGAAATAAGAAAAGACTGAAAGTGCTCACTTAGCATTCAGGGTGACCTTCTAACAAGAAAAGGAAAAGTGAAACTAAAGTGAGGAAAATAAACACCACTATAGTACCGGATCCTATGTGGCAAAAGTGCCGGAAAAGTAGCCTATGGTCATTGCATACTTCTTCTGCAAGAAAGTAGGTCACCTCAAGCAGGATTGCATAAAGTATCAGAAATGACTAATTAAAAAAGGTAAATCTCATATTTATATTTGTTCTTAAAATAATTTAGCTTTAGCGCCACCCCATACATAGTGGATAAATAATTCACATAAGCAATTCAATGTGAAACTTTCAAATCTAAAGGAGGCCCAGCCCAACTGAGAGATACGTATACATGGGTTATGAAAATAAAGTTGCAGTTGAAGCTGTCAGAGTTTATAGTCTTAGATTAGATTTTTTTTTTGTTTTAGATTTGAATGAGACTTATATGTACTGTCTTTTTAAGCGGAATCGTATTCCTATTTCATTATTAGACAGATCTGATTTTACTGTCACTTTTGAGAATCAAATGCTTAGTCTACTTCCAAATATAAAGTTATTGGTGCTAGAATTCTAATTGATGGCTATATAAATTGAAACTTCATGCTTCATTTTCGGAATCTTTATATGTGAATAGCCTAAGCACTAAGCGAACATTAACTAAATAAACATTATGAAGTTTGGTACTAAATGAAGTTCAGGATGTCTTGGATTTGGTGTATATAGACATTTGTGGTCCCTTCCCTACAGCATCTTGGAATGATCATGAATATTTCATCACTTTTACAGACAATAACTCTCGTTATGGATACCTATACTTGTTACATGAGAAATCCCAATTACTGGATATGTTTAAAATCTAAAAAGTTGAAGTTGAAAATCAACTGAATGGAAAGATTAAAGCCTTTAGATCTGATCGTGATGGAAGAGACGATGATCAAATAAATGTCCAAAACCATTTGTCAATTTCTGAAAGAGTGTGGCATTGTCGCTTAGTACACCATGCCAGGGATATCTTGTCAGAATGGTGTTACTGAGAGACAAAATCACATACTTAAGGACATGGTTAGGAGTATAATACCCCACACTACTCTACCAGAGTCATTATATAGTGACGCCTTAAAAATGGTTGTCTACCTGCTCAAAACAGTAACTAAAATCCCATATAAGTTATGAACTCAGAAATCTCTCAGTATTAGGTATCTACATGTTTGGGGTTGTCCAGTAAAAACATGGCCATATATGCCATATGAGAAGAAGCCGGACTCAAGGACAGTTAGTTATTTATTCGCAGGGTATTCTGAGAGGTATAAAGACTTTAGGTTTTATTGTCCCTCCACTAAGAACATAAAGATGGATAATGCTAAATTTTTTGAGGATATTCAAAATAGTAGGAGTCAATTATATAAGGATTTCATATTTGAGGAAGAACATATTGTTATACCCATGACAATTATTCAAATGATGAAGTAGTTGTTCCACTTCAGAATGAAAATACAGTTGTACCCTTACAAGGTATAGATACAGTTCATCCTAAAGTAGATCCTACTGATGAGGTAAAATCTGAAAATTCTGAATCACAAGTGCGTAGAAGATCAACTGGGGAAAGGAGATCAGCCATTATAGATGACTATATAGTTTATCTCCAAGAGTAAGAGTTTGACATAGGGCAAGAGGATAACCCCACATCCTTGAATGAGGTCAAACTCAGTGTTCACTCCACTAAGTGGTTAAATGGCATGAAAGATAAGTTAAAATCCATGAAGGATAATGATATTTGGGATTTAGTAGAGTTGCCTAAAGGAAACAAACCGATTGGCTGTAAATGAGTATTCAAGACCAAGCGGGATTCGAAAGGTAATGTTAAAAGGTATAGGGCACATCTTATCATAAAGAGATTCACTCAAAAAGAGAACATTGACTATAAGAAGACTTTCTCCCCAGTTTTCATGAAAGATTCTTTTAAGATTATTATGGCGCTCACTTTGACCTGGAGTTACATTAAATGGATGTTAAGACATCCTTTCTTAATCATAATATTGAGGAAGAAATTTTTATGGTGCAACCAAATAGTTTTAAAGTTAAATGTTTACAATATCTAGTTTGCAAATAAAGAAATTCATTTATGGCCTAAAGAAAGCATTCCGTCAATGATATTTGAAATTTGATCAAGTAATATCGGATTTTGGTTTTAAGGAGATTGTAAATGATCAATACATTTATCATAAATTAAGGAGAGTAGACTTATACTTCTTGTGTTATATGTAGATGACATTCTATTAGAAAGTAACGATATGGTTCTTTTACTTGAGACCAAGAGTTTTCTCTCAAAGAACTTTGAGATGAAAGATCTTGGAGAAACTTCTTTTGTGATATGCATCTAGATTTAACGTAACAGGATATGTGGAATATTAGGTTTATCATAAAAGGCCTATATCGATAAGGTGCTAGATAGATGTGGCATGAAGAATTACTCTAGGGGAGATAAGTTGAGTCTACTCCAATGTCCCAAGAACGACCTACAGAAAGAGCAAATGAAAAACATTCCATATGCATCGGCGATTGGAAGTCTGATGTATGCTCAAGTTTGTATCCGTCCATACATAGCATATACCATTGAGAAATTTGAAAGATAATTAATCAATCCTAAAATTGATCACGTGAAGGCTGCCAAGAAGGTAATGCAATATTTACAGAAGACTACATGAAATCTGATCAGTTGCAGCTGATCGGATACACAGATTAAGATTATACTAGATGTATCGACAATAGAAATTCCACTTCAAGTTATATTTTTTTGATTGTAAGAAGATGGTAGATTTAGTCGAGAGGTCATTATAGCTACACTGTGACAATAAGAGCTATAGAGCTCTGCTACAATAGTGACAAGAGTTCAACAAAGTCGAAGCATATCGACATCAAGTTTCTTGTCATTAATAATAAAGTTTAAAATCATATTGTGTCTATTGATAGTGTTAGAATTATTCTTAATATTATAAATCCACTCATTAAAGGACTTTCACATAAAGTCTTCTTATATCATATTGCTCATAAGGGGATCGCTAGTCATTATGATATCCTGATTTCGTGGGAGTGGATAATTTTATGTAACAGATATTATTTCTAAGTTCATTTTATGTATATTTGTTGATTCCGATAATAAAGTGATAACTGCTTTTCTTTAAATTTTTTTATTTTAATTTGCTCATTTGAGTTTGTTAGTAGTTGGACTTGTTGGAGTCATAAAGTTAGACTCATTGGAGTTATAAGGTTATATACATTGGATTCATAAAGTGAAAACCAGTTGGAATTGTACCTTATTTGATCAGAGGACATTTTCATGCCACACGTCCACATTTGATCTATGTTATTAAAGGTTCTGAAACTTGTGATGTAGAAGGTCCTACCTCGATTATACCAAAGGTAATGACCGTCATATTTGGTGGTAGGACACTTAATGGGCCAGATTATTTTGAAAAATGATTTGTTGGCAGTTAAAGTTTTGACATCATAAAGTTATACATAATATCTATTCAGTATGACTTACTTGGCCCAAGTGGGAGATTGTTAGATTTATTATGCTTTAAAGTCTAATTTAATTTGGGCCTAACCAAGTAAATTGGATATTTGTACCCGCCCACTTAACCTATGTTGTTTGACCCAATAAAGAATTGATCAAGCTTAAATAGTTTGGGTCTAGACACATTTTCAATTACACTTAGTCATGAGTGTATTTAAATTAAAATATGGGACTCATCTACACGTGTGGAACTCGTTGTTGACCCAAAGGTCCATTACTCTAGTTTTGATGATGATTAACTCATGTAGTTATAGTACTAATGATCTTGTATTTAATTAGTCTCAAATTTGTAATCAAGATCTTAGTAGGTGTTTAGCTTCAACAAAGAATTTATAGTCAAGTTTTGAAGCAAGCACGTGTTGATTCAAGAGCTTGTGCATCAAGACCACATCAAGTACTCAAGAGGAGTCTAGCTCATTGGATCATGGTTTGACCAAGTCAAGAAGAGGAAGAAGATTTTCATGAGAAGACTTGTGTCTAGGTTTGTTTGGTTAAGATTTTTGTTTTTAGATAAAATGTAAAGGATAGATTAGTTGGTGGATTGCTTAAATACACACACACACACAAGATTTAAATATGCTTTCATAAAAGATTTGTAGTTCTAGAAATATACCAGTTTGGTTTTTGGAATTTAAAATATACATGTGTTTTACCAACCATTTTAGTGCTTATTGTCAAAAACATAGATATTTCATTATATATGTGTAGTGGATCATATCCATACACACTAAGCTTTAAAAGTGTTTAAAATATCTTGTTTTTGTATTTAGAGAAGTTTTGAAAAAATCAATTTGGAAAAATACGGATTTTGTTTAAAGTCAAAATTTTCATAACACAAAAATAGTTCAAAATATTTGTAACATATTTTAATTTTTACTCAAACATGTTTGTATATCAAAGTATATTATTGAATTTATTTTTGTAGATTTTTATATAATTTATGGGATTTTATTGAAGTAAAAAGACCAAGTATCTAAATCCCCAAAACTGTTTTTCTGGCCTTCTGCCGGTCGACCGCATGGTCGACCGAGACAGAGGTCGGTCGACCGGACGGTCGACCGATGTGCACAAAATGTACACAGGTTGGGCCGGTCGACCGCCAGAGAGCTTCTGCTCTCTGGAAATGGCCCGGTCGACCGGGCGGTCGACCGCTAGGCAATTGCCCAGTTGGAGGTCGACCGGCCGGTCGACCGACCTTCCCAACGGTCGGAAATCCGATCGTTGGCGGTCGACCATCAGCAGTCAGAACTGCTGAGTTGGCTTCCAACAGGCAGATTTTTGGAACCTATAAAAGAGGCTTCACTTGGGCTGTTTTACATAAGATTTCAAGAGAGTTTTTAAGCTAGTTTTTCCTACCTATATCCGTGGTTTTATCCATATGTTTTAGAGCAAATATTTCCAAATCAAAGGAGAGTTTATGAAGAGTTTTTAAAAGTGATTTTCTTAAGTTTTTCACCACATATTCCATCCTAGTTTTTCTCACACATACTTGAGCTTTCCATTGATATATCCATCCTATAGGAGAGTTGTTGTGAGATTATTTTTAGGTGATCAAAGTATTTAGATCACTAAGTGTTCTTTCATTGTATTTGAGGAGGCGGACTTGTGTGTTCGCGTTGTTTCGAGTTCTAGTGAAAGCTCGGTGTAGAGGTGCGGCCTCGGCAAGCTTGCGTGCTTGCGTGTGTTGTTCTTGTGGGAACAAGAGAGGAATTAGAGAGTCCAAAGGAGTTCTAGTGTGAACTCGCTTGTAGGTGTTGCGACACCGAGTGATCTGATAGGATCGTTTTTAGTGAAAATCCTTCATAGTGTTGAAGGCAGGGACATAGAGCAAGGGTGCTCGAACCTCGAAACAAATCTCCCGTGTTTGCGATTGTTCTCTATCTCTCACTTGTATTTATATCTTGCTTATGCTTATTGCTCATATCTATTACTTGCTTGATATACTTGTGCTTATATTGTTATATGCATGGGATTGTTTGCTCACACTTGTTTCAACCAAGAGAGCCATAGCGGCACCTCAACTCTTATTTAGAGAAATCTTGAGGAGATAATCTAGCAATCTAGAGTTATCAATTGGTATCAAAGCCAAGTACTCTTGATTTGGGTCTAACAATCTAGAGTTAAAGATCCTTATTTTATTGCTAATCACAATATTTGTACACACACATGGATTTCATGTCACCTCCCACCTTCGACATTCTTAACATTCAAACTTGGAAAGTTAAGATGTCTATGTACCTCAAAGCCCTAGGCATTGTCACAATTAAAGATTAAATGGCAAACATCTAGATGCTAACTCAAAAGCCCTTCATGCTTTTAGATCTACCCTAAATGATGAATATTTATTTAGGGCTGCTAATCTTGATTCGGCTTTTGTAATTTGGAACACTATAGTCTCCCTTGGTGAATAAGAGCAATACTATGCGTGGAGCGACTCGGATGTTGGAAGTGAGGCTTCCAATGTATGCTACATGGTCCAAGGGGATAACCCCCTTGAGGTAAAGTCTGAATCCGAGTTAGAAGAGGATATTGATATGTCTTATAATGAACTTGAATCATTTTGTCAATAACTTTTTGAAAAATATGAGTTGCTTAAAAAGGATAATAAGAAATTGAAAAATAAATTTGATTCCTTGTTAAAAGAAAAGATTTTTTTCAAAATAAATTAGAATGCATTTCAAAAGAAAACGAATTTTTGAAAAATGAGAATATTTTCTTGTCTTATAAATTAAATGATCTTTGTGATGGAAATACATCTTTGAAAAATAAGATTATTTTGGTAAAAAAAGAAAAGGAGATTGCTTTGGAAGAAAATAACTCTTTAAAAAGGAAAATTATTTCAAAAGAAAAAGAAAATATTTCTAAAAAGAAAAAGATTGTTGACCATGCTTTTCATGCCACAACCATTGATAAAAATGAAATAAAAGTTTTGAAAAATAGAATAAATTGTTTGAGCTCAACCTTGAGCAATTGTGCTTTTAATCATAATAGATTGGAAACCTTATTTCAAAAGAAATAAGCTCAACATGTTCATGTTCATGCACATCATCCACAACATTGTAAGTACACCTAGAGGGGGGTGAATAGGTGTACGGCTAATCTAATGAACAAAATGTGTAAATTAAAAACTAAATTGTAACACACTTAGTATAATCAACGAGTGTAGCTGAATTCCCGGTGAAGGGCTCTAGACTAACTCCTCTTGATTCCTCTGAATATGAGTTGAGGTGCTATATGAAGCTCTCGTGGTTAAACACAAGTGAGGCACACAAACAATCACAACCAAGCATATAAATATGATATGACAATATAAATCAATGCAAGGCACAATATAAAAGAGAGAGAGTTCGAGTCAATGGGTCAAACGCAAACACACAGATATGTTTCGAGGTTCGAGCACACAGCTCTACGCCCCGCCTTCACACAGAAGGATTTCCACTAACTTGTCCACACAGGACTCCCACACAGGAAACCTCCACTGAGGATTTGGGCAATACAATAACCGGGAGTACACAACTCCTCTCTCAACCGAATACAACCTCTCACAAAGGCAATGCACAACCAACACAAAAACCACCTCACACAAGAGGGGTAGGCACTTAGCCAATACAAATCAATCACCTCACACTTGAGGGATTCCAACACAAACTCCACCTCTCACTAGAGGGAGCTAAACACAATCTCCACCTCTCACTAGAGGGAGCCAACCACAACTTTCACAATCACCTCACAATAGAGGGATACCAAATCAATCACCTCTCACTAGAGGGATATCACAAAGAAGGAAGTTTACAACTTGGTAGTCTATCTCAACCACAAACCAATTTTTCGACAAAATAAAGATCCTAAATAGATAGGATAGTAAGATAGCTCAAGTGTGGAAAATAAAGAGTTTGGAATAAAAAACTCAAAGAAAACTATTGGGAAAACAACTAGGATAAGATTAAAATGAAGATAAAAAACCAATCCCAAAGTTTCTCCTTTTTCTTAAATTTTCCAACCCTTTAAAACAAAATAAAGATGAAATCTTTGAAGCTCTAAAACTCTTTTTGAAACTTAAAATAAAATACTAGAGAATGAGAGAATTTTGCTCTTGGAAGTCTTGACAAAAACTAACCTCAAATGGGGTATTTATAACCCCCATAAAAATTCTGCCCATTGGCAGCTGACTAGGCCCATAATGGCCTTCCGATCGACCGGCCAACGGTCAAAAAAGTGACTGTTGAGGGCCAACGGTCAAAAAAGTGACCGTTGAGCCTCCTGGTCGATCGCCTGGTCGACCGCACCCTGAACCAGAGAGCAACGGCTCTTTGGCCGGTCGACTGCCTGGTCGACCGGGGCAACCCGAGAGTGGGTTGCCTTCAGTCGGTCGACCGCTCGGTCGACCGGCTGACTGACATGGCCTTGTGCACGTTTTGTGCACATCCGGTCGACCGCTCCGGTCGACCGGCTCCTGGTCCGGTCGACCGGCTCCTGGTCCGGTCGACCGCCAGAGCCTGGCAGACTGAAATTCAAGACTTGAAAACTGAGTTTTTATTATCCTATTAAATCCATAAAATCTCTAAAAATTCACAAAAATAAGTTCTTATATTCTCTTTGAAATACAAACTTGTTTGAGTAAAAATCAAACTAAGTTACAAACATTTTGAACTCTTTTTGTGTTATGAAAATTTTACCGAAAATCAAATTCCGTATTTTCCAAAACTTGGATTTTTGAAATGAAAAACGTTTTGTTCAAAACTCATCCAAATACAAAAACATGATATTGAAATAACATTTAAGCATGTAGTATATGGATAGAATCCAATATACATAAAAGATATATATCAATGTTTTTGACTTAAAATCCAAAAATATGTTTTGTTAAAATACTAAAACTCCAAACTCATTAAATAGACTATCAAACTAAGTTTGTTTAAATAGTTGAAGCATAGATGTATATAGAACAAATCTAATATACATTAAACCATGTAAACTCGATTCTATCTATTCATAATAACCAAGATCGGTTAAACTAAAAACCGAAAACCAAAACATAAAACTTAAACAAGTATGTGTGTTGTGAACTTGAGCATATCACACTATCTAACTTTACAATGGATCTAAAATATAAACTAAGCAATATACCGAAGTCTTCTTGTAGAGCTCCGTCTCCAAGTCGATTCGATCCAAACGTGATCCACCGAGCTTGACTCCAACGAGTGCTAGATATGAACTTTGACGCTCGGGCTCTTGAATCACCATGTGAAAGCTCCAAAGTATCTTTGTTGAAGCTAATCACCTACTAATATCTTGGTTAAGTATCTGAAACTAAACATCACAAGATTATTAGTAAACATAACTACGTGAGTTAATCATCATCAAAACTAGAGTGGATGGCCTCTGGTCAACAAACATGCATATGCACACTTTGCACGTCATGATCACTCTTACACACATATGCATACTAGAGTGTATAAATGTACACATTGCTACCGCAAAGGCCATTTCAAAGTTTTGTTATGATAGAGTAAATTCTTCAAATTTTGCTAATAAAAATGTTTGGGTTCCATTTGATGCTAACCCCCGTGGTCCCCAAAAGAAAATGGGTACCAAAATCTCCACCTCTTATATTTGATGTAGGTGGGGCTCTCACATGACGTGAGAGAATTGGTGACTTGGTGGTGGATGCATGGACTAGATGGACATACATTTGATGCACCACTATCAAGGAAGTTTGATAGGAAGACCACCATATTTTGGAGACTTAGAGTGTAGTTCTTATGGTTTGGTAACTATCCCTAAACTCCTATTTTTATGCTTTTACATGAATAATAATTTTAGCATATTTTTGGATTTATGATTTATAATCATGTTGAAAAACACCTAGAGGGGGGGTGAATAGGTGTAAGTGCTAATCTAAGAAACTCAATGCAAACTAAGTGCGCTAAATGCGGAAGCTAATGCAAATTATGCACAAACTAATACAATACAACAAGTGTAGCCGAATTCCCCTTGCGAGGCTCTGGACTAACTCCCCTTGATTCCCCTTGAAATGGGTTGAGGCGCTATGTGAAGCTCTTGTTGGATGAGTATAAGTTAGGCACACACACACAAGCAATCCAAGCAATATGAAATGCACACAATCAACCCAAGCATATAAGAATGAATTGCAATATAAAAGATGCAAGGCAACACAAGCAATGTATAAGATATGAATGAATCAATGCTCAACACAAGCAAGTATGATATGATGATGAGTATGATGCTTTGCACAATTACAAGAGAGAGAGTTAGAGAGACAATGAATCAAAACGCAAACACAAGATTTATTTCGAGGTTCGAGCACCTTGCTCTACATCCCCGCCTATACCACCGTGTAGGATTTCCACTATCTCAACTCCCACCGAGGGAACCTCTACCGAAGAGGATTTCTTACAACTCTAGGAGTACCTAACTCCTCTCTCAATACAACCTCCACCGAGGCCAACAACAACCAACAACAACACCTCTACCAAAGAGGCTCACAACCAATCTCAATCACCTCACACTTGAGGGATACAAACCAATCACCCGATCACCTCTACCTAAGAGGGATACAACAAGAATAAGGATGTACAACTTAGAGGTTACAAACAACAACCTCAAAACTCTCTCTTTCTTTTTCCACAAAAAAACAAGATCCTAATAGTTTAGGATAGAAGATATGGCTCAAGTGTGGAAACTAAGTGTTTTTGGAAACAAGCAACAAAGAAAAACTACTTGGGAAATCTCTTGTATATGATAGAAATAAAAGATCAAATCAAAATCCCAAAACCTAGTTTTCTTTGATTTTCCAAAAACCCAAAAACAAATAAGATGAAATCTTTTTGGCTTAAAACCCTTTCAAAAACTCTTTTAAACACTAGAGAAAGTCTGGAATTTTTAGCTCTAAAAATCTTAGCCAAAACAATGGAGAAATGGGGTATATATAGCCCCTAGGAAAAAACTAGCCGTTAGGCTGATGTGGCAGCCTGACAGACTGCCGGTCGACCGGTCCGGTCGACCGCCAACGGTCAAAAATGTGACCGTTGGGCAAAGGCGGTCGACCGGCCCGGTCGACCGAAATAAACCGAGAGCAGAGCTCTCAGACCCGGTCGACCGGCCACTGTGCCTAACAGACGTGCACGTCTGTGCACATCGGTCGACCGGAACGGTCGACCGGCCCTTGGTGCGGTCGACCGTCACGGTCGACCGACCAGCCTGTCAGCACAGTCCTCAGTTCTGCACAGATACGGGATTTGAAAATAGGTCTTTTCACTCAATAAAAATCCCATAAATTCACAGTAAATCTAAAAAATAGTTTTAATCACAATAAAAACTGTTTTTCTAAAAATATGTTTTTCTAAAACTTATTTTATCATTTTACTTTGATAACCAAACTTGTGATAAAAATTTCAAGACATATATCAATCATATCAATTCATTTTTGTGTCTTGCCAATTTTATCAAAAACAAAACCTTGTATTTTGTCAAACTTGATTTTTCCAAAACATGAATAGGGATATCAAAATAAGTTTGTTTACCAAGTTAAAGCATGTATGTATAAATAGAAAACATCTACTATACATATAACATATGTAAACTTGTTTTGATCAACTATTCATAAAAACCAAATATCAAATCATAAAACGTGTGTGTTTTGTGTTCACTTGAGCATATCAACTAAACTAAGCTTTACAAATGGATCTAAAAACTCTATCTAAACTAGGATACCTAAGTCTTCTTGACGATCATCATCTTCAAGTAGACTTGCTCCAAAACTCCGTGATTCTCCAAGTGCAAAGGTATGATCTTTAAGCTTTGGCACCGGAATCATCATGAATAGCTTCTAATCATCTTGTTGAAGCTAATCACCAACCTAATATCCTGTTAATGATCTGAAACTTAGAAACACAAGAATATTAGTAAACATAACTACATGAGTGTTGATCATCATCAAAACTAGAGTGGAAGGCCATTGGGCCAACAATCTCCCCCTTTTTGATGATGACAAAACTCATGGAGTTATATATGCATGGATTAAAGTTAAGCTTCAAATAAGCTCCCCCTTAACTCATGCATAGGGATAAACAATAAATATATGCAATGAATATTAAACATGAAACATGCGTATGCATAAACAATAAATGGTTCTAGATATCAAATGAAATATTCAAAACAAAATAAAATCTAGATACCAATTACAAAGCAAACTCTATATATCAATTAAACTTAATATTCTTGAGATTAAACATAATATATGCATATAAGACATAAATACTTCTCCCCCTTTTTGTCAATCATCAACAAAGGGTAAACAATCAAAACCATAGATAAAATGAGGGGTAAAAATCTTTCTCCCCCTTTTTGTCAATCAAAACAATGCAAACAATGTTCTCCCCCTTTTTGTCTAAAACAAAAAACAAAATCAATAAGGGGTGACTACAAACATGATATCAATTAAAAATTATGTCAATGAAGCATCTTGATACCAATAAATAAGGATCAATATATGTTATATGCTATATACATTCATGAAGAGGAAGACGCTAAGTTAGCTTCCCTACACATATGCATTACATGAAGAAGGGATGACAAGCCCTAACTCACATAACACATATTATGTAATGCATAAGAGGAGATGTGAAGCTCCCCCTACACACGTATATCATATAAAGAAGAGTTGTCAAGCTCCTCAATTTATAATATACTCAACATGAATCTATATGTAAGAGAGATGTTAAGCTCTCCTTGCATATAGGAAATACAAATCAAAACTTTGAATATTTTCTTTAAACAAAATTTTGGAAATACCAATTGTAATTAAACATAAGTCTTGAATTCTTAAACATGAATCTTGAAACCAAAACAAATTTTGAATTTCTTAAATATGATACCAATTGTAAATATTTTACCAATTGAAAAGATTTTACATAGAAACATTGATACCAATTGTAAGAATTGTTCATTTTAAAAACATATAATTTGATGTTGATATCATATGTTTAAAATAACAACTTTTAATCATAAAGAGTGGGAGTACAAATACCAATTGAAATACAAAATCAAATTTTCTCCCCCTTTATGAAATACAAACTAAGGTCATGCATAGTCTTGATAACAATTTAAAAGTAATCAATTTAAACAAATTGAAACTCAAGCACTAGCATAAACACAAACATATATATGTATGAAAAATAGATACCAATAGAAATTGATATACTTGGAATTTAAAGCATACATACATACAAAACATATATGAGTATACCATAAATGTCAAAATTGATACCAATTGAAAGAGTTCAATGATACCAATTGAGTCAACAATAATAATCAAGTGTATATCTCATATCATCTACCACCCAATCATAATTCAAGTTTTAAAGATTTTCAATTTAGGGCATACATGAACATGATCTCCCATCCTACCGCCCTTTGGATGGTAGGGGTTTTCAAAAATAGATTTGAAAATATAGTTTTGTTTGAAAATCACTACCAAAATGAAGAACACCGCAACTAGTTAAATGGAAAACTTGTTAACTAGCACGAAATCCTTCAAGTAAGGAATAAAACAAAATGAAATTCACATGATAATCATCACTCTAACCAATAAAGCATAACTCATGAGAAACAAAACATGAGCAATAGATATGAGTGTACAAATAATATGTGAAGATCATAATCATGAAAAATATTTCATTAAGCTCAATTATTCCTTAAAACATAATTCCATCAAAACATGAAAAATCATATAAAACTCCTTATTTAATCTTCAAGGCATATGTATGTCTAATACAAGCTAAAATATACATACATATCCAAAACTCAACGAGTCCACTAAATGTATATTCATGAAGGCACGTGGCTCAAAAAGATGTATATGTATAAGATTAGTTTGAACTAGATGGACATATACATGAAGTTAAACATAAATACATGAAACATGAAAAACTAAATTTTCATCACAATAAATTTCATTTCAAGGTATATGTATGAATTGTCAAACATGAAGTATACATACATATCCCTAAACACAATTGAGTCCAAATATAGATTTGCATGAAAGGCAAATGACTCAAGGGGTATACATGTATATCTTAAAGTTTGGCAATACAAACATATACATGAAGTGAAACACACAATCATAAAACAAATCCAAAATGGAATACAAGTTTGAAATGTATGAATCATCAAAACTAGACTATACTAACACATGTAATGGTTCAAATAAGCAATCAAGCCCAAACATACATAGATTTATTTGTGGCCCACTATATGTACAAGTATAATTCCTAGTCTTAATGAAAACTAACACTTAAACATGTATTCAAAACATGAAGCATCAAAACAAATATAAAAGTCATCATGATAAAACTAAAACATGATTACTATGTAAATTCACATGTATTAGATTCATGATGTACATTATAGCTTAAACAAAAGTGAGAACACTAAATATGGGTTCATATAAGCATATGTGTCTCAAATACTATACATGTATGTCAAGGATCTAATAAACATGGAATGAACATACTAATCCATAGACATAAAAAATATGCTATAAACTATCAAAACATGCTATAAACAATGAAGTGGAAAGCATGTAAACATAATAAATGGGAGTAAAGGATTGTTACCAAAACCTAAGAAGCAACTTTCCTTATCTCAAAACATGGTGGTCATCTCCCCCAAATCTTCCTTGAAAGTGATGCATCCAATTGATTTCCTTTAAGTCCGGAACGCATCCACTCCAAGGTGCTATCACTCTCACGTCATGTGAGAGCCCACACCTACATCAAAAATAGGAGGGGTGGTCTTTGGTACCCATACTCTTTGGGTCCATGGGGGTTAGTCCCTTCTCTAACCCAAACAAAGTTCTTTGCTAAATTAGGAGTATGTAGTCTATCATAACAAAATTTAGCAAGGTGGCCTTTTCGACCACAATGTGTACAAGTGTACACATGAGCATACATGTGAGGAGTGTGTCCGTGAGGAGCATGTGTATACCGTGTAGGGTGTGCATGAAAAGATGGAACTTGTTTCTTTCGAACCAAGGATTCCAAGCGTGTGTGGTTTATGGCACATTGGCTCATAGTGGAGCCCAAACAATCTACTCTCTTCTTAAGCATACAATATCATCATTAATCTTAGAAGAAGAAGTGTGGCATGCAATAGGTGAAGTGTGTGATACTACCCTAGCATGGCAAACATGTGCATCAATCTATTTTGCAAAACAATGTTTTTCTTAAACACACATCTAAATCATTTGAAATAGAAATAATTTTATTTTTCAAATCAACATTCTCTTTTAAAACAAAATCATTTTTGAAGACAAGTTTTCATTTTTCTTCAAAAGAACATGGCAATCATTTTTATTTTTCAAAAACTCATTTTCTTTAAGTGCAAGACCAAGTTGAGATTTTAATGAATCCCTTTCATTAGCAATCTCCTCTTTCTCTTGCAAAACAACATCAAATCTAGATTGTAAACACTTATTTTCTTTTTCAATTCCTAGACTTTTCTTTTTCAAAATCTTATATTTTTCTATAAGTTTTTCACAAACAATTGAAAGTTCTTCATTTATAGCATGGACATCAATATGATCATTTGAAGAACTAGAACAATCATCACTATCATAGTGGGGTTCCGAATGTACCTCAAGGGAGTCATTCCCTTGGACCATGAAGCATTGAGAATCGGATTCTCCACTAAATTCCTCCGGTTGATTTGGCACTTGAAGCTTGGAGGTGGTGGTTGTTGTCAATTTGTTCCACACTGCAAAGGCGGAATCAAAGTTAGAAACACATAAGAGATAATCTTTAGGAAGAGTGCTTCTAATGGCCTCTAGGGCTTGTGCATTGGCCCTATATGATTACCATCACCAAGATAACATCTCTTGGTGGCGGCAAGGAAGACATGCAAACCTAGGGTCTTTAGGTACATGGACATCCTATACTTCCAAACATCAATGTTGGAAGGGTCAAAGCTAGGAGGGGTCATGAAGTCCATGGTAAACTATATATGAATGTGCAAACAAACAAATGCAAATGAGATTAGCAAGCAAATGGATCACTCCTAGGATGTTAAGCCTAAGTATCAGGAGCACTAGCTCTGATACCAATTGAAAAACACCTAGAGGGGGGGTGAATAGGTGTAAGTGCTAATCTAAGAAACTCAATGCAAACTAAGTGCGCTAAATGCGGAAGCTAATGCAAATTATGCACAAACTAATACAATACAACAAGTGTAGCCGAATTCCCCTTGCGAGGCTCTGGACTAACTCCCCTTGATTCCCCTTGAAATGGGTTGAGGCGCTATGTGAAGCTCTTGTTGGATGAGTATAAGTTAGGCGCACACACACACAAGCAATCCAAGCAATATGAAATGCACACAATCAACCCAAGCATATAAGAATGAATTGCAATATAAAAGATGCAAGGCAACACAAGCAATGTATAAGATATGAATGAATCAATGCTCAACACAAGCAAGTATGATATGATGATGAGTATGATGCTTTGCACAATTACAAGAGAGAGAGTTAGAGAGACAATGAATCAAAACGCAAACACCAAGATTTGTTTCGAGGTTCGAGCACCTTGCTCTACATCCCCGCCTACACCACCGTGTAGGATTTCCACTATCTCAACTCCCACCGAGGGAACCTCTACCGAAGAGGATTTCTTACAACTCTAGGAGTACCTAACTCCTCTCTCAATACAACCTCCACCGAGGCCAACAACAACCAACAACAACACCTCTACCAAAGAGGCTCACAACCAATCTCAATCACCTCACACTTGAGGGATACAAACCAATCACCCGATCACCTCTACCTAAGAGGGATACAACAAGAATAAGGGTGTACAACTTAGAGGTTACAAACAACAACCTCAAAACTCTCTCTTTCTTTTTCCACAAAAAAAACAAGATCCTAATAGTTTAGGATAGAAGATATGGCTCAAGTGTGGAAACTAAGTGTTTTTAGAAACAAGCAACAAAGAAAAACTACTTGGGAAATCTCTTGTATATGATAGAAATAAAAGATCAAATAAAAATCCCAAAACCTAGTTTTCTTTGATTTTCCAAAAACCCAAAAACAAATAAGATGAAATCTTTTGGGTTAAAACCCTTTCAAAAAACTTTTAAACACTAGAGAAAGTCTGAAATTTTTAGCTCTAAAAATCTTAGCCAAAACAATGGAGAAATGGGGTATATATAGCCCCTAGGAAAAAAACTAGCCGTTAGGCTGATGTGGCAGCCTAACAGACTGCCGGTCGACCGGTCCGGTCGACCGCCAACGGTCAAAAATGTGACCGTTGGGCAAAGGCGGTCGACCGGCCCGGTCGACCGAAATAAACCGAGAGCAGAGCTCTCAGACCCGGTCGACCGGCCACTGTGCCTAACAGACGTGCACGTCTGTGCACATCGGTCGACCGGAACGGTCGACGGCCCTTGGTGCGGTCGACCGGCCCTTGGTGCGGTCGACCGTCACGGTCGACCGACCAGCCTGTCAGCACAGTCCTCAGTTCTGCACAGATACGGGATTTGAAAATAGGTCTTTTCACTCAATAAAAATCCCATAAATTCACAGTAAATCTAAAAAATAGTTTTAATCACAATAAAAACTGTTTTTCTAAAAATATGTTTTTCTAAAACTTGTTTTATCATTTTACTTTGATAACCAAACTTGTGATAAAAATTTCAAGATATATATCAATCATATCAATTCATTTTTGTGTCTTGCCAATTTTATCAAAAACAAAACCTTGTATTTGTCAAACTTGATTTTTCCAAAACATGAATAGGGATATCAAAATAAGTTTGTTTACCAAGTTAAAGCATGTATGTATAAATAGAAAACATCTACTATACATATAACATATGTAAACTTGTTTTGATCAACTATTCATAAAAACCAAATATCAAATCATAAAACGTGTGTGTTTTGTGTTCACTTGAGCATATCAACTAAACTAAGCTTTACAAATGGATCTAAAACTCTATCTAAACTAGGATACCTAAGTCTTCTTGACGATCATCATCTTCAAGTAGACTTGCTCCAAAACTCCGTGATTCTCCAAGTGCAAAGGTATGATCTTTAAGCTTTGGCACCGGAATCATCATGAATAGCTTCTAATCATCTTGTTGAAGCTAATCACCAATCTAATATCTTAATGATCTGAAACTTAGAAACACAAGAATATTAGTAAACATAACTACATGAGTGTTGATCATCATCAAAACTAGAGTGGAAGGCCATTGGGCCAACACATGTTTTGTGCTTTATATGGTGAATACCTGTTTAGATGAACTTTTCATTAAAATTTGTGTATATACTTTTACAAGTAGTGGGTAACAATTGATTCTTATATGATTGTACTTTATCGCTCATTTGTACCTATTACATGTACATGTATAGCCTAGTTTTGATGATTTCTTCACTTATACATGTTTTCCTATTTTTGTGCATGTTTTTCTTCATGCATATGCCATGCTTGTTTAAAACTAAAAAATATACATGTATACTCTTGAGCACTTGCCTTCATGCAAATACTATTATGGACTCTTTTATGTTTGGGAGATGTATGTATATTGTTATTTTTGGATAAAGCATACACATACCTGGAAGTTAGTTTTAATGAAAAATAAATCTTTATATTTGTTTGATAAAATGAATCTTCATGATTTTCACATGTTTGTTGCTTTGAGCCTAATTGACTATTTTTATGAAAATGCTACTTACATGATTATTGTGCACTCTTTTTTCATTTATTTACTCATGACATTGTCATCATGAGTATTTTGAGCTTTATAGATTTCGAGTGTCAACTTTTGTGTTTTTAGTATGCTTCATGGGATACACATGATTTGATTACATATTTTGAAAGATTTTTAACTAATTTTTCAAAAATTACTTTAACTAATTATTCTTCATTTGGTAGTGTTTCAAATGATAAAATATTTTTAAATCTTATTTCGAAAACCCTACCAACCCTTAAGGGCGGATGGATGGGTGTCCATGCCTTGTGTGCCTAAATTGAAAATCTTTTTGTCTTTCGCATGTATAGGGGGACTGTTATGAGTATTACACTTGAACTTTATGAAAACTCTACTTTTGTATACTCATACTTGTTTTTATATATGTATGCTTCATAATTTTAATAATATTAATTTCTATTGGTATTCTCATTTTCACACATATATATGTTATGTTTGTGCTTAATTTAAAAATCATTACATGTTTATAGCACAAATTATGTTTATGCTAAGCTTGAATAATTTTTAAATGATAATTGGCATCCTTATAAGCATATGCATTGTCTTCTAGTGGTATTACTAATAATTTCAATTGATATCAAAAATTACTTCATTTTACTTTTTTAATTGGTATCAAAATGTACAATGTTTCAATTTCAATTGGTATTGTTTTAAGACATTTCAATGGTTTTGTTTTAAGAAATTTCAATTGGTAAAAATGTTGTTTATTTCAATTGGTACAAAAATCTTGTTTATTTCAATTGGTATCTTAAAATTTGTTGATTTCAATTGGTATAAAAATCTTTTATTTCAAAATTTTCAATTGTTTATTTCAATTGATATCTTAAAAATGTGTTGATTTCATTTAGTATCAAAATTTGTTTTGTTAAGAAAATTCAAAATTTATTTAATGAGAAATTCAAAATTTCTTGATATGTATTGTCTATATGCAAGGGGAGCTTAACATCTCTGCTACATATATATTCATGTTGAGTGTATCTAGTATTGAAGAGCTTGACATCTCTTCTTTATGTGATACACGTATGTAAGAGGAGCTTCACATCTCCACTTTGTAGGAAGAGAGAGGAAGTCGTCGAGGAAGTCGACAATGTCACAAAAGGAATCAGCACAGCAGCCAAAGAAATCAGCAGCATTAGCAGGCGAACGGTCGACCGGCCCGGTCGACCGTCGACAGAAGCAGCAGAACGGTCGACCGGCCAGTCGACCGTCGTGCACACACATGCACAACAGACATGCACGGGTATAGCGGTCGACCGACCCGTTCGATCGACTGAAAGTGCCTAACTCTCGGTTAGGCACGGTTGACCGGCCCGGTCAACCGGTGCATATGGTCGGTCGACCGGTCGGTCGACCGACAGTCGGGTCGGGCTGTTTCGGGAAAGTGCTGAATTTGAAATCTGTATAAATGTTGAATGGATTTCTAGGGTTTGTAAGTGTGTAGAGAAAAGAGGTAGACCTCTCTTCATAACCATTGTTGTAAACATTGTATTGATTCACAAAATCAAAAGAACCCCTCTCTTTCTTGCCCGAGGACGTAGGCACAAAGGCCGAACCTCGTTAAATCTGATTTTGTGCCTTTTTATCTGGGATTGGTGTTATTTGCTGTTGGTGGTATTGTTCTTTTACATCTGAGATCTAGGGTTCCTCTTTGTGGTTGTTGTCCGGAGCACAACAAGTAGTATCAAAGCATCCCAGGTTCTTCGTGGGATTATCTGGCGATTCGGAGGGCATCGGGTGCTTATTTGGTGGAGATCGTGTGTCGATCTCAGATCAGCGGTGGTCTTGTTCGTGGGATCGCATGTCGATCTCAGAACAGCGCGAGGAGTGCTCAAGGAATCATTGGAGGAGTAGATCTGGTCAGAAACTCATTCTAGGGTTTCGTGAAAAGATAAAAATCTAATTTTTATCAGAGTTGCTTATCTATCTCCGTTTGGTATTTTCGCATAACATATAGGATCCAGTTAGAGAGATGGCAGAAGATAGTACATCAGTGAGAACCATGAATCCTCATCCGAGGATTGACGTGGTGAAGTTTAACGGCACTAACAATTTTGGGATGTGGAGGTGCAAGGTGATGGATGCCCTAAATGCATCGAACCTCGAGGATACTCTACTTCTGGAGAAGAAACGAAGCACAACCACTGAAGAAGAGTGGGAGAAGATGAACCGATCTGCGTGTGGCTTGATTAGATCGTGTCTAACACAAGACATCAAATATCTTGTGTTACACGAGACATCTGCGAGGCAGTTGTGGGAGATCCTTGAAAGAAAATATCTGACCAAGAGTATTGAATCGAGATTGCAGCTGAAGAGCAAGCTGTACGAGTTTCAGATGAAGAAGGAATGCTCCATGAATGAACATCTGAATCGCTACACGAAGCTTCTTACCGATTTGGTCAATGTGGATGTCAAGATAGATGAAGAAGACAAGGCGGTAATCCTCTTGAACTCTCTCCCTGCGGAAGAGTATGAGACATTCACCTTAACCTTCATAAATGGTAGACAGACTCTTGACTATCATGAAGTGTTATCTGCTTTGGCAAATTATGAGACGAGAAGAAAGGAGAGACAACCTTCTCAGTCAAGCTTATCAGCAGAGGCGCTAGCAGTAAGAGACAGGGGTTCATATAGGAAGGGCAAAGATGATAGAGGGAGATCGAAGTCCAGGCCGGGTTATAGGGATCTAAAGAAGAACCAGTGTGCCTTCTGCAGAGAATTAGGGCACTGGAAAGTGGACTGTTCAAAGGCTAAAGGGAAGAAGAAGGAGACTAAGACTGAGGCAAATCTTGCAAAGTGGTCAGTACTCAGAGCAGTACTTCACAGGCAGATGGATCAGACTCGGACTCGTCAGTTTCTCATTCTCAGTCACTACTCCATCGTTGGCTACTCAGGAGAAAATGAGTGGATTTTGGATACAGGTGCTACATACCATGTGTGCCCTAATCGGGATTGGTTTTCTAGCTTTGAGAAGCTGGAGGGGTGTTCAGTCGTTATGGGCGATGATCATCTATGTATCATGGAGGGTGTAGGAATAATCCAAATCAAGATGTTTGATGGGATGGTAAGGAAACTGAAGGAAGTGAGGTATGTACCTCAATTGAAGAGAAAGCTAATCTCTGTTGGTGCTTGAAAGCATTGGGTCTGGTGATATCTGTTCGAGATGGTGTTCTCAAGATGATCAAAGGCTCGATGGTGGTGATGAAGGGCGTCCGCCGGAAAATCTCTACTACTTGAAGGGTAGTACGGTTATAGGTCAGGTGGAGACTTCTACTTCTTCAGATGATGGTTGCACGAAGGTCTGGCAGGTAAAGGTCGGACATGGAGGTGAAAGGTCTTTGTAAGCTCCTGCAAAGAAGGGATCGTTGGAAGGTGCTGCTACCTGCAAGTTGGAAGGTGAACACAGCGTTCTGGACAAGAAGAAGGTGAAATTCAGTACCAGTACCCACCGCTCAGAAGGTCTTCTTGATTGTGTTCACGTAAGTGTTTGGGGACCTGCTAAGACTGCATCGCTTGGAGGTCACAGGTACTTTGTCTCTTTTGTTGATAGTTTATCTAGGCATTGTTGGATATATCCCATGAGACAAAGGAGTGAAGCCCTAGATATGTTGGTGAAGTGTAGAGGAAGAATGGAGAAGCAGATTGGTAGGAAGATCAAAGAGCTGCAGATTGGTAATGTTGAAAGAGACATGAACCAATTCTTATGATTTGGTCAGAACACAGGTATTGCTATTCACTTCACAACAGTTATACATGGGTTAGTTACAGAAGTAAACCGTTCCTTGCTGGAGAGGTTCGGTGGTTGTTGTCTAATGCAGGATTAGACAAATCGTTTTGGGCTGAGACGATTGTGTATGCTAGCCATCTCATGAATAGAAAGACTGCGATAGGAAGTAAAGCTCTATTGAAAATTTGGTCTGGGAGAGATGCTCAAGATCGTGGTTGGTGCGGGAATTTGGAAGTCCGACCTATTCAGTGCCAAGAATGGCAAGGTGAATCCGCGAGCAAAGAGGTTTGTGTTTTGGGTGTCAAAAGGAATGGCTATAGGTTGTGAGACCCCGAAAACAAGAAGATCGTGTTGAGTAGGTATGTCACATTTGGAGAGACTTCAGTGTTGAAGTCCACCGTCTCTCAGCAGGTGGAGAGGACGAAACCAAGGAAGTATCACAGCGGGTGGAGGTTGATGCTACTCCACCATCTCCAGTTGATTCTACATTA
The DNA here is from genome assembly GCA_038442645.1 of Agave tequilana. Classification (NCBI taxonomy): domain Eukaryota; kingdom Viridiplantae; phylum Streptophyta; class Magnoliopsida; order Asparagales; family Asparagaceae; genus Agave; species Agave tequilana. The sequence goes on along the minus strand of JAVJIF010003635.1, from coordinate 267,755 downwards.
GAGAAGACTTCACGGGATGTGACACGGGTGGAGATCATGTATCCAGGGTTGATACTGAACAGGTTGAAGACATTGTTGAGGATGTCGAGTTGTTTGCAGCCATTGGAACCAAGGTAAAATCACGCTTGTGGGTAAAGAAGCATGAATCTCAAGCTTGTGATCGCGACAAGCTCAAGTTGAAGGTTGTTGTTCTCCATGATGGTCGTGAGGAGGTTCATATGACTCAGCCAGACAGGTTCGCTGCTGCAGATTCAGGTACAAGTGCTTGAGTGACGAAGCTCATTTGAATGAACTACGGTTGGCTTGATCCCTTGGGCAAGGTACGTAGGCAGCCGTAAAGGCGCAGCCATTTGGTGATGCAACCCGTATAAAGCTGTTTGGGTTCTTGAGAAGCTGTTTGGAACTTCACGTAGAGGTGAAGAGTTGTGGCTGATTGGAGCTTCACGTAGAGGTGAGAGGCTTCACATAGAGGTGGAGAGTTGTGGCTGATTGGAGCTTCACGTAGAGGTGGAGAGGCTTCACGTAGAGGTGGAGTGTTGTAGCCGATTGGACTTCACGTAGAGGTGAAGAGTTCGACTTCACGTAGAGGTGAGGTGTTGTGATCTCGATGAACAGATTGATCTTCTGGTGAGAAGATGTTGAGCTTACATGAGGAGTGGTGTGCATCTAGTTGTGAAGCCGATGATGATGTTTGGTGTACTCTATGCAGACTTGGTTGGACCATCAGCTGAAGACATGTAGACTAGATAGAGCTAGTCAGTTGGAGAGCCAGTGTTGGCTCATGATGAGTTCTTCGTGAGGTCATGAAGTTGCGGAGTAGGAGCCACGTTCAGTGTTCAGCATGTATGGAAGTTTTCTTAAGGTGAAGTATTGGGAAGGCATGTGTGGTGCATTCTAGTGGATAGCTGAGCTACAGATTCCAAGCCAAGATCGTGTGTCGATTTCGCCGAGATCATGTGTCGATTTCGCCAGGTGATAGACTGGGCTACGTTGGAGATCAGCTCAGATTTGGAGAAATCTTCACCGAGGTGGAGAATTGTAGGAAGAGAGAGGAAGTGTCGAGGAAGTCGACGATGTCGCAAAAGGAATCAGCACAACAGCCAAAGAAATCAGCAGCAATAGCAGGCGAACGGTTGACCGGCCCGGTCGACCAGCGGCAGAAGCAGCAGAACGGTCGATCGGTCGGTCGACCGTCGCGCATACACATGCACAGCAGACATGCACGGGTATAGCGGTCGACCGGCCTGGTCGACCGACTGAAAGTGCCTAACTCTCGGTTAGGCACGGTCGACCAGCCCGGTCGACCGACAGTCGGGTCGGGCTGTTTCGGAAAGTGCTGAATTTGAAATCTGTTTAAGTGTTAAACGGATTTCTAGGGTTTGTAAGTGTGTAGAGAAAAGAGGTAGACCTCTCTTCATAACCATTGCTGTAAACATAGTATTGATTTACAAAATCAAAAGAAACCCCTCTCTTTCTTGCCCCGAGGACGTAGGCACAAAGGCCGAACCTCGTTAAATCTGATTTTGTGCCTTTTTCTCTGGGATTGTGTGTTATTTACTGTTGGTGGTATTGTTCTTTTGCATCTGAGATCTAGGGTTTCTTCTTTGTGATTGTTGTCCGGAGCACAACACACTTATGCATTGCATATTTTGGTTTATGTGAGCTAGAGTTTTGTCATCCCTTTTTCATGTAATGCATGTATGCAGGGGAGCTAACTTTATGTCTTTCTCTTCATGAATGTATTTCGCATATATCTCTTATTGGTTGAATTGATTTCACCCCTTTCTTGATTTTTTTGTGATAGAAAAGAGGAGAACATTGTTTTGTGTTTACTTAAAACCATTTATTGATGATTGACAAAAAGGGAGAGAAGTATTTTAGTATATATGCATGTTTCCTTACTTTATACATAAGAGGGAGAAGGATTTCTGTTTATGCATATATGTTTTGTTTTGCAAAAGGGCAGAAGAATTTGATGAGTTTTATGCTTGTTTGGTATGTTTATCTCCTTATGTTTGCATACATGTTTGTTACTTCCGAGCTTTCATTGTATATCTTATTGATTATTGCTATGCATAAGGGGGAGCTTCTATGAAGCTTAACTTTAATCCATGCATATATAACTCCATGAGTTTTGTCATCATCAAAAAGGGGAGATTATTGGCCCAAAGGCCCATCACTCTAGTTTTGATAATGATTAACTCATGTAATTATAGTACTAATGCTCTTGTATTAATTAGTCTCAGATTTGTGATCAAGATCTTAGTAGGTGTTTAGTTTCAACAAAGGATTTATAGTCAAAATTTGAATCTAGCACGTGTTGATTCAAGAGCTTGTGCATCAAGACTACATCAAGTACTCAAGAGGAGTCTAGCTCATTGGATTATGGTTTGGACCAAGTCAAGAAGAAGAAGAAGAAGATTTTCAAAAGAAGACTTGTGTCTAGGTTTGTTTGGTTAAGATTTTTGTTTTTAGATAAAATGTGAACGATAGATTAGTTGGTAGATTGCTCAAATGCATACACACACACACAAGATTTAGATATATTTTCATAAAAGATTTGTAGTTCTAGAAAAATACTGGTTTGGTTTTTAAAATTCAAATATACATGTGTTTTACAAAAACCATTTTAGTGCTTATTGTCAAAAACATAGATATTCATCATATATATGTAGTGGATCATATCCATACACACTAAGCTTTAAAAGTATTTAAAATATCTTGTTTTTGTATTTAGAGAAGTTTAAAAAAACCAATTTGGAAAAATACAGATTTTGTTTAAAGCCTAAAATTTTCATAACACAAAAATTGTTCAAAATATTTGAAACATGTTTTGATTTTACTCAAACATGTTTGTATATCAAAGTATATTACTGAACTTATTTTTGTAGATTTTTAGAGAATTTATTGGATTTTATTGAAGTAAAAAGACCATGTTTTTAAATCCCCAAAACTGTTTTTCTGGCCTTTTGCCAATCGATCGCACGGTCGACCGAGACAGAGGTCGGTCGATCGGGCGGTCGACCGACGTGTACAAAATGTGCACAGGTTGGGGCGGTCGACCGCACGGTCGACCGCCAGAGAGCTTCTTTTCTCTGGAAATGGCCCATCGACCGGGCAGTCGACCACTAGGCCATTGCCCAGTTGGTGTGTTTAGCTTAAGAATTTTTAGTTTACATAAATAGTTTTAATTCCACATTAATTCATCATTAGATTAGCTAGTCACCTATTCACTCTCCCCTCTAGGTGATTTCACTCGTGTTATAAATCAAAGGCCTAAACCTATGATGAGTTGAACTAGGGTTCTTTGATGCTATATATATCATGTGCAGGATTCCCTTCACAATGACTATCTCTCTTGGAGAACTCTCATCTCCTCTAAAGATAAAGAATAGAACTTGGTGACTGGAGAAAAGAATCCTCTCTTTCAACTCCGACGTCCTCGAGATCGAGCAACTTTCGGCATCCATTTCGTGATGGAATCAGGTATACCTAAAAATGTCTTTCTCTTGATCATGGTAATGAGGCTATGCATGTTTGAGATCTTGTATGGAATAATATTTAGATCCAACAGTCTGTGCCTAAGGGAATCGAACTTTCAAAGAAGAAGAAAGGTCATCCACTTGATCGATTCTAGCTCTTGTCTTTGCCCTAACATCTTGATTTTCAAGAGGAATATCCGAGGCTGAATTGGTGACTGTACAAGAACTCGGTGTTTCCCTAGTGGGGTAACTTGATTTGTCTTCTTTTTCCTCTCTTTTGTATTTGGCATTCAGGCCTTCTCCTACGAGAAAAAAAATAGGTGTGTTCACTGGTGTTAACAAAACATTAACAAATTGCTTCATTCAGTTTCAACCTAAAATGGGTTGAGCCCACTAGAAATCTGATAAATTGTCAGAGAAAACATTAAAAAATAATTCTTAAAAGTAAATAAAGAGAGACCATGGTAATGTTTTTGCTTATATAATGTAGTACTTATTAATCAGCCTAGTTGGTTTCTTGTTTGATTCATTTCGACGTAAACAAACACAACAAATTGAAAAAAAAACTAGGAAAACTATAAAATTTGATAAACCAAACACAAACTAACAAGTAAGGTATTAGGTCTTTGTAATAAATATCCTATTCATTAATCTAGTGAGTACATCAAATTGTCCTCTGCCCGGACCCAGACCAAAAGCCAGACCCAGACCCAGATCCTTACCCTTTCATAATAAAGTCCTCTATGTGTACTTTTTTTTATTTTACCTTTCCTTGGTCTTTTTTGAGGAGTTTTAATCAAGTATGTGGAAAGTGTTTAACCACGGTATACAACGAAGACTTTGATAATTAGTGTCATTAGACAATGCATCATCCAAGTACATGACAAACAGTTAGAAACTTTGAATCTTGGAAAAACTGAAGTATTAATCTTCAAGAGTGAGCATAAACCAAGAATATGCTATCCATGTTGGGACCGGGGATTGCAAAAGTCAAACTAAGGGGCTGTTTGGCTCATAGGAAACAGACCGACGAAAATGCCATGGGGCACGCGGTGCCAGGTTTTCTGACGTTTTCAATTCAAAACGCTTGAAAAATACTTTTCGCATCGTTCATAAATTGTTCATGCAATTTAGTGAGTTCGAGGTGGAGCACATCCCATCAGCTTTTAGAAAAATAAATAAACCGGAAAAGAAAACACAATGGGGCTTACATTATCCGAGACAAAAACATAATTTCTGCTATTTTTGAGGCAAACAAACAGGACCAAGAAAAAGAAGTCTCTTTATAACATAAAAAAATGATTAAAAAAGCAAATTCCATTCCTTTGACTTATTCCCTGTTTCCAGGGTTCTGGGGGGCACTTCTTGATATATACCCCTTCAAGAGACAAGACCTTATCTTATCTTTATCATTATTGGATGCTTGATATATTGAAAGTCATATCAAATCATAAAGAAGCTTATTATTCGAAAGAGATGATAAGAACAGTTCCCCAACTGATTAATACTAATATTTTAGTATAACATATATATATATATATATATATATATATAATATATATATATATATATATATATATATATATAGAGAGAGAGAGAGAGAGAGAGAGAGAGAGAGAGTGTGAGAGAGAGAGATTTGCATCCTTCTAAAAAGATTCGAGCTCGAATTTTTTCTACTCAAATTCAACCCTCCGACATTCGAATATAAGATCCACTCCGTTGAAGTGATATATATTATTTTAAGTATTTATAAATCAAAAATCAAGTGTTTGAATAATTTTTGCTCATCCATCAAGTGACGCAAAATGGACGGCAAAAGTAGTGAGCTGGATAGATCTATATTTTTAGACACATAAATTCTCGATCCCGCCATTTCATTATGATCTAAACATTAAAAAAAAAAACTTACAAACCAATTTTTGTTAGGTTTCAAATGTTCTTCACTACTAAACTAACCAACATATATTTTGAATACTTTTTACTCATCCATCACGTAAGCGCAAAATAAATGACCGAAATAGTGAGTTGGTTAGTTTAACGGTATAGAATATTTGAAATCTAACAAAAATTGGTGTGTGAGAATTTTTAAATGTTTAAATCATGATGAAATGGTCAGATCGAGAATTTGTATGTCTAAAGACGTGGATCTAAGCAATATGTTATTTTCGTCCGTCTATTTTATGCCTACTTGATGGATGGGAAAAAAGTATTCAAAAACATGATTTTTGGTTTTTACATACTTGAAATAATGTAGATCAACTTCAACAGAATAAATCTTACATTCGGATGTCCTAGAGTTATATTTGAGTGGGAAGAATTTGGCTTCAAATCCTTCCGGAATGATACATGTCTAACTATCTATATACATATAGAGATAGATTTGTGTAGTTTCGAAGGATTCAAACCTGAATCCTTCTCACTCAAATACCAATATCTGACATTCAAATATAAGATCCATTCCGTTGAACTTAATTTATATTATTTAAAATAATAAAAATTAAAAATCAAGTATTTTGAATATTTTTTGTCCATTCACCAAGTGGCGTAAAATGGACGATCAGAGATAGTGAGTTCATTAGATTATGCTTTTTAGCCATACAAATATAAAAAGTGATTTAGATTTATAAGGTAATGTTATTGTCAATATCAGTGGATGGAGAAATGTGGGTCCCATTTTGCGTGAGCGTTTTCAAGATAACTCAACAAGCCAACAGAACTTTCTTGTACAAAGGGACCAGGGGAGGCATTGACTAAACTAACCAACTCACTATTTAGACTGTTCGTTTTTTCCTACTTAATAATGGGCAAAAAATATTCAAAACACTTGAATTTTAGTTTATACATACTTGAAATAATATAGATCAACTTCAACGTGAATCTTGTATTCAAATATCAGATGTTAATATTTGAGTGGAGAGGATTCCTCTACGAATCTTTTTAGAAGGACACGCGTGTGTGTATTACTATAATAATTATGAAGGGGGCACAAATTTTGAAGCTAATAAAAGGACATTGGCTCCCATTTTTCTATTATTTTTTGGTGCACGTGGGGCCATGAGCCCATGTGCACTGTGAAAGCATTGATGAGTACAGGGTGTCAACACAACAAACACCACACATGCATCATGTCAGTGCCACACTTAAAAGTGTGCAGTTTTATTGACCCCATTCCAGTAAACTTCAACTAATAAATCATTATTAAGATAATCACTTTCCTGTACAGGAATTATCAAGTAACCTTTGCAGCGTAGATTAGACTGTGTTAAGTATGTATATACTCCTATTATTCTCTTGACTCGATTTGAAATCTAACAAAATTAACTAATTATGATTTTCCATTACAGAAACTAAACAAGAAAAAAAAATGATATATTTCTAACTAAGTCGAACATAACTCGAAAGAATACAGGTCCAACTCCCGTAAGTTTTCATAAAGACTCAAATTAGATTTGAATATGAAAGCTTGAGCTAGATTAATAGCATTACATGGCATAAACTAAGAATATGCCTGCCGTTCCTCCAAATAAATCAAATTCAAACTCTAATCAATTCTTTGTCTAACTTTTATTTTTCATTTATTTGAAGGAAAGCTCTACTGAAAGAAGAGAATAATGTAACAAATGTGTGTATAAAAATATTGTGGATGAAAATGGTGTTCCTTGTGATTCTTTGGATAATGTCTGTCGCAAGTACATTCATACATCTATAGAAATTAGAGGGCTGGTTTAGATGGTGATGGGACCCTGAGATCAGAGAAACTTTATGCTGGCGCAACATCTGGCCCTACCACGTCATCTTCCATTTTCCTCAACTGAGACAAAAAGTGTGTGTGTGTGTGTGTGTGAGAGAGAGAGAGAGAGAGAGAGAGAGAGAGGATGAGTTATGTCATTTCGAAATTCCGGAAAGATTCAAAGACGAATCTTTCTCACTCAAATACAATCTAATGATATCCGAATGCATGATCTACTCTATAGAAATTAATCTTTATTATTCCAAGTAACAAAACAAAATAAAAAAACATATATTTTGAATACTTTTTACCCATCCATCAAGTAAGCGCAAAATAGACGACTGAAATAGTGAGTTGGATAGTTTAACGGTATAGAATTTTTGAAATCTAACAAAAATTGGTGTGTGAGAATTTTAAATATTTAAATCATGATGAAATGGTCAGACCGAGAATTTGTATGGCTAAAGACGTGGATCTAAGCAATATGTTATTTTCGGCCGTCTATTTTATGCCTACTTGATAAATGGGAAAAAATTATTTAAAAACATGATTTTTTGTTTTTACATACTTAAAATAATGTAGATCAACTTCAACAAAATAGATCTTACATTCGGATGTCGTAGAGTTAAATTTGAGTGTGAAGAATTTGGCTTCAAATCCTTCCGGAATGACATAAGTCTAACTATCTATATACATATAGAAAGAGATAGATTTGTGTAGTTCCGAAGGATTCGAACCTGAATCCTTCTCACTCAAATACCAATATCCGACATTCAAATACAAGATCAATTCCGTTGAACTTAATTTATATTATTTAAAATAACCAAAAATTAAAAATCAAATATTTTGAATATTTTTTGTCCATTCACCAAGTGGCGTAAAATGGACTATCAGAAATGATGAGTTCATTAGATTTATGCTTTTAGCCATACAAATATAAAAAGTGATTTAGATTTATAAGGTAATGTTAGTGCCAATATTAGTGGACGGAGAAATGTGGGTCCCATTTTGCGTGAGCGCTTTCAAGGTAGGGACTCAACAAGCCAACAGAACTTTCTTGTACAAAGGGACCAGGGAGGCATTGACAAAACGAAGTCTCACATCCCCATCCTTACTCAGCAAAAGTGTATGGTTCAAGCAAGAAAAGCACATTGAAGATATCCATTTTCTTTCTCTTCTGAACATTAAAATGCCACGTCTTTCCCTTTTGCAAGTGCCAGAAGGACTCAAGGACACGACAAAGGGGAAAGAGAGATCTCTAGCTGCATTCTCTCCTCCCACTTTCGTGGCCACAAGTCCATTTTAGAGCTTGGAACATAATCTTTGAGGTTGCATGTACCCCAAATTTGAGAGGTCAAGCAAGTTTGTAACTCATCAGTTCTTCTTTGTTTAATTCAATTAACTAATTCTAAATACCCAAAAACTCTCCGATCATAAAAAGTTCTGCAACGTCAGCAGGGGTCTTTCTCTTCACAGGGACAGCCATCTCTCTCACCTGAAGGAACAGTAGGTGGGTCATGCAACTAATTTATATCGGGGACATTTTATGTCTATTCTCTTGCTTTCTAGTTAAGTTTTGTTATACGAACAAGTGTATGGAAGTCATTGATTTGATTTTATGATTATTTATTTGAATATGTGGTTAGAATTATTTGGATATACAATTATAACAGAAATATTTCTTTGAAATTCAATTTGCATTCAGTAAAATTTTGTTGATCTCCTACTATAAAATGTTGTTGGGCTGTGATGTATGTCAGCGAAAATTCTGATGAAGTTAGAGTTAATATTGTAAATTTGAGGTTTTATTTTGGCTAAATTTTTTAATAGCTTACGGTTTTCTCAAATAGTACCCCTCAACTTAAGAAATCTCCAAAAAAACACCTTGAAGTATATTAATTTTGATTTCTTTTCAATAATTCAAGGTAGTTTTTTGATATTCAGCTAAAAGTTCAGAGTGATTTTTTTACACTAATTCAAAAGTTCAAAATAGATTTTTTAGTTGGGATTAACTATGAAACGGATGGTATTTTGAAATTTCCTAAGTTGAAGATGTTTTTTCGATAAAACCATGAAACTTAAAATAAGTACCAAGAAAATTAGTATTTTATTTCTAAAGAATATGTTCCTTTTGTTCTCTATAAAAAAGGAATGTTGTAAATTTTCCAAACCCAACTCCACCCCCCACCCCCAACCCCCCCCCACCAAATGTACTTGTGGAATCAGTTAGGCCTTTTATAATTTTCTCTCTAAAAAAAAGCATTGATGACTAAACTTTTGAGTACAATGAGACATTAGAGATAAGTGGCACAAGTTAAAACAAGTAAAATTTAAGACATTCAGCTTGTGTGAGACGAATGAAAATAGAATACATATCTTCAATACATATTTGCATTATGTATTGAATTCATAATTTTCTTACCACAAGTCACATGTTTTATTAACTTTGCATGGTCTCTTTTCTTTTTCACTCATAATTATAGCGAGATATGCATGCAAAAGAACATGATAAAAGAATAGAGAACTAAGAAAAGCTTACAATTTCCAAATTGATGATCTCACTTCTTTGTGATTAAGAAAGGAGACTAGGGCGTGTTTGGATTCAAGGAAATGGGAGAAAAATAAGAAATTGAAAGTGGGAATGGAAAATGTGAAAGTGTAGCGGAAAATTGAGATTTGGAAAAATAAGTTTTTCAGTGTTTGGCTGTAATGTGAAAGTGTAAGTAAAAAAGTATATTGTATTTTTCGATGTTTAGTTAATAATGTGGTAGCGAAAAAGTTGATCACAAAATTGATCACAATAATATTAAATTAAATATTATTTCTGAAGTGACATTTTTGAACTGCAATTGAATTATAAATGAAATTTACACAATATCAAAGTTTAATACATTAAACTACAACTTATTACAAGTGAGATTTATATTACCGTAAAATTAATTGTAGCACCCTGAAAGTGAAAAAATGATCGTGTGAAAGGGAGTTGTAAAAGAGAAAAAGAAAAAGAAAAAGAAAAAAAGGTTTTCACATTATCCATTTCCGGTTCAAATCAAACAAAAGAAGTGAAAAATGACTTTTTCCCGTTTCTCATTTTCCCCCCTTTTCCCATTAACACTGAATCTGTTTGGTGTGAGGTCTTTTCCCCTTGACATTGCATGCGGACGCACAGTTCTATGGAAGGGGACATTGCTAAGCAAAACAAAGAAACATCCTTTCACACCTCAACCACAAATGATTCATTTGCAAGGAGACCTTTCGCACCTCAACCACAAATTATTCATTTGCAAGGAGACAAAGAGGAGATAGGCCCGTTTATTATGCCTACTGCCAAACATCATTGCCAACCACCAAAGTCAGAGAGAGAGAGCGGCGGCGGGGGGGGGGGGGGGGGGGGTTGTTGTGTCACTTCAGAAGGTGCCGAAGACGAATTTTTCTCACCATATACAATCTTACGATATCTGATATCCGGATATATGATCTACTCTATAGAAATTAATCTTTATTATTTTAAGTAATTAAAAAAATTAAAAAATATATGTTTTGAATATTTTTTACTCATCCATCAAGTAAGTGCAAAATGGACGACCGAACTAATGAATTGAATAGTTTAACGCTATATAATATTTGAAATCTAACAAAAATTGGTGTGTGAGGCTTTTTAAGTATTTAAATCATGATGAAATAATCAAATCGAGAATTTGTATGTCTAAAGATGTGAATTTAAGCAATATGTTATTTTCAGCCGTCTATTTTGTACCTACATGATGGATGTGAAAAAAAGTATTCAAAAACATGATTTTTGATTTATACATACTTAAAATAATGTAAATCAATTTTAACAGAATGTATCTTGTATTCTAATGTCGTAGAGTTATATTTGAGTGGGAGAATTTGACTTTAAATACTTCTGGAATGACACAAGTCTTAACTATCTATATGCATATAGAGAGAGAGATAGACTTGCGTAGTTTCGAAATATTCGAACCCAAATCCTTCTCACTCAAACACCAATATCTGACATTCAAATACAAAATCTACTTGAACTTGATCTATATTATTTAATGTAACTAAAAATTAAAAATCAAATATTTTGAATACTTTTTGTCCATCCATTAAGAGGCGCAAAATGTACGGTCGAAAGTAGTGAGTTTGCTAGATTTATGCCCTCAGACATACAAATATAAAAAGTTTTTAGATTTATAATGTAATGTTGTTGTCAATAATCAGTGGATGGAGAAATGTGAGTCCCATTTTGCGTGAGCATTTTCAAGGTAGGGACTCAACAAGCATCAAAACTTTGTTGTACAAAGGGACAAGGGGAGGTATTGAGAAAATGAAGTCTCACATCCCCATCCTTACTCAGCAAAAGTGTAGAAAAGCACATTGAAGATGTCCTTTTTCTTTCTCGTGGGACAATCTGAACATCAAAATGCCAAGTCTTTCCCCTTTGCAAGTGCTAGAATGACTCAAGAACACAGCGAAGGGGCAAGAGAGATCTCTGGCTGCATTCTCTCCTGCTACTTTCGTGGCCACAAGTCCATTGTAGAGCTTGGACCACAATCGTCGCACATACCAAATTTGAGAGGTCAAGCTACGTTGTAACTCATCAGTTCTTCTTTGTTTGAAGGTCTTTCCTTCTCCTCTGCATTAAGAGTGTTGGAAACTAGGGCTGGAACTTCGCGTCAAGAAAGCATCGGTTTCAGGCATCAATGATTGCTTGTAATTGTGACGAGGAAAAAAAATAAAGAGTGTTTGTATTTTGCATATAGCATGAATCGTGCGCATAATTCAGCTGAGGCAAGGTTTCTACGGTTCCATGTTAATAGCCTTATAACGTATATAAACATTTATTTTCCGGTCTTTTTAGTTTTATATGTTATTGAAATTAATTTATAGCACGATCATTTGATTTTAAAATAAAAAACTTGAGGAGGGTTGACAAGACGTATGACTTGTAATTAGAAAATAACAAGTTAAAAATGTATGAAAGATTATATATTACAAAAAGGAATTTTTCTCTTTCATATTGAGAAAAGATGGAAGGAAACCACTATGCTCGGGTTCTTCTTTTCCGTCTGACCTCCGATAACCCTCGACGATTCAGTTGGGGATCTGCTAATGTCTTAGGCCTCCATTGCTGCTGCTTTTGCTTTGCCGTTGAAGAGAAAGGGTAAAAAGATTGCAGATTCATTCATTAAAGGTGAAGCTTGCGCCTAAGGGAATCAAACTTTGGAAGAAGAAGAAGGGTCATTCACTCTATCGATTCCAACTCCTGTCTTCACTTGATCAGCTTGATTTTCAAGAGTAATAATCCGAGGCTGATTTGGTGACCCTATAAGAACTCAGCGTTGCCCTTAGCAGGGTAACTTGATTTGTCTTCTTTTTCTTCTCTTTTGTATTGGCGTTCCGGCTTTCTCCTAGCAAAAAAAAAAAAAAATCTAAAAAAGGTGTCACTGTAACAATATGTATATTAAAAGTTACCTAAATAATGTCATTTAAAAAAAATGACGTCAAAAATACATTTAACACCGGTTTCAGAGAAACCAACATTAAATATCATGATTTGATGAAAGGGAAGAATTCAAATGTGATGACAATGATAAATTAGAAGACATGATACATGATATAGATGAATACATTGTGGATCATCCACACTTATTCGAGAGCTTGAAAAATAATGCAAAAAAACTTTTATATGTTAGTTCTAAATTCACTAACTTGTCTGCAGTGTTGAGATTATACAATTTGAAAGTAGAAAATGGGTGGAGCGATAAGAGTTTTACATCCTTACTCAAACTCTTGAAAGATATGCTTTCTTGGAAAAATGAACTTTCGGATCGCATGTACGAGCCCAAGAAAATCATGCGCTCTATGAGAATGAATTATGAAGAGGTACATGCGTGCCCTAATGATTGTATTTTATACCAAAAAGATTATGAACATTTGGAGAAATGTCCGGTGTGTGGAAGGTCACGGTACAAAACAAATGATAAATCTATGGCTAAGGTATTATGGTATTTTTCGATAATACTTAAATTTAAATGCATATCTAAAAATGCAGAATATGCGAAGAACTTGACGTGACATTCAGATGAGAGGATTATTGATAATATATTGCGGCATCTGGCTGATTCTCTACAATGAAACATGATTAATGGAAAATTTTCTGAATTTAGGAGTGATGCAAGGAATCTCCGGCTAAGTCTTTTAACTGATGAAATAAATCCACATGGTAACATGAGCAGCACAAAACAAATGACAAATCTAGTTGTGTTGACTATTTATAATCTTCCTCCATGGTTGTGCATGAAGCGCGAGTTTCTTATGATGTCGTTACTGATATCGGGGCCCAGACAGCCGGGAAATGATATAGATATTTATTTGGCACCTATTATTGAGAACCTAAAGATAATGTGAGAAGATCATCAAGAATTTGATTCAATCTGTTTCCATATTTTTCAAGGGACAATTATACCCCTGCTCTCCCTATAAATGGAGGACCACCTCCGGAGGTAAAAAAAAGAGAGGCGATACGCAAGAGAGAAGACTCCACAAGCAGAGACTTCTTTATTTTTGACATAAAAGTTAATTTTTATTTTTGTTAATATTAAACTAAACATGATACTAATTTTAATATCTTCGCATTATAATAATAAAACGTATTCACGAATGATGAAGTGGATGTGAGTCGCGAAGAACAGGCAAAATTCGTTCTAGAGTATGCTTAGGAGTGAGTATTTTAGTATTTCATATATTGTGATCCATGCTTGTTTCATGTTTCATATTTGTGATATATACTTATTTGATATTTTCATCATCTTTTGGTAAGTATCCATCACTAGCTAGGAGGCAGCCCCGAGTGAGACCGGCTAGGTGGTGATGCACGAGGGACGGCCATGCAGTGTAGTGACGGTTCAAATATCGCTCTACTGATGTGTATATATTTTGAAATCTATATGTGGCTTTTAAATAGATTATTGTATATATATTACTACGAGGGATGACTGAATATATATATATATGGTAGAGTTACAATACACATAAATGTAACTAAGTTAACTTACACACACCTCTTTCCACCACCAAAAAAATATTTTTTAAACACCTTGTGGGGACCACTGACATTAATTTTGTTTGTATCTCAACAAGCAAAATTATTGTGTAGTAGAAAGAGGTGTGTGTAACTTAACTCAGTTACACCTATGTGTATTGTAACTCTACCCATGTATGTGTGTGTGTGTGAGCGCGCCTTGTGAATGATTTTAGGTCGTTTGCGCCGATTGGATAATTGTATCAGGGCAGACTCCTAATTATAGAGGAGATGTGTCGAACTTTTAAAGAAATTGGAATGAATCTCATTTCTGAGTGTAGATGTTGAGTTGTTCATTGTTCTTGAGAAAGAATTATTGTTCTTGTAAGTTCATGCTAGCTCGTGTCATTGTTCTTAAGAGCAGCTCTCTGTTGAGAGCAGCTCTCTGTTTTTGAGAGCAGAAAGCAACTCTCTGTTTTTGCTCTCTGTTGAGCTGCTCTCTCTGTGAATTTTTTTTAAAAAATTACTTTAATGTTGGTTTCTTAAGAACCGGCGTTAAATCCACTTTTAATGTCGGTTCTTTTCAAAACTGACGTTAAAAGTCGATTTTTGATGCCAGTTTTAATATGATACCGACGTCTATTCTCCTATATGATAGCGGTTGAAAACCGTCGTCATATACTTGGAGATATCACGACTCTAGTATACAGGTCAGTTGTAAATTCCTGTTTAAAGTTAGTTTTTAATCGTCATTAAACATGTTTCTGTATTAGTGTGTGTTCTGTGTTAACGAAACATCAACAAATTGCTTCATTCATTTTCAACCTAAAATGGTTGAGTCCACAAGAAACCTGATAATTTATCAGAAAAAACATTAAAAATGTAAAATAATTTTAAAAGTTAAAAAAGAGAGACCAATGGTAATGTTTTGCTAATATAATGTACTTATTAATCAGCCTAGTTGGTTTCTTGTTTTATTTACTTCCACGTAAACAGACACAACAAATTGGAAGAAAAAAAAAACTAGGAAACTTTGAAATTTTGATAAACCAAACATAAACTAAAAGGTAAGATACGAGTTTTTAATAAATATCTACCCATTAATCTGGTGAGCACATCAAATTGTACTCGGCCCAGAATAAGATCAAATCCCAGACCCAAACCCTTTCATAATAAGGTCCCATGTGTGTACTTTTTTTATTTTACCTTTTCGTTGGTCTTTTTTTGAGGAGTTTTAATCAAGTATGTGAAAAATATTTAACCACGGTATACAACGAAGACTTTGATAAATTAGTGTCATTAGACAATGCCTCATTCTAGTACATTACAAACAGTAAGAAACTTAGAAGCTTGGAAAAACTGAAGTATTAATCTTCAAGAGAGCAAAAACCAAGAATATGCCATCCTTGTGGGGACTGGGGACCGCCAAGACCAAACCAAGGGGCGGTTTGGCTCATGAAAAGCTGACCGATGAAAATGTGGTGGGGGTACGTGGTTTCCTATTTTCTGGCGTTTTCAACTCAGGACACTTGAAAAACGCTTTTCGTGCCGTTCATATATTATTCATTAATTTACTGAGATAGAAGTGGGGCGAACCTTATTAGAGTAAATAAATAATCTGGGTCAGGAAAACACAGCAAGGCTCATATTATTGGAGGCAAAAACTTAATTCCCTGTCACTTTCGGCGCAAACAAACAACATCAAAGGAAAAGAAGTCTCTTTATAAAATAAATAAACTGATTAAAAAAGTAACTTCCATTTTTTTTTACTTATTCTCTGTCTCCCAGGGTTTTGGGGGCACTTCTTGATATATCCTCCCCTCAAGAAACAAGACCCTTATCTTATCTTTACCATTATAGGATGCTTGATTTATTGAAAGTCTTCATATCGAATTAGAGAGAAGCTTATTATGGTAAGAACAGTTTCCCCACTGACTAATATTAATATTTTAATAAAACAAATAATATATATATATCCTTAATTATTTATGAAGGGGGCACAAATTTTGAAGCTAATAAAAGGACATTCCAATATACTTCAACTAATAAATCATTATTAAGACAATCACTTTCCAGTACAGGAATTATAGAAATATCAAGTAACCTTTGCAGCTAAGAGATTAGACTATGTGTTATAAGTATTTACTATATGATTCTCTTGACTCCATTTGTAAACTAACAAAATTATCTAATTATGATTTTCCATTACAGAAACTAAAGAAAAAAATAAAAATGATGAATTTCAACTAACACAAGCCTAACTCGAAAGAATACAAGTCCAACTCTTGTAAGTTTTCGTAAAGACTTAAGTTAGATTTGGATCAGAAAGCTTGAGCTAGATCAATAGCATTACATGGCATAAACCAAGAATACGCGTATTTGGCCCCAAACTCTAATCAATTCTTTGTCTAATTTTTATTTTTCATTTATTTGAAGGATAACTCTACTGAAAGAAGAGAATAATGTAACAAATATATGTATAAAAATATTGTGGATGAAATGGAGTTGCTTGTGATTCTTTGGATAATGTCTGTAGCAAATTCATTGTGGGTACATCTATAGAATTAGATGGTTGGTTTAGAGAGTGATGAGGTCATGAGATCAGAGAAACTTTATGAAGGCGCAGCATCGGACCCTACCATGTGCCCCCCCCCCCCCCCATTTGTGTACACGTCCATCTTCTATGTTCCTCAACGGAGCCAAAAGTCCCACACATAGACTCATATTCTTTCAAAAGAATTTAAGCCCGAATTCTTCCCACTAAAATTCAACTCTCCGACATCCGAATATAAGATCCACTCCGTTGAAGTTGATATATATTATTTTAAGTATCTATAAATCAAAAGTCAAGTGTTTTGAATACTTTTTGCCCATCCATCAAGCGGCGGAAAATGGACAGCCGAAAGTAGAGTTGGTTAGACCTCTATGTCTTTAGACATACAAATTCTCGATCCTGCCATTTGATTATGATCTAAACATTTAAAACCCCTAAAAACTATTTTTTTTTTAGGTTTCAAATATTCTACACATTAAATTAACTAACTCATTATTTAAACTTAGGTACGACAGAGGGGGGCGAGAGAGAGTTAGAGAGAGTGAGTGATTAGGGGGGGAGAGAGACTAAGAGTGATTGGGGGGAGAGAGAGAGAGAGAGAGAGGAGGTGGAAAAGGCGGTGGCTCAAAAGGGAAGAAATAGTAAACTTAGAGGAGAGGAGAAGAAAAGGATAAATAAAATATTATTTAATTAATATTATTTAATTGTGTCAAAATTTGACTAGTTTAGAATGGTTCCCCAAAATTCTATAAAATGGCAAATATTACTCGGAGGAATAATGTGAAATCAGATTTAAGAAATTCTACATGATTTGCAAATTAAAAATCCTGAAATCGATCGGTGATACCGGTCGACACTAGTTTGCCAGAGTTTAGACTAATTCAGAAAACATTTTCAAAAATACACTAAAATAAAAAATATATGATTTTAAAGAACAATTTGAAAGAAGCTTTTTGAAATTCTACCCTATTTGTAAATTAAAAATCATTGAGTCGATTATCGATTTCGGTCGACATTAAACTCGGGCATTTTTCAAAATAATTCAGAAAAATTTCAGAAAATTTTAAAAAAATCTAAAATATTGAAGAATTATATCTGAAGTTGAAACCAGTTCAGTCTGACTATCAAATAGGTCTAATCAAGTACATACACTGTATGGAGTACTCATATTGTGACATGTACACTAGAACCCAGGGTCACGAACTCCTTAAATTGAGACATACTAGAAGCACTTTTCCATATATATATAGTCTAAAAGAAACTTTATTTTACAATAACAAAAATAACAATATCACTATATGAATTCTTTTCCTTCATTGAAGGAACTGTTGTGGTATCTTTTTTAACTCGCGCGGTTCTAATGTGAGAATACTCTATCTTCTTTTAAAAACCAAACATTCTCATATCCAAACTGTTTCTTAGACGGGAGATTGATGTCTCTCCAATGACAAGAGAAGGGGGACAAGGTCAAACATCAGTCTCAAAATGAAATGACAAATCACCCCATGGAGAAAATGAGTGCAATAAAAAAAATTATTTAATCTTTAAGAAAAATAGATTTTCACTTCACAAGCTAAAAATTAGGGCAAAACAATGTAAATTAGGTGCATTGAAGAGATGACACACGGAACGGGGGAGTACCCCATGGTCCATGAGGATCAGAGTGGTACTCCCATCAGAGAGAGCGCAGTAGGGGGCCCCAGTGGGGCCCCTAATTTTTTGTCCTCTCTGCTCAGGTGAGAGCACCGACGTAGTGCTCTTGCATCGGGAGATGCTTTTCTGAGACAGACCACCGCACGTCCGCTACCCACACCCATAGCCATATACAAGGTGGGGACCAAGGCGTCTGATTTGATTTCTGATTCCAGCTCATGGCAAGCTGTAACTGCTTGGGAAGCAAGCAAGAAAAGTGACACAGAGAGAGAGCGTGCATAAACAAACCAAAGGATATGCTTTGCGGATAGCTCCCCTGCCATTTGGACTAACAAAGGGGACCACCAAAAAGGGGCATGAAAACAAATTCCACCAAAAATAGCCGTATAATATGACGATAGAGCGTGAAAAAAGCAAACTTGTAGATCTCCGTCATTTTACTCTTTTTACAGTGCACTTTAAAAAGATGAAAGCATGAAAATGGGGAAAGAAGAAGAAGAACAAAATGCCGGCAACAAAGAGTTAACACTTATTTGTTTATTTATTTTGGATTTTACAAAAAACTCTCACATTTTCTTCTCATATTCTTAGCAGGATGATCAGAAGGAAAACTTTAAAATAAAAAAAAACCCCAAAAATCCCCTCTCACTCTCTCAACTCACTGTTAACACAACGCTAGGCACAGACCCAAAGATTCACCGCAAAATCAAAAGAAAGATAGGAAAAAAACTCTTCCAGAGCTTTCTAAAAACTATGTTAGTTTCTAGGATCAATCTGACAACTAATTAATATCACTGAAATATCACCGATCTAATTGACTAGGTGTAACGCCCCGATCCTGGCGGATACGGAGACATTACTGCAACGTATATACGCAAGTCAGAAGTACCTTCACGTATATACGCTAAGCATCAGTACAGGCAAGAATCAGAGTACGGAAGCAAGTGGTGCATTATACATTCCAACATATGAGTACAATTACAGAGTTATCACCAGAGGTGATCCGATATTACAATAATATTACATCACCAGGATGGCACAGTTGCGAGATAACAAGGAGATATACGAGAATGAATAGTACAAAGGCACTCGCGAGTTTACAAAAGGGAAACTCGAGAGGCACACCGGGGACTTGGAAGGATAGAGCTTCAGGTGGTCTGCTGGAGATCCACGCTACCGCTGCGCCACTCTGATCATCAACTGGGAGAATCCATGCGCTCCATGCTCCATGACCTGGACATGAGAATCCAGGAGAGTCAGATGAAACTCCCCAGGCGAGTGGTGATACAATGCCAAGTGGCGAGCAAGGGTAAGCACATGTATAGTGATAAAACCAAATAAAGCCGAGGGCGAGCAAATCTGATTGTATGGTTTCAGATCACGACTCCATAAGACTAGTACGTCGAAGGAATAATCCAAACAAGGAAACCCTCATCTATATACCCTTATCTTATGTCACCATAATCTAAGCACATACAACCAGACTGCACTCAAGACATAATAAGATAATAAGCAGGAGGCAGGTGGATACCAGGGATAAAGCAGAGCATGAGCAATTAATACCATAATACTCATAAAGCCGGAAATCCGAAGTAAAATCCAGGACAAGCAAATATGGTAAGGCATATCACAGATTCATAGCCGTTTTAAGCTGCAGGCTTCAGTATGCGTCCCATTCCACATACCTCTACTTACAACTTAAAGAGTCGGTTATTACGACACTTTATTATTACTCGTCTTACCCTGATATCTAGCTATGTGAACTAGCGTCCCAGCACACATAGATCCATATCCGAGTAAAGCAAGGTTATTATTGGAAACCAGCGGGGGTATCAACGAACTATGTTTACAGTGGGTCCCGTACATACCCGGGACCACGGCCCAGGATTGTTCCGTTGCTTGGTGACGGAACCTGCCGCAAGGCTAACAGGAGGGACTTATGTATGCCCTTATCATGATTCAGGAGGAGGGAGCCAGCACTCCCCTCGGTTGCCTGGAGGCCCACAGGTCAGACCGGAAGTTTTAGTTGCACAACATGCCTAATACCACTGTAAACACGAACACATATTGATAGCCGCATGTTTCCCCCGACCCGATGCAAGTTGTTCCTTTTATGATTTATTAGGTTAATTATCAATTTACGGGAATAACAGGAACAGGACATGATCAGGAATTCAGGAGTTCAGGTCACTGTATATAATACAGGATAACAGGTCACTGATCATGATACAGGATATCAGGTCACTGTACATAGTACAGGATAACAAGGCAGGGTTCCCGTAAATGTGATAATCACAGGTCAAGTATATCATGTTGAGTGTCAAGGGATAGCATGACAAGATGGTGATATTAGACAGGTAACCAGTCATGTCAAGAGATTGATAATAATCCGGTGGCAAGTCATGTCATAACAAGGGGTCTTGCCAAGTAGTAGCATGTCTGAGGTCAGGTGATAACACATCAGTTGACAGGTGATATACATGTGTTAAAAGTAATATGAAAACGACAAGTAGTATAGACAGGTGTCAGGCATGAAGTAATGGCATGGGGTAGAATAGTAGCTGAGCACAAACAAGCGGAGCTGAGCAAGCTGGAAGTGCAGACGGCAAACAGTATTTAACACTGGAGCGTCTGGCGAGGTTACCGGGACGACTCGACTGAAGTACGAGCGGTAAATCCGGCAGCAACTCGCCTAGACGAATCTAGTGGTAAAGCGCTGAACGCTGATCATGATAACCAGGCGGAGCTGAACAAGCAGGCGGAGCTGAGAAACCTGACGATCCCAATCACGCCTCTTTCGAGACAGTGAGTGACCGGAGGCTGAACTGAGAGACCTGCCAGTCCCAATCCCTCTCTTTCGAGACAGTGAGTGACCGGAGGCTGAACTGAGAGACCTGCCAGTCCCAATTACCTCTCTTTCGAGACAGTGAGTGACCGGAGGCTGAAGGGGTCCGGAAGCCAAGTATGGTATAAGGCAGTACAATACATCACAGGCATGGTATGTGCAAAGATGAAACTACCCTAGTACAAGCATTCGTCACAGAGCAATACATGTTCAGATATTGGCACTCGGCCATACACAATACAGGGACTCAGCCCAATACAAAATACATGGAACATGAAGTAAAATACATATCGACCCGACGAAGCGGGGAAATCCCAAATGGAGGCGAGAGCGAGAACACTCGCCTAAATCACCGGAAGGCCGAAAAGTCTGGAATCCATGGAACTCGCGCACGCGCCATAAAATAATATATAGTTATGAGGAGAGAGAAAGTGAAGAGGAGAGAGAAAGAGTTAGAGAGAGAAACCTAGAGAAAGAAAGGGATACAGGGAGACGCGGGCTTCCGAGAGAGAGACGCGGGGGACGCAGACGCGGGAGTCGCGTCGCAGGAATAACAGACGCGGGAATCAGCAGACGCGGGGATCGCGTCGCGACAACACAAGAAGAACACGGACGCGGGAATAGGCTCTGCGTCGTGCCAAATGCAGAAACGCGCGGAGCGCGTCAAGGGATCGCCCAGACGCGGTGTTGAGATCCGCGTTCAAAACAGGACGCGAGGAGAACGCGGACGCGGATGCGGGTGCTGCGTCGTGTTAACACAAGAAGAACACGGACGCGGTCATGGGATCCGCGTTAGGAAATAAACAGAGAGGAGGGAGGTGATATATGTCAAGTGGCAAGTCATGTGATAATCATTTATAATGCATGACTTGAGAATAAGATCCATAACCAAGAAAGGAATTAGCTACAACAAACAGCCAGACTTAGTCGACTAGGAAGAAACATGTAGTCGACTAATAAAGGAGTTAGTCGACTATAGAAGAGGGTCCAGTCGACTAATAGAGCTGCGTTTCAAGAAGGGTTGCGTTTCTAGAAAAGGGTTAGTCGACTGGGTCATGGGATTAGTCGACTTATTGAACTGCGTCTCAGAATTAAGGCTGCGTTTCAAGGGGTCAGTCGACTTATGATTTAGGTAAGTCGACTAATACTGTAAAACAGTGAGCAGAAACAGTTATTAAGAGTTATGGTTTTTTTTGATATGCAATTACAAGTTTAACCAAGTCTTGGCGAGGGTGAACACTCGCCCAAGATGATCCTTGCTGCGTCTAGCAAAGAGAAGTTCGGCCCCAATCCAAAAGGAGGGTACCGGCCCTTTGCGTCGCGCCAACGGAGAGGAACACGGCCCCAAACCAAAAGGTGAGGCCGGTCTTTACCAGAGATGAAAGTGATGGTGCAAGTCTAGTTCAAGTGGTCAAAATGAGATTTTACAAACGGTGCCGCGGGGAGCGATGGTTTGGCTCGGATGAAAGAGCTCGCCGCGGAGGTGAAGGCGTTATACTTGGTGGCGGCTACGGTGGAGCATATGGTGGTGGAGAGGGTGGAGAAGTTTCGGTGGAGAAGATGGGTTCATAGTGTTTCATGGGAAAAGAGGAAGAAGGTGGCATGGTGGTGTTTGTTGTGGTTATAATGAAGGAGGTGGTGGTGGAGAAGGAAGTGAAGAAGTTGGTGGTGTAGGTGGTAGAAATGGTGGGGGAAAATGGAAGGTGAAGGTGATGGGGAAGTGGCCGGCCAAGGCAAAGCCATGGCTGCCAAAAGCTCTCTGTTGGCTGCCAAAAGAAGGAGAAGAGAAAAATCAAAGAGAGAGAGAGAGAAGAGAGAGAGAGGGAGAGAGAGAGAGAGAGAGAGAGAGAGAGTATTATATAATGGTAAGGAAAAGAATATAATAAGGTAGCACTTTCAAATCAAAGGACACACCAAAAGAGATTGCGTTTCACCACCCAAAACGCAGCCCACAACCATTGCGTTTAGGCCAAATGTGCCAAACGCGGGAGAGTCAAAGCTGCGTCCAAGGAAGGCAAAAGGTTGCGTTTCACAAAAGGACGAAAGTCATGATGGCTTGATGGGATTTGATCTGAGGTGCATTAAATGCGGTATGGGGAGATGAGGAAAAGATCTCTGCATTAAATGCAGAATCCCAGAAGTGAAGCTCGCGTTTTGGCGAGGAGAGAGAAAAAGTGGGAAATATCTGGACACTATTCCGGTATCTGAGAAAACACCGAAACTCCGGAAAAGTCCCAAAAATAAAGTAACTTGAAAAGCTTCCCAAAAATTCTCAAAAATAGTAAATATTATAAAATGATTTTGGTGAAATCGGTTTTCAAAGATTCAATCTCATTTTCAAGATAAAAATCATAAGGTCAACCGTCAATCTCGGTATATGCCGGATTGGCCGGGTTTTCAATAAAATCTGATAAATCCCAGAAAATGAATTTAGATAGGAAATATGATTTTAAGAAATAATGTCTAAAGGCCCTTTTGGTAATTCCAAACCGTTTGTAAATTAAAAATCCGGGAATCGGTCAACGGTACTGGCCGACACGGTTTTGAAGATTTACCATTTAATCCAAGAAAATTCCAGAAAATCATAGAAAATCTAAAATATTAGAAAACGATGTTTAAAACTGAAATTGGTCAAATCGGAATACCGGAATGTCCAAATCGAGCAATACTCTAGGATCGGGCCCTCGGTTCAGACTAGGGCTGACTCCGAGTCTACGAATCCAAATCCAAGACAAAACGTTCATATGAATAATTCATAATAAAAAACAAATACAAGAAGTAAATCGAAAAATATGATTGAAAAATCTGAATACGCAACTAAGTACGTATTCCGGGAGCGGGGTGTTACACTAGGTCGGTTAATATCAGGTGGGAGGTTTTCCGTTCAATAGAACGTTCCTTAATTAAAAAATCACCTTTCAATTATCTTTCTTGGTTAAACACCAATTAGACTGGTATAAGTCAGTCTCAATATACTGAATATCAGTATAACCTCTATATAAAGAAAATTAATTCACTTATACAGTACTTGGAGTGAGGTACGATTAAAGCGAATCTCCTTAAGACAATTACGTCCCCCGCACCGGTGCTAACAAGTTACTGGACGCTGGACTCACAAGATAAAACACTCTTTCACGGTATTTGGATAGCACTACCAAATCACCGTACGGTCGAGCCGTAAACCAGTACCTTCACAGGATTATTGAAGCAGCAGAATCAAGACAAATTTCAGGGAGAATATTTGTCTTTACTTTGGAGAAGCACCACTGTAGAGGAAGAAGAAAGGTAGAAGAATATTCTTCTTTGGAAGTCCCAGATTCAGACAACAATTCTATTAAAGAATCTGTTAAATTTTCTGACCCTCTTTCAGAACGAATTTTGCAGAATCTTTTGGAAGTCGCTTCAAAAACCGAGTTGCAGAATTCTCACTTAATGTTGGAAGTCACTTCAAGTCAAAGAGAGAAGATCTCACTTCAGAACGCAGAAAACTGATTTCTATGTTTGGTTTTGTTTTTGTTTGAGAATATGGAGCGCTATTTATAGCGCTCCGGGAGAGGTAAAAATGTCCAAAATCGACCGAACGGTTGCAACGGTTCGGTCTGAATTGCAACGGTTCGTTTCAACCGCAGCAACTGCCCAACTGTCCGCGGCGGTTTACTAACAGCCGTTGCGCTGAGCGGTTTGGATCCGGATGGTGGAGCGGGTATGATCCGCGTAACCCATACCCGTGAGACCCGGTTCAAAAAGAACCAAACCGAGTAGGAAACCCGAGCCCGAGCACCGGCGCCAGCGCGGGCATGGTTTCCCCCTAATCGCGCGCGAAAACTCCAATGGCACACCCTTTGTTCCCATTTTTCTCTATTTAAACACTTCAAACTGTCATTCCATGATCAATATGGGACTAAATATTCTTAGCTACCTTTAGTCCCTTTTTGGCTTTGAATTAGCCAACCTTTAGAGTTGAATATCTCATTCATTCGAAGTCGGATTCGAAGTCAGAATTGAATATGTGAATATACCACGTTCATCCCTAACAGAAAGGGAACACACTCCATCCATTATCCAATTGATTCAATCAATGGAGTCAACTCAAAGATTCACATATATTCTTTATATTTCCAAAAAACTCAAACCACAATATTCACAGAGACAGTACTCCTCGCATTTATATACAGAAACAAAAATTACATGGGACTGCAACCAACCAAACTCGCTCCTCCTCCGCTTGTAACCCAAGGGTCCCTGAAAATCATCAATTTTTCATTAATTATCAGGAAAAAAAATTAACTATACAATTAGATTTTAGAAACCTCCGAAATCCAAACGCCCCCAGTATGAAACTGGACAGTTAATTAAAGCAAAAACATAAAAATATTACAAGAATCGAAAAGATAACAGCAAAATACTTACAAAATCCTGAGTAAATAACAAATTCTAGTCACGAAAAAGCAAATACAATAAAAAGTAAAAAAAAAATTACAATAAAAAGTAAAAAAAAAAAACCGGAAACTTCAACACGATAATAATTTGAAAAAGTGAGCTGAATCAGCTAAAATAAGTAAAAACAAAACTCACACTGAAAAGGAATTAAGAAACTTACTCAAGACTTGCTCGGCCGAGAACCGCCGGTCCGCGTCTCTGGCGAGCATCCTCCTCAAGAGATCCTTGGCCGCAGGCGATACATCCCTGAATACCCCCACCGGGAACCTAAGATTCCCCCTGAGAACCTTCTCGAAGATCTCCCCCGCCGTCTCGCCGTAGAAACGGCACGATCCCGGCCAGCATCACGTACAAGATCACTCCCGCGCTCCAAACGTCCACCTTCTCGTTGTACTCACTCCCCGCCACCACCTCCGGCGCCACGTAGTACGGAGTTCCCACAAAGCCCACCATCCCCCTCCGTCCCCAAAAACCTCGGCCGATCCGAAATCCACCAGCTTCAATCGGTCCTGATCGTCGTACAGCACGTTGTCGGGCTTGATGTCCCGGTGTGCGATCCCCCTCCGGTGGCAGATCGCGATCGCCTCCATCAGTGGCGTTAGGATCGCCGCCGCCGCCTCCGGCTCCGGCAGCGGAACGGAGGCGGAGATGCGGTCGAAGAGGTCGGGGCCGGTGCAGAGGTCGAGGACGAGGTGGATCGAGTCCTCGTCCTCGTAGACGGCGTGGATGTTGACGACGCTAGGGTTTCCCGCGGCGGCGAGCTGGGTGAGCTTGGCCTCGTGCTGGATGCAGTCGAGGTCGATGGCGTCAGTGAGGGCGGACTTGTCGATGGACTTGACGGCGAAAGGCTCGCCGTCGACGGCGGAGAAGCAGCAGCGGACGACGCCGAAGCGACCGCGTCCGATCTCGCGTCCGATTTCGTAGTCGCGTCTCAATTCCTCGCTCATGGGGTATTGGGGTTTTCTTTCTTTGGGGGGTTGGGTACTTCTTTTTGGTTTAAGGGGTTTATTTATAGCCAAATATTCTGGATTTAGGAATGGAATATTCTTTAATTGATTTCGATATTTTATTTACCGGACGGTTTCAAGGTTTTGATCGGACTGTAGCGAAGGATGCGGGCTGTTACTGTGCGGGTCGGTTTTAGAAGTTGAGTGATTGATATACCGGTGCTAAGAGAGTGCCGTCATTTAACACCTATAAAAGTTGGTCCTATGGAGAGCATATTTTGAGAGCGGATATTGCCACCCAAAAAAACGAGAAATGCACCTCATAATAAATTTGATAAAGACACCCCCCCCCCCCCCCCAAAAAAAAAAAGGCAAAAATGCCCTCTTCTCCTCCTCCCCCTTGTCGGCCACCCATCTTTCCTTGCTGGCGACCCCGGCCTCCCTTCCTCCCCTAGCCCACCGGCGACCCTCGTGACCCACCGGCGAACCCCCTCCCTTCCGTCCCTGTAACACCCCTCTACCGGAATACTTATTTAGATGCGTATTCTGATTTTTTGATAATATTTTTTTTATTTACTTTCCGTATTTGTTTTTGCTTTATGATAGATATATGATTGTTTTTCTTTGCATCTAGATACATGGACTCGAAGTCAGCTCTAGTCTGAACCGGGGACCCGATCTTGATATATTGCTAGATTTGATCTTTTCGGTAGTCAGATTTGATCGATTTCAGTTACAAACACTGTTTTCTAATATTTTAAATTTTCATGATTTTCAGAATTTTTCTTTATCATTTTAATAAAATCTCCAAAATCGGGATTTATTGGTACCGTCGATTTATTCTCGGATTTTTAAAATACAAACGAAGTCAAATTTTTAGAAACTGTTTTCACATTTTCTCTTAAAATAATATTTACTATCTTAATACATTTTTTGGGATTTTTCTGAATTTATCAAAATTCCGTCGGATTCGGTTCCAGCCGTATTGGCGGATGATTCTAGGATTTTTTTTATTTGAAAATGTGATTGAATTTCTTAAATCTGATTTCACAATGATACTAAATATAATATTATTGATTTTTGAAAATTTTTGGAGATCGTTCTAAGATATTTGATTTTCGGGCGATTCCCATATTTTTTACGAAAGTTTTCCGCATCCGTGACCGAACACGGGGATTTCACCATTCCGAATATTTTTTCATTTTCTTCAAATTACTTTACTTTTTTCTTTTCTTTTCTATTTTCTTTTTCCTTCCTTCCTTTTTCATCCACCATAATCTAAAACCTTCTCCTTCTTCTATTACATTCTACAGCCTTCCACCAAAATATCTCCTTCAAAATATTCCAAACCACTCAACACATCTCTCCTATCACCCATGGTCGGCCAAGCCACCTCACCCCTCTCTATTTTACAAAAAACCCTAACCCTAATCCTTCTCCTTCTCCTTTAACTCCAACTCCAAATACAACTCTCTTTCCTTCTCCTTTCCTTTTCATTTCTCCATCAAAATTCCATAACCACCAACTCTTCCTTCAACTCCACCACAACCACAACAACTACAACTTCTCCAACTCCCTACCATCTTCTTCTTCCTCCTCCATCTCCATTTACTCCACCACAACTCCAAAACTCCACCATTCAAACCACCATCTCCTTTACCTTCTTTAAAACTATCACCACCACTAAATCCTTCCACAAATCCACAACCCACCATCTCTTTCAGGGTCGGTCACTACTTCAAGCCCTAGGCCAGCTATCCCTTCTTCAACGACGTCTCCGGTGACCATTCCGGCGACTATTTCTGCAGCAACACCTCCATCTTTTTCAACATCAACTTCCACCACTACTGCAACTCCTCTTTCATCACCACCTCCTATACTTCTCTTTACATCACCACCATCTTCACTCTCACCACCACAAAACTAGCCCCATCACCTCTACTTCAACCTACAACATCACCAACATCATCATCTTCATCACGTTCTCATTTTCCTTCTCCATCAAAATCAACTCCACCATCTCCACCAAATACTAGAACCACCAACACCATCACCCTTCCTCCACTTTTCCTCCTCCTCCTCCTCTAGGGCCGGCCACCTCCTTGGCCACCCTAGAAGGTCGGCGCACCTCCCTAGGGCCGGCGGCCCTCAAGGGGCCAAGCCCCCGTTCACTTCTTGCTTCGGTGCTTCCCCGCTACAGAGTTCGCGCGCGTAGCTTTTCAGAGTTCCTGGCATTTTTATTGTGTTTGTATTTAGGCGAGTGTCCTCTCCTTGATTTGGTTATCCCACTTCGATGGGTGTATTGCTCTTGTATTTGTATTTTCGTGAATTCGTGTGAGTTGTAATCCGTAAACATGTCATAGCTTATACTGGATCGATGTATTGTAATGCTTGTAATAGTGTAGATGACACTATATTTATGCATGTGTGACATTAACATCTTCTGTAAGGACTAACAGCCTTCGAGCTTAAACTCTCTGAGTTTTCTAGCTTCGCTGGAGGCATAACTAAGCCGTGTGGCTTCGAGCTGATCTTAATTGCGTAGCCTCGTCAGGAGCGGCTTACCATGTTTCAGCTTTACTTAAACTTCCTAGGTTTAACTAACTATGTCGTGTGACTGCGAGTCGAGGTTAATTGCATAACCTCTTCAGGCATGGTTTAGTTATATCTCCGTGTTGCTCAGCCTCCAGACTTTACCACTCTGAGATTTATTAAAGTCCTTTTGACTTTTTATATGCTACCCCTGAAATTCCGTATTTTTTGTGCAGGTTTTGCCTCAATCAAATTATGGCGCCGTTACCGGGGAGGGTAACATGTTTTTTTATTGAAATCTGAATTTTTATTGAAAATGTTTTAGAACTAAACGAATTTTCTTCTCTGTTGCAGGTTACAGGGCAAGCAAAGCAGGAAAATAAGTTTGCAGTGACATACAAGTGGTATTGGGCCTCTGCTCTAGAAAGCAGAGACCCATTGCCCTCTGAATTGCCGCATTTCCACGGCAAAAGCCGCGGATCCGCGGCAATAAAGAGCTGACTACTAACAGGTTTTTGCAGGGCTGCTAGCTTTGCAAATTCTAGTTTGCTGCAATTATTTATTTCTTATATGCCATCACAAAAACCTGCTAATAATCAACAGTAAAAAGTTTGTTGCAAAAGTTAAAAATTGATTAGACGTTTGCATTTTAGGCACGTGTCTTTTCAATTCATTTACTTTTACTGTTGAAGAGTGCTGGAGCAAGGTACGTGTGCATTGCATTTAGCATAGGACTCACTTCTTGGTTGATTTATATCGCTTAGAGTGAATCTTACATATCTTGTACACTTGCACAAATCGATCTTAAGGGCACTAACCCATTAACAAGATAAGGTGGGGATTTAATCACCCTTCCTTAGCCCAAAAATCAGATTCCAAGCACTCACTAACCCAAGCCTAACTTAAAATGAGTAGACGTTGGCCCTAGGGACATCTCGGACTCAATTAGGAGATTATCCTAAGGGGGAAAGGTGTTGGAACTTGACTCTTGCCAAATCAGTGTCTAGGAAAGGGATTAAGGGCCGAAAGCCCGAAGGTTGGTGGTTATTTAATTAAGGAACGTCTTTTGACGGAAAACCTCCCACCAACCTTGCCCTGACCTGGCTGATTAGCTTGTGGTCAAAGTCTACATTAAACCTCTCGTGGACAGTCTAACCAGTTAGGAGTCGTCTAGGTCTAGGTCTACCCTAACTTAGGTTAGAATTTTTTCTTTCTTGTTTGTTTATTTGTTTGCTTTTCTTTCTTTTTGTGTGTATTCTATTGTGTGATATGGCTTATAATAATAATTTTTCCAACTTCAATAATAATCCATATTACACACCAAGTTCATTTTCGGATATTACCAACCCGGCATATCATGACTTTAACCAACCTAGTGTGCCAGATTGGTCTTATCCGAATCAATATAACCCATGTCCCCCATCGTATGACTATAATTTCCATAACGATTTTAACTCTTCACAGAGTCAGTGGGGATTCACCTACCCCGAGTCCAATTTTCAACCAAATTGTCCTCCTTCTCCACCTAGTCCACAATATTTTCAAGAGTCATACTCAGTTCCACCAGTCCAAAATAGAAAACCATCAATTTTGGAACGGAGTATGCGTGAGTCCAAACAACAATCACAAAATCTGATGGACTCACAATTTCACTACCACTTCCAAGATAACTCTTCATCTTTTCATCAAAATAATGAACCCATCAATTATGAAAAGATGCTTGAAGCCATGACTCATGCTCAAAATGTTAGAAATCGTGACATAGATATAATGGTCGAATCTCTACGTTCTCACCGTTTGACCAGTTCTGATGTCACAAACCATCCTGTTAGAGTCGAAGAGTCATGTAGTCTTGGAAATCAAGATTCCATTTCAGAACAACCACTTGAACTTGCCCAAACTCTAAATTTTGAAAAAGATATTGAAGTTTAGCAAGTTTTCCTTTTCTTGAAATAGAACTTGAAAATGAATATGATCCTGAACCCCAACTTAGTGATTCAATTCTTCTTCCTGATTCAATAATGACTCTGGTATTTTTACCTGACTTCAATCTTTTCCCGGAGTCGACATTGGATCCTGCCCCAATTCATAATGAAATAGAATCACCCATCTTTGAGGATCATATTGAACTTGACCAATTATACACTTTTGAAGATCCTATTGACAAATTGGCAAGTTCTCCATTTTTTGATATTGAACTCAATGAGATATGTAACCTAGATTCTCACATCTGTGATCCAGTTCAACTTTCTGAATCAATATTGACTCCTGTTTTGTTACCAAACTTGAGTAATATTTTAGAATCAGTTTTGATTCCTCCACCTATCATTCCTGAACTGGAATCACCCACATTAAGTCACATTCCATTGTTAGAAAATACATGTGGACTAGAGTTTCAACTTCTTGACTTGGACCCGCTTCCTGAACCAATTTCGACTCCTGAACCTTTACTTGACTTAAGTCACCTTCCCGCGTCGGTATCAGTTCCTGTCCTTCCTGAGTCCAAGTCAACCGTTCTATCATTTCATACTCCATTCTAGGACGAGGTGGTTGACAAATTTGACTCCAAAATTAGTTATAGAATATGGACATTAGATGGGGTTAAATATTTAATAAAAATCCTTTATGGACAAATCTTTTTAGTGGGTTATATTAGTGTAATTTCTGGTGGGTTCCTCCGAGACCCAAGAAAAGTTGATTGGGCCGCGTTTCGTGGACCAATCAGACCACCACCGGAACCACCACCTTAAGGTAACCATTTCTTTCTTCTTTTTCATGCATCTATGCATTAATTCATACATTGAGGACAATGCATGAGATAGGTGTGGGGGAGGGTCTAACATAACTTTTCTCTTTCTTTAAAATAAAAAAAAATTAACATTTTTCTTTACTTTTAAAAACTTTTTGAAAAATAGAAACAATATTTTGACTTATTTTTGTAAGAAATTAAGTTAATTTTAAGGAATAGGAAAATCCAAATTAGGATTTCTTATATTTGGTCAAAATAAGATTATTTGTTTGATTTTTAGGTTTAGGAAGATAATTTGTCAAAGTAATTTAGTCTTGATCTTTACCTTGATGAAATATGCACACTTCATACACTTACACACTTAGGGTTCAAAAACAAAGATTCTTATGCCTTATATAAAAAAAAATGAATAAGCCTAATTATTGATTAGCTAGGTGCTTTGGCCTAAGCAAGCCTTAGTATTTATGCGAAAGATGATTAGATAAGTTTGAGGAAAAAAATGAATAAATCTAATTATTGATTAGCTAGGTGCTTTGGCCTAAGCAAGCCTTAGTATTTATGCGAAAGATAATTAGATCCTCTGATTAAGCTGGGTATTTGTGCCTAATAAAGTATAAGTATTCACGCCTAAAAGGGATTCATATAATAAAATCCTTAGTTTTGTGGCCTTGTTTGCTCGAGTCCTTAAGTCCTAGGGTGTCTTCTCACCTGGTGCCCTAAGACCGTCCGGTTTGGGAGTTATCGATTAAAGGCTCGTTACATGGGCAGATTAGAAAGCCTAATAGAACTAAGGAATATTACCAAAAAAAAAGTATATCTATATAAATAAATAAGGCATAAGAGTTAGAGTTAATGAACCCTGAGTCAAAATTTTTACAGTCACAAGGTGCATATGACTTAGGGTAAAGTAATAGACTAGATGAGAAGTACAATTTGACTCCTTACTTTAATTTGATAACAAATTTTTGAATAGAGACTAAGTTTAGGAATGAAAAATTAACTTTTCCTATAACTTATAGATTGCTTAGATCTTACAATTATATGCCAAATATTTTTCTCTTTCAAAATGCTTTTCGAAAATACTAACTCTTTGTTTCCCTTTCTTTATGGATTTTGTGGGTGTAATCCGCTGAAAACCCTCACGAGACAAACTCATCCTCTAGGGGAAACCTAGAGGTTTAACGGCTTGTTGCACATGTTCAGTGCAATCGCGCGACCTGCGAAAGTGGTATAATAATCCTTAGTATAGTTTAGTTGTTTTGCTCGAGGACGAGCAAAAGATAGGTATGGGGGTGTTATTAGTCGCTAATGTTGCATATTAAATATCATATTTCCATACTTATTTTAGAATAAAAGCCTGCATTGTCCTAATTAAATGCTAATTTTATTTGCAGGCCCATTCTTCAAGGAGATGAAGAGAAATGAGCCCAAAGCCCACCAAAATTCTGAATTAAATTAGAATTAATTCACACACACTGAATCAGGGAAAAATCAAGAGGTTGAAAACTGGTTGAGAAGAATCCTCTCAGAATCGATCGGTTAAAGCGAAGATCAAGCAAGTTTGATTCAGATTCTAACTGGATATATTTTAGTATTCGAATCATAACTTTTGCTACAGAATCTCAATTCTGATGATTCAAGATGATCTAGAAAGCAGACTGACAGAGCTACAACTCTTATGTTAATCATTATTTTTAATTCTGTCATTTGATAAGTGATATTCAGCAATCAACAGGCCAATGCAGATTAGGATTTAGCCTAGTTTTAATTCTTTATAGTTTAGGTTTTTCTTTCCTTGTTATGTAACTTGTATGTAAACTTAGGGTAGAAGATGATTCATGTAAGTAAGAGAGAGAGGCTGAAGTTGAGAGTGACACCGATGTACCCTCCTCCTTTCTTTCATTGTCTCAAGCAATAAAGGTAAACTTTTATTTATGTTCGTTTCTTTACTTTCCTTTTCTTTTGTTTTGCTTTCCTCTTCCTCTTCTACTTTACCTTGGTTGTATTTGTTGAGTTTATAAGTGAAATCCAAAGCAAGTATAACCAAGCTACGTGAGAGCCAGCGATAGTTCATGAAGACGTTCTCCTCTTCCAAGATCCGCATCACTTCGTTCTTGCTAGGCTTGACGATATAATGTGCACGGGGACTGAGCTCGAGCTTATTATCTATGCGTTGAACGCCTCCGAAGCAAAAAGGTAGAACATGCAATGGTTTTCAAGTAAGTCATCATCAACCTAGGTAAGTATTTCTACACTTTTCTTTCTTTCTTTTCTTTTCTTTCTTAGTTTAGATCACCAACCACCTCCTCCAACTCTTTCTCCTCCACTTCATTGTACATAGTCGCTTTTATTGTTTTCTGATTTTCCACCTTCTTCATCTTTCATTTTCTTCTAACATAACATAATCTCTTTTCCACTTTCATAACTTAAAAACAGAGAAGAACCTTCGCTTTTCTTCTTAACGATTTCAATAAAGAACCGTAAAGCTTCCATCGCAAACCCTCCTTGTGGATCACGACCCGCATAGCCACTTGCTGTAGCGGAAGAATTGAGCACTTGCACATTTATATTTTTAAGATCTGAAATTCCGTATTTTTTGTGCAGGATTTGCCTCAATCAAATTTTGGCGCCGTTGCCGGGGAGGGTAACATGTTTTTTTATTGAAATCTGAATTTTTATTGAAAATTTTTTAGAACTAAACGAATTTTCTTCTCTGTTGCAGGTTACAGGGCAAGCAAAGCAGGAAAATAAGTTTGCAGTGACATAAAAGTGGTATTGGGCCTCTGCTCTAGAAAGCAGAGACCCATTGCCCTCTGAATTGCCGCGTTTCCACGGCAAAAGCCGCGGATCCGCGGCAATAAAGAGCTGACTACTAACAGGTTTTTGCAGGGCTGCTAGCTTTGCAAATTCTAGTTTGCTGCAATTATTTATTTCTTATATGCCATCACAAAAACCTGCTAATAATCAACAGTAAAAAGTTTGTTGCAAAAGTTAAAAATTGATTAGACGTTTGCATTTTAGGCACGTGTCTTTTCAATTCATTTACTTTTACTGTTGAAGAGTGCTGGAGCAAGGTACGTGTGCATTGCATTTAGCATAAGACTCACTTCTTGGTTGATTTATATCGCTTAGAGTGAATCTTACATATCTTGTACACTTGCACAAATCGATCTTAAGGGCACTAACCCATTAACAAGATAAGGTGGGGATTTGATCACCCTTCCTTAGCCCAAAAATCACATTCCAAGCACTCACTAACCCAAGCCTAACTAAAATTGAGTAGACGTTGGCCCTAGGGACATCTCGGACTCAATTAGGAGATTATCCTAAGGGGGAAAAATGTTGGAATCTAACTCCTGCAAAATCAGTGTCTAGGAAAGGGATTGAGGGCCGAAAGCCCGAAGGTTGGTGGTTATTTAATTAAGGAACGTCTTTGACGGAAAACCTCCCACCAACCTTGCCCTGACCTGGCTGATTAGCTTGCGGTTAAAGTCTACATTAGACCTCCCGTGGACAGTCTAACCAGTTAGGAGTCGTCTAGGTCCTAAGTCTACCCTAACTTAGGCTAGATTTTTTCTTTTTTTTGTTTGTTTATTTGTTTGTTTTTCTTTGTTTGTATTCTATTGTGTGATATGGACTATAATAATAATTTTTTCAACTACAATAATAATCCATATTACACACCGACTTCATTTTCGGATATTACCAACCCGGCATATCATAACTTTGACCAACCTAGTGTGCCGGATTGGTCTTATCCGAATCAATATGACCCATACGCCCCATCTAATAACTATAATTTCCATAATGATTTCAACTCTTCACCGAGTCAGTGGGGATTCACCTCCCCGAGCATAATTTCCAACCACCTTGTCCTCCTTCTCCACCTAGTCCACAATATTTTCAAGATTCATACTCAGTTCCACCCGTCCAAAATAGGAAACATCAATTATGAAAATGAGTATGCATGAGTCCAAACACAAATCCCAAAATCTGATGGACTCACAATTTTACTACCACTTTCAAGACAATTCTTCATCTTTTCATCAAATAATGAACCTATCAACTATGAAAAGATGCTTGAAGCCATGACTCAAGCTCAAAACACTCGTAATCGTGACATAAATATGATGGTCGAATCTCTGCGTTCCCACCGTCCTGATGTCACTAACCATTCTGTTTGAGCTGATGAGTCATGTAGTTTGGAAATCAAGATTCTATTTCAGAACAACCATTTGAACTTGCCCAAACTCCAAATTTTGAAAAAGATATTGATAGTTTAGCAAGTTATCCTTTTCCTGAAATAGAAGTTGAAAATGAATATGATCTTGAACCCCAACTTAGTGATTCAATCTTCTTCCTGATTCAATAATGACTCCGGTATCTTTACCTGACTTCAATCTTTTCCCAGAGTCGACATTGGATCCTGCCCCAATTCATAATGAAATAGAATCACCCATCTTTGAGGATCATATTGAACTTGACCAATTATACACTTTTGAAGATCC
The DNA here is from genome assembly GCA_038442645.1 of Agave tequilana. Taxonomy (NCBI): domain Eukaryota; kingdom Viridiplantae; phylum Streptophyta; class Magnoliopsida; order Asparagales; family Asparagaceae; genus Agave; species Agave tequilana. Next base: position 231,285 of record JAVJIF010003635.1, on the reverse strand, counting down.
TATTGACAATTTGGCAAGTTCTCCATTTTTTGATATTGAACTCAATGAGATATGTAACCTAGATTCTCACATCTGTGATCCAGTTCAACTTTCTGAATCAATATTGACTCCTGTTTTGTTACCAAACTTGAGTAATATTTTAGAGTCAGTTTTGATTCCTCCACCTATCATTTCTGAACTGGAATCACCCACATTAAGTCACATTCCATTGTTAGAAAATACATGTGGACTAGAGTTTCAACTTCTTAACTTGGACCCGCTTCTTGAACCAATTTCGACTCCTGAACCTTTACTTGACTTAAGTCACCTTCCCGCGTCGGTATCAGTTCCTGTCCTTCCTGAGTCCAAGTCAACCGTTCTATCATTTCATACTCCATTCTGGGACGAGGTGGTTGACAAATTTGACTCCGAAATTAGTTATAGAATATGGACATTAGATGGGGTTAAATATTTAATAAAAATCCTTTATGGACAAATCTTTTTAGTGGGTTATATTAGTGTAATTTCTGGTGGGTTCCTCCGAGACCCAAGAAAAGTTGATTGGGCCGCGTTTCGTGGACCAATCAGACCACCACCGGAACCACCACCTTAAGGTAACCATTTTCCTTCCCTTTCTTCTTTTTCATGCATCTATGCATTAATTCATACATTGAGGACAATGCATGAGATAGGTGTGGGGGAGGGTCTAATATTACTTTTCTCTTTCTTTAAAATAAAAAAAATTAACATTTTTCTTTACTTTTAAAACTTTTTGAAAAATAGAAACAATATTTTGACTTATTTTTGTAAGAAATTAAGTTAATTTTAAGGAATAGGAAAATCCAAATTAGGATTTCTTATACTTGGTCAAAATAAGATTATTTGTTTGATTTTTAGGTTTAGAAGATAATTTGTCAAAGTAATTTAGTCTTGATCTTTACCTTGATGAAATATACACACTTCATACACTTACACACTTAGGGTTCAAAAATAAAGATTCTTATGCCTTATATAAAAAAAAAATGAATAAGTCTAATTATTGATTAGCTAGGTGCTTTGGCCTAAGCAAGCCTTAGTATTTATGCGAAAGATGATTAGATAAGTTTGAGGAAAAAAATGAATAAATCTAATTATTGATTAGCTAGGTGCTTTGGCCTAAGCAAGCCTTAGTATTTATGCGAAAGATAATTAGATCCTCTGATTAAGCTGGGTATTTGTGCCTAATAAAGCATAAGTATTCACGCCTAAAAGGGATTCATATAATAAAATTCTTAGTTTTGTGTCCTTGTTTGCTCGAGTCCTTAAGTCCTAGGGGTGTCTTCTCACCTGGTGCCCTAAGACCGTCCGGTTTGGGAGTCATCGATTAAAGGCTCGTTACATGGGCAGATTAGAAAGCCTAATAGAACTAAGGAATATTACCAAAAAAAAAGTATATCTATATAAATAAATAAGGCATAAGAGTTAGAGTTAATGAACCCTGAGTCAAAAATTTTACAGTCACAAGGTGCATATGACTTAGGGTAAAGTAATAGACTAGATGAGAAGTACAATTTGACTCCTTACTTTAATTTGATAACAAATTTTTGAATAGAGACTAAGTTTAGGAATGAAAAATTAACTTTTCCTATAACTTATAGATTGCTTAGATCTTACAATTATATGCCAAATATTTTTCTCTTTCAAAATGCTTTTCGAAAATACTAACTCTTTGTTTCCCTTTCTTTATGGATTTTGTGGGTGTAATCCGCTGAAAACCCTCACGAGACAAAACTCGTCCTCTAGGGGAAACCTAGAGGTTTAACGGCTTGTTGCACATGCTCAGTGCAATCGCGCGACCTGCGAAAGTGGTATAATAATCCTTAGTATAGTTTAGTTGTTTTGCTCGAGGACGAGCAAAAGATAGGTATGGGGGTGTGATTAGTCGCTAATGTTGCATATTAAATATCATATTTCCATACTTATTTTAGAATAAAAGCCTGCATTGTCCTAATTAAATGCTAATTTTATTTGCAGGCCCATTCTTCAAGGAGATGAAGAGAAATGAGCCCAAAGCCCACCAAAATTCTGAATTAAATTAGAATTAATTCACACACACTGAATCAGGGCAAAATCAAGAGGTTGAAAACTGGTTGAGAAGAATCCTCTCAGAATCGATCGGTTAAAGCAAAGATCAAGCAAGTTTGATTCAGATTCTAACTGGATATATTTTAGTATTCGAATCATAACTTTTGCTACAGAATCTCAATTCTGATGATTCAAGATGATCCAGAAAGCAGACTGACAGAGCTACAACTCTTATGTTAATCATTATTTTTAATTCTGTCATTTGATAAGTGATATTCAGCAATCAACAGGCCAATGCAGATTAGGATTTAGCCTAGTTTTAATTCTTTATAGTTTAGGTTTTTCTTTCCTTGTTATGTAACTTGTATGTAAACTTAGGGTAGAAGATGATTCATGTAAGTAAGAGAGAGAGGCTGAAGTTGAGAGTGACACCGATGTACCCTCCTCCTTTCTTTCATTGTCTCAAGCAATAAAGGTAAACTTTTATTTATGTTCGTTTCTTTACTTTCCTTTTCTTTTGTTTTGCTTTCCTCTTCCTCTTCTACTTTACCTTGGTTGTATTTGTTGAGTTTACAAGTGAAATCCAAAGCAAGTATAACCAAGCTACGTGAGAGCCAACGATAGTTCATGAAGACGTTCTCCTCTTCCAAGATCCGCATCACTTCGTTCTTGCTAGGCTTGACGATATAATGTGCACGGGGACTGAGCTCGAGCTTATGATCTATGCATTGAACGCCTCTGAAGCAAAAAGGTAGAACATGCAACGGTTTCCAAGTAAGTCATCATCAACCTAGGTAAGTATTTCTACACTTTTCTTTTTTCTTTTCTTTTCTTTCTTAGTTTAGATCACCAACCACCTCCTCCAACTCTTTCTCCTCCACTTCATTGTACATAGTCGCTTTTATTGTTTTCTGATTTTTCACCTTCTTCATCTTTCATTTTCTTCTAACATAACATAATTCTCTTTTCCATTTTCATAACTTAAAAACAGAGAAGAACCTTCGCTTTTCTTCTTAACGATTTCAATAAAGAACCGTAAAGCTTCCATCGCAAACCCTCCTTGTGGATCACGACCCGCATAGCCACTTGCTGTAGCGGAAGAATTGAGCACTTGCACATTTATATTTTTAAGATCTGAAATTCCGTATTTTTTGTGCAGGTTTTTCCTCAATCACGAACCTAAGGTTAGCACTTTATCAAACTCCGTTCGAGCGCTGTTACTCCGTGAGCAGAGCTTCGCCATAAGCAGTTTATGGCGTTTCATACGCATGTTGTGACACGTGCATTTAGCTGTGCTGCGAGCAGTAAACATGCCAAGCGTGATAGCATTTAGTATTGTATATTTGCTTCGCTCCATTTTGCCTAGCTCTGCTTGATTGTTCGCATGCTTGCTTACCCGCCTATCGGTTCCCTTGCCATATTTGCATGTGTATTGTTGATACTAACATCTCTTGCAGGTGCATACATAGCCTTTGGCCTTAACCTCTCCGAGGTTTACTAAAGTCCTCTGGACTTTCTAACTATGCCTGGAAAGGCAGCCTAGCGCTCAGCGCTTTATTCGCTAGATTCGCCTAGACGGGATGCTGTCGGATTTTAGACTCACATTTTAAGCCAAGTCGTTCCGGTAACTCTGCCAAGCGCATTGGTGACTAAACGTTATTCGTTGTCCGTGCCTCCAGCTTGCTCAGCTCCGCTTGATTGTGCTCAACTACTACTCTATCACTTGTCATGCATATGCTTGATATGTTAATACTTATCATGCTATCACCTAACACTAGACATGCTCCTACTTAACACCTGTCCCATGTTATGACATCACTTATCACCTGCCACCTTTCATGTTAACACCTGACCTATGATTATCACATTTACGAAAATCTTGTACCTATTATCTTATATTATATACAGTAACCTATATTCCTGTTATACATGTACACATATACTCCTGAACTCCTGATCATATCCTGCTCATGTTCTTTCCATAAATTGATAATTACATAATAAATTATTAAGACAACTTGCATCGAGTTTGGGGGAAACTGATGGGTTCAGAATAGTTTCATGTTTATGGTCGTTATATCGTATCACGTGTGGCCACATTCTTGAGAGATCACCTGGCGGCCACCAAGAATTCTGTGAGGTGTACTAGCACCCCTACTCCTCCTATTATTCCTGCTGGGTATGCGCAAGCCCTATGCATATTTCCATGGGATCTGCAATATTCTACTCCAATTCAGGCGCACAATAAGTCCCGGTACCTAGCGGTAGTTTCAGCTTAGCACCAGATACTCCATGATCATTGTCTCGGGCAAGTACTGACCCATTTTAAACATGTTCATCGAACTCCATCAGTTTTCAACTAATTTGCTCTATAAGTTGTAAGTGAAAGTATGTGTAATGGAACGCATACTAAAACTTATAATTTAGACGGCCCCAATTATAATAAAACACTAATATTCAAGTCGTTGTGTTGTTTTGCAACTCAACTTGTATACTCTCGGATTATGGTAACATGGGATAAAGGTATATAGATGAGGGTTTTTTTTGGATTATTCCTTCGACGTACTTGTCTCATGAAGTCGTAAACTGGATTTGTACCGCTGGTTTTGCCGTATTTGCTTTCATCAGGTTTTATTTTGATTTCTGATTTTTTGATTATTATTAGTATAATTATATTATATATGTTCACATCCTGTCTTACCACTTATATTCTATTCCTTCAGTCTCTTACTCTTATCATAGTGCATCATGCATGTTCCCTGCCTGATATAACTTACTATTTCTCTACCTGCTCCTGTATGTCTGTGCTCATAATATGGTTTTCAATGCATGTTTATAAAGCGGATTTATCGATACACGACTGCTTATCTCTGCATGCCACTTGGCTTCGCCACACCACTCATTGGGGAGTTTCGGACTCCCCTGGATCCTCATGTTCAGATCTCGGAGCTTGGAGCTTGTGAATTCTCTCAGTTGCTGATCAGAGTAGTACAACGGAAGCGTGGATCATCGACAAACCGTATGAAGCCCTATCCTTCCTTGACCCTACTCGACTCTAGGGTTCTCCTGTTATGACCATGAGCCTCCTTTTGTATAATTCATGATTGTATATCTCTTTATATTCTCGCATTTACGCATATCGGTAATGTAATATTCTTATAATATTATATCACATCCTGTGATAACTTTGTGATTGTACTCATATGTTGGAATGTACAATACACCACGTGCTTCCGTACTCTGATTGTTACCTGTACTGATGCTTACCCTATATACGTGAGGGTATTTCTGACCTGCGTATATACTCACAGTAACATCTTCGTACCTACAGGATCGGGGCGTTATAGTCCACCTCCTCCCCGCGACCCATCAACGAACCCCCCGCCCCCGCCCCCCTATGTTCCGCCAGAATCTGGTCAAACAGATGGGGGCAGGGGAAAGTTGGGAGGGGGAGGAGGAGGGCGGGGAGGCCGATGAGGGTGAGGCCGGGGAGGGGGGAGGCAGGCGTCGCGGAGAGGGGAAGGCTGGGAAGGGGGAGGCTGGGGTCACGGAGAGGGGGAAGGTCGGGGAGGGGGAGGGCGAGGGGGAGGGCAGAGCGCCCGCGAGGGGAGGAGGTCAGCAAGAGGAGGAGAACGAAGCGCCGGGGAGTGGGAGGGGGAGCTTGTCTGGAGAAAAAGAAGGAGAGTCGTCGGAGAAAAAGAAGGAAGGATGAAGAAAAATGGGGTATTTTGGACTTTTCATCAACAGTAAAATTGTCAAAAAATATGGCACACTTGTAAATATTTTTGGGGAGCCTTTCTCATTTGTTGGGGTGGCAATATCCGCTCCCGTATATTTTGTTGGACAATTTTAACTTTAAAGTAAAAGATCAAAATAAACATGTGTGTGTTTAGTAATTTTGGGTTGTGGAAAAGCCCACTGCCGCCATCGCCGCTGCTGCGTCCTCCTTCTCTCGTCATCCCTCGCCGCCCCGAGCTTCTTCCTCCTCATAAGCCACCTCCTCCTCTCGAAGAATTATTTTTGCATTGAAGGTAGTGTAATTTTTTTTCCAAGCAGAGATCCAACGGATCAAGAAATGTTTATGTATCTCGAATAGAATCATTACATTTTGTAGCAAGAAAGTCCAATGCATCCTTATCAAATTCCTGCCCTTCTTTTATACAATTTTTTTGCAACATGTTGCTGCTATCAGCATCCTTTTTCTTCAAAAAGTAGTACCTTTAGCATTGTGAAAGAGAATTATGTGGAAGCTTATCTGAGTCAGTAGTGATCATATTATATTATTCACAAGCTTGTGCTCGGCTTCCGCTCCTTTGTCCTCGTCCAGACGAGGAGGAGGAGGGGACAACGAGGACATGGAGAAGGAGAGGGACGATGGGGAAAGGGGAAGACGGGGAGGAGGCGGTGGGGTACGAGGTGGAGGTGGTATGGGATGATGAGGAGGGGTAAGCTGAGGGGCGATGTGGCGGGAAATGATGAGGATGGCGGCGGAGGAGGAGGAGGGAGAGAGGGAGGGGGAAGGGGTTGGGGGTCTCTTTGAGAAAAACAATTAAGTTAAGGTTATAATGGTATTGTCATGGGGGTATTTAGTAAATTTGTGAGTGTGTTAATCTGAGGAGTGTGTTCATCACTTTTGTAGGTGCAAATAACCACACTGACGCTAAGGGTATTTTTCTTACTTGTTGATTGTCATAAGTATCCTTCCTGTTATCTAAATTCCCCATCCTATCATTTTATTACATATATATTTATGGATAATACATAAATCTCTTGTTTAAGTACGGTAATCTTTTTTTATGTGGGACCCTTTGCTTCAATGTCATCCGTCGGATGAGAACGGTGCGTCAATAGCGGACGTTGATTAGGGTGGGCCCCGCTGAGATGGGGACAGGAACGACGTTAGCGGGGAGCCTGGAACCTGAGGAGGAAAAAGTAGCGGCCTTTGGCTAAGTTTTCGGGCCGTTCAGGACGTGGAAGGGCACGAGTCGTCCTGATTCAGCCACGTGTAAAGCGTAGACGGTCGGGCCGGTTACAGACGTCCACGTGTGAGGGACTGGGGGCATGTGAGTTGTGTGTGTGTGTTTTTTTTGTCTGTCTTGTTGGCGGACTGACTATTTGGTTCAGTGTGATGTTTAGTGATCATTACATAAGCTATTGGGTGATAAGTTTGTAGTCCTATCTTTTCCTTTTTCTTTGTTAGGGATTTGATAAGATAATTCATAACTTGGGAAGGTGTGTGTTGGTCATTGGTTCCTGTCACACCTAAATTTGGTTGTCACATGCTAGGCACATGGGGCCTTTGACACATCAGTTTGAGGGGCAGAAGTGGGGAAAAGCGCAACTAGAAAATTTTATTTTTTTTGATATTTATTTGAAGTTGAAAAAGAAAAGAGAAAATTCTTGTTCTTTTATATTTTTCTTTTACACTATCATTTTTTATTAGCAGTGTGCTTCAGTCAATTTTGTGGTCGTATAAATCTCACTTATAATAAACTGTAACTCAAAATAGTTAATTTTATAGTCATAAAAATATCACTTGCAATCTAATTACAGTTCAAAAAAAAAACTTCATAATTAATATTTATTATAATATTATTTTGCGGTCAACTTTGTGGTAAATTTTTTCACTTTCACTTTCACGTTACTAATCAAACACTGAAAAACACAATATTCTTTTTTATTTATATTTTCACATTATAATCAAACACCGAAAAACTTACTCGCACAGTCTCTAATTCCTACTTTTTCATCACTTTTTCCTCCTCATTTCTCACTCACATTTTCCTCTCACTTGTAGCAAATCAAATGCGCTCAAAGATTAATTAAGAAGTAAGCCTTGGTTATGAAATTTTTAATTTCTTAATTATCTGTTTGTTTTAGTAATTATTAACTATGCGTGTGTAGTGACTAAGTAAAAGTTGAAATGACTCTAGGACCGTAGATTTTAGAAAAATTGGAACAATTGTGACACTTTTTCAAAGGAGTTTTTTTTTTTTTTAAATCTCTATACCTATATTCATTTGATTGGCGACTATAGTTTACAAAGCCTTGCAAGTTTGCTAAAAGGTCACAGTTTTGACTAGAAAAAAAATAAAATTACATAAACTGGACCGCCAAAATAAATCCAAAACGATAGGAATTGGACTTACAAATTAAATCCAACTGTGGCTCAAATCAAATATTGTACAAATCTACCATTCAAACTTGACCTTTAATTTTCATGCTCACTGTCTCAAAGACCACATGATTTGAAACATTCACAAGCAGTTAAAATTCACTAATTAATTAATTAATTTCTGCAGCCTACCCTTCAATTTATCTTTGCTCATATCAGAACTAGTCAACATGTTACATGTTACAGTTGTTAGTATTTTGAGGGTATTTCAAAATTAAGCATAGTTCTTTTAGTCCCACATTAGATAGGAAAAGAACTCTTTAGTGCTTATATAGGGAGTCTCTTTTATGATGGGTTGTGTGGGATAGAAACCAAGGGGTGCTTGCGAACACAGAAGCCCATTGATTTCCCAGTGAAGGGAATTGGGTTACCGGATCCAGAAAATCTTAATTGCGCATGTGCGCTCGCATCGCACGCGCAAGGGGTGCAAATCTGGGTTTCAGAGCCTCGCGGGTGTGCCCGAATAGGCTAAGTTTTACCAATTTTATTTTTGGATTTAAAATTAAAATAAAATCCTTTTAGTTGAGATTCGTATCTTTCCATGTCCTTTTTTGTCATTGCAGTGACACTTTCCAAAGCAATTTTGTTTCTTTGCACAAGGAAAGATTGGTTCTCTGTCTAAGTAGAGGAAAGATTGGTTCTCTGTTCAAGGATTATTTTTCCTTCTCAAAGATTTTCTAATGATGATAAACTCTCTTTATAAAGGATCTATTCCCAACTCTCAAAAACAGGACTCAACCATCTTCTTCCTCTCTGAAAATTCTTAAACTCTTCAGTTCTTCCCTGCATCTCTGGAGGAAACAAAACCGAGCTGTTCGAGGGTCTGTGCATTGCGAGTGCACGCTTGCAGGGCCAGCTATCGTTGAATCTTGGAGGGTAGGCTGCCATCAACCTGCTGCACCAAGAGATACTCTCTCAGAGGGGCGCGATCTACTCTTAAGGACGGTGCTCCGCACGACTCGATCAAAATAGAGAAGTTCCTTCCTTCTTGAAAGTTTAATTTAAATAGCTTAGCAGTATTTCGTACATTATTTTTCAACAACAGTGTCGTCAAATTCCTAAAAAATTAATTAATATAATTATTTAATATAATTATTTTTTTCCCTTGTACAATCACTATTTTAATACACCTAAGCTTGATTGGAACAAATCAAAGCTAATTAATCAATCTCAATTGTATATCATTGTGATGCCCATCATCACATGTGTGATGATCATGATTCACGTGTCATGCATTCTTGATTCCTTTGATCTGATTCTGTTGTTTCTAGGATCAATCTGACAACTAATCAATATCATTGAAATATCACCAATTTAATTGGCTAGGTCGGTTAATATCAGGTGGGAGGTTTTCCGTTCAATAGAATGTTCTTTAATTTAAGAAACACCTTTCAATTACCTTACTTGGTTAAACACCAATTAGACTGGTATAAGTCAGTCTCAATATACTGATTATCAGTATAACCCCTGTATAAAGAAAATTAATTCACTTATACAGTACTTGGAGTGAGGTACGCTTAAAGCGAATCTCCTTAAGACAATTACGTCCCCGCACCGGTGCTAACGAGCTTCTGGACGCTGGTCTCCCAAGGTACAACACTCCTTCACGGTATTTGGATAGCACTACCAAATCACCGTACGTTCGAACCGTAGTTAACAAGTACCTTCACAGGATTATTGAAGCAGCGAGACTAAGACAAATTTTGGGAGAATATTTGCCTTTACTTTAGAGGAGCACCCACTGTAAAGGAGAGAGGAAGTAGAAGAATATTCTTCTTTGGAAGTCCCAGATTTAGACAACAATTCTACTAAAAAATCTGTTGAATTTTCTGAGCCCTCTTTCAGAACGAATTTTGCAGAATTTCTTGGAAGTTGCTTCAGAATCTAAGTTGCAGAATTCTCACTTGCTCTGAAAACCGAGTTGCAGATTTCCCACTTCCTGTTTGGAAGTCACTTCAAAACTGAGAGAGAGAGAGGGAGGATCTCCTTTAGAACTCAGAAGGTAGATTTTCTCTTTTTTGGTGTGTCTTAATTGAGAGAAGCGGAGCGCTATTTATAGCGCTCTGGGAGGGGTACTTTGGTCCGAACCCAACCAACAGTTGCAACGGTTCGGTCTGAACCGTTGCAACGGTTCGTTTCAACCGCCCAACCGCCGCGACGGTTTAGAGACAGCCGCGCTGGGCGGTTCGAATCCGGAGGCGGAGCGGGTATGATCTGCGTGACCCATACCCATGAGACCCGGTTCAAAAAGAACCGGACCGGGTAGGGAACCCGAACCCAGACCCGAGCCCGAGCCCGAGCCCTGTCCCGGTCCCGAGCCCGAGCTCCGCCGGCCGCCGCCAGCGGCAGCGTGCGCGTGCGCATATGTGGGCATGGTTTCCTCCCAATCGTGCGCGAAAACTCCAAGTACCCAAAGGGCACGTCCTTTGGTCTCATTTTTCTCTATTTAAATACTTAAAACTTCCATCCCATGGCCAATGTGGGACTAAATACCTTTAGCTACCTTTAGTCCCATTTTGGCTTTGAATTAGGCAATATTTAGACTTGAATATTTCATTCATTCGAAGTCGGAATTGAACATATGAATATACCACGTTCATCCCCAATGGAAGGAGAATACATTTCAACCATTATCCAATTGATTCGATCAATGGATCTCGCCGTAATTCAATTCAAAGATTTACATATATTCTTCATATTCCTAACAATCCCCCACAATGAATGGAGATTCAAGGAATTGACACACAAAGAGATTGACTCTATTGTGAAAGGTACTTTAGAAAAGAAACTACATCAGGATAGGTGAACTAGGTCTTGAACCTTCCATAGCGAAAACTTTATCGGACTTACTGGCTAATCAGTGAACTACGTCTTAAACTGTTAGCCGTTAGTGTAAGCCAAGTCAACAAGCTTCACACAGTGACTTTTCAAATCAACTTTGGTTCTCGGTTGTGTCCATTTTGGCCCTAGACATTCTTGGTTTCAGAGAATATCTTTAGGGAATAACAGCCTCTATAGAAATTCCCAAAGAGCCGGCCTAACTCTATACTCACATAGGTGATCGTCCTATTAAGAGTAATCTACTCTACTCCACTTGTTTAGTAACAAGATATAAGCATCATTAAAAGCGTTAAGTTTATCCTAAATCCTATTGTAGAAAGCACTTATGTGCACATTAGGAATGGATTGGAGTCAAGCTCCCAAGTGCTTACTTGTTGAGTCAATCATAACTAGTTTTCCCTCTTGAACTTAGTCCGTAGGATCTCCAGTTGCTAAGTGAGGTTTCTATTAAGCTGACTCGGTAAGGTTAGGGTTTTAGACCTATTCCCCTCGATGCGCAGTTTATACGCTCTCCACTTAAACTTTTAGTAAGCAGATCCGCTAAATTATCTTTTGACGAGACAAAGTCAATAGAGATAATTCCATTTGAGAGCAACGGCTTCACAATATTATGTCTACGACGAATATGTCTAGACTTACTGTTGTATATAACATTTTGTGCCCTAGATATAACTGCTTGATTATCGCAGTGTATACATATAGCGGGCACTGGCTTTTGGCATAATGGTATATCTTTCAAAATTGTCGAAGCCATTCTGCTTCTTCTCCAACCTTATCTAAGGCTATGCATTCTGATTCCATAGTGGAACGGGCAATACATGTTTGTTTAGAAGATTTTCAGGATACCGCTGCTCCTCCTAAAGTAAATACGTATCCGCTAGTTTATTTTGATTCCTCAAAATCTGCAATCCATTTAGCATCACTGTATCCTTCAAGTACAGGTGGATACTGTCCATATCTCAAGGCATATTCCTTGATATGTGATACATAACCCAATACTCGTAGTAGAGCAGTCTAATATTGATCACTAGGATTGTTAGTGTATCTGCTTAACTTGCTTATAGTGTAAGCAATATCGAGTCTAGTGTAATTTATCAAATACATTAGACTTCCGATAATCTGAGAATACTCCAACTGGCGTATTTCAGTTCCTGTATTCTTATGAAGGTGGCTGTGTGAAAGAAAAGGATTTATATTCTCCTTTATCCCATGATCCTTGAATCTTTTTATCATCTTATCCATGTGTGAGATTGAGATGGACTGATTCCATCTGGTGTTCTGGTGATTTTAATTCCTAAAATTACATCAGCAACCCCCAAAACCTTCATGTCAAAACTGTTGGATAACATTCTTTTAGTGGACTTAATAATTTCAATATTAGTCCCAAGTATCAACATGTCGTCTACATAAAGACAAACAATGATACATGCATTTTTAACTGTTTTAGTGTAAACACACTTATCGCATTCATTGATAGTGAATCCATTTTTAACTGTTTTAGTGTAAACACACTTCTAGCCTTCTACTTATCGATAGATCTATCGGGTTTTAATTTTCTTTTGAAAATCTACTTACACCCAATTGGTTTACTGCCAGGAGACAAGTTTGCCAATTTTCAGGTATGATTACTTAGTATGGATTCTATTTCGCTATTTATAACTTCTTTTCACATTTGTGCTTCTGGGGTTGACATAGCCTCTTTAAATGTTTGAGGCTCGCTTTCAATAACGTATGCTATGAAATCTGGACCAAAAGATTTTGAGATTCTAGATCTCTGACTTCTTCTTGGTTCAATTTCCGCATTGACAATCGGTTTCTCGGGTTTTCGTCCCTGAATGCCATCTCATGTGTTCTTTTCTCAGAAGTCTTATTTGTTTTCCGTTTGTATGGAAAGATGTCTTCAAAGAACACAGCATCTCTAGATTCAATGATCATGTTTACATAAATATCTGGTATTTCTGATTTATGAATCAGAAATCTGTAGGCACTACTATTCAAGACATAGCCTATGAATATGCAGTCCATAGTTTTTGCTCTCAACTTAGTCTTTTTAGGTAATAGTTCTAGCACCTTTGCAAGGCACCCTCACATTTTGAGGTAATGGTAGGAAAGTGTCCTTCCATGCCATAACTCAAATGGTATAAGACTAAGTTTCTTGTAGGGTATTCTGTCTAGAATATAATTTACAGTTAACAGAGCTTCCCCCCACAAGTTCTGCGGAGCTCCAAAACTTACGAGTATAGAATTGACCATCTCCTTCAAAGTTCTGTTCTTCCGTTCAGCAATTCCATTTTGCTGAGGAGTATATAGTGCTGTTGTTTGATGAATTATACCAAATTTAGCACATAACTCACTAAAATCATTTGATTCATATTCTTCGCCTCTATCGGATTTTAGAATATTGATATTCTTGTTGAGTTGATTCTCAACTTCGGCTTTATATGTTATAAACATATTTATTGCCTCATCCTTACTGTTTAAAAGATACACATAACAGTATCTTGTACAGTCATCAATAAAAATAATAAAATACTTTTACCGCCTCTAGTTGGCATAAACTTCAAGTCACACAGATCGCTATGAATTAACCCTAAAGGTCCTGTATTTCGATCAATTGAGTGAAATGAATATTTCGCTAACTTGGCCTCAACACAAATCTCACACTTGCGAATTTCTTCCAAGTTGAGTTTGGAATATATCCTAAATTAGACAAGTTTTTTAATGACTTGTAATTTACATGCCCTAATGTAGCATGCCTAAAATAGGAGACTCAAGCAAATAAACAGAAGATTTTCCTTATAAGCTTCGGGTACAAGTACACAGACTTTTTGTCTACCACTGCAACATTGGCTTTAAAAAGTCCATCAACAAGATAACCTTTTCCCACATACATCCCACCCTTTGTAAGTACAAATTTATTTGATTCAAAAATCATTCTAAATCCTTTCTTACTAAGTATTGATCAAGAGATCAGAGTCATGCGGTTATCTGAAACATGTACCACATCGTTCAGAGTAAGCTCTTTCGCAGATGTCCACTTCAGGATGACCTTACCTTTTCCTTCAATCTTGGAGACGGCTGAGTTTCCCATGAATAGTTGCTCATCTTTCTCTAATTTTTTATATTCAGAGAATAATAATTTCTCAGAGCAGATGTACCGAGTAGCCCCAGCGTCTACCCACCAATCCTTATTGTTGGTTGTTAGATTCACTTCTGACACCACAGCTGAAAGGCTTGGCGACGCATGGTCGGTCAAGTTTACCTGTTGATGGTTCTTCTTGTTCTTTTTGAGACGGCTGCGTCATTCATTCGCCTTATGCCCTTCTTTATTGCAGATGTAGCAGGTTCCCTTGAAGCGCATGTTCTTTCCTTCTTAGACCTTGCCTTTGTACCCTTGGGCAGTTTCTTCCGCTTTAAGCCTTTGGAAGTAGACGCTTTCCCCTTTGAGTCTTCAATCACATTGGCCTTGGCTTCATAGGAGTTCTTACCGATCCTTTTCTCGGACTTTCGGTTGTCCTCCTCAATTCAAAGCCTCACAATGAGATTGTAATACCCCGTTCCCGGAATACGTGCTTAGTTGCGTATTCAGTTTCCCTATCGTATTTTTCCGAATTACTTCCTGTATTCGACCGATTTCAGTTCCAAATGTCATTTTCCTGTACTTTGGATTTTATATGATTTTCCGGAATTTTCCTGAAATTAATTAAATATTTTCAAAACCGGTGTCGACCAGTGCCGCTGATCGATTCTCAGATTTTTATCTTGTAAACAGTTAGGAATTTCTAGAAGATCCTTTAGACATTATTTCTTAGAATCATATTTTCTATCTAAATACTTTTTCTGAGAATTTTATGAATTTATGAAAATTCCAACGGAGTCGGTAGATAACTGATTCCGGAATTTTTAATTTTAAAACTATAAATTATTTCTTCAAACGAATTGCACCATGAGCCTTCAAATATTATTCTTGATTTTGGTAAAATTTTCAGATCATTCCGAGGTACTTGAATTTCGGGCATTTTTTCAATTATTGCAAATTCCATTTTCCACCTCATGTGCCACCTCAATTCCCACTCACCCTTCACCTAACCCCACTCACTCTCTCTCCTTCCCATGGCTGGCCAAGTGGCCAGGTGAGGGACACCTCACCCCCTCCTTTTTGCAAGAAAACCCCTCACTTCTATCTTAATCCCAACCCCTTTACAAAATCTCCAATCCTATAAATACATTTTCCTTTACACTTTAATCCTTTTCTTCCTCATTTCAACACTAGAGAGAAGAACTCCCACCAACCCTCTTCTTCCTCAACCACAACCCTAGCTCCAAGAACTCCCCAAACTCTTCATCTCCAGCTCAAGCCTCTTCCTTGGAGTTTGGATCGTGGCTCTCTCCGTCGCCAAGGATCATTTGGGAGCTACTCGTCGTCAACAACCTTTTCGAGCTCACTAACTCGAATCAAACGGTTCCAAGTGAGTATTTCACTCACCAAGACTTGAATTAGCCCTAGAACACTTGTATCTACACCTCTTGTACACCTAGGTCACCAAAAACCATGAATTGAACCATCAAACACAATTTCCAGAAAATCTGTTCTGTCACTGTTTTTCCCACGATTAGTCGACTTACCCTAGGAGCTAGTCGACTAGAACACTTAGCTGAAACTTAGCTTTTCTGGAAAACACAGTATTAGTCGACTTACCCCAAATATCAGTCGACTAATCTTTCCTGGACATAAATCTCAACTCTCTGGAAATCCCTATTAGTCGACTCCTGAATCCTCCTAGTCGACTAATCCTCCCTGGACCAGAAATCCAACTTTCTGTATCAACAGACTTAGTCGACTTAAATATCTGTTAGTCGACTGGAGACCCTATTAGTCGACTAACCCTTACCCCTAGTCGACTAATTCTGACTGTGTGTCATAGTTAATTTCTGTTCTGAATTTGGTTCTTATACTTGTTACATGTGTATTATATCTTGCTTGTTCATGCTTCAATACTGGCTCTACATGACCTATTACTGGATGGATGTATCTCTTGTTATCTCATGACTTATTATTGCATATACTCGTTTCATGACATGTTAAATAGTAATATCACCACTTATCATGCCATCTCTTAAAACTAAGCATGATACACTTGACTTTTACATAAAAAGCACCAACTTACATATGGGTCGGGGGAAATATGCGGATATCGATACGTGTTCGTGTTTACAGTGGTAGTAGGTATATTGTACAATCATATTCCGGTCTAACCTGCGGTACACCAGGGGACCGAGGGGAGTGCTTGCTCCCTATTCCTGAATCAGTCATGACTAAGGGCATACATAAGACCCTCCTGAATAGCCTAGCGGCTGGCTTCCGTCACCAAGCAACGGAACAATCCTGGACCGTTATCCCGGGCATGTACGGGGTCCACTGTAAACATAGTTCGTCGATACCCCCGCTGTTTCCAATAACAACCTTGAGTTACTAGGATATGGATCTATGTGCGCTGGGACGCTGGGTCACATAGCTAGATATCACAGTAAAGCAAGTAATAATAATAATAGACTAGAGCTATGCATTCATTCCTTTCTGACTTCAGTTATATATGCTTTCCTTACCTGTTGGTTTATATCCATTAGACCGTTCCAGTTTTCTTTATTCATGTATCCTAGCCATTTGGCCATATATATTGTTTATCGTTATATGTCTTGATCCCTTGGATTTGCATATTCAGATTCCGAAGCTTGGGTCGAAGTGGAGCCATCCACCGAAGATCAGGCTTTCTTTAGTGAGCAGGCAGATTAGTTCCGGTCCTTGTGCCAGACTCACCTTTTGACTCACGAGATCTTCTTTCTACTTGTGAGCTTTTTTGTATACATATTGTATATATTTCTTTTGGACTTGGTTATGATGTAATACACATGTATTGTGTAATACTTTATAATATCCTGTGATAACTTTGTATGTGTACTTCTTGTGTTGGCATATGTATAGATACCACGCTTTGTCGTGTACTCTGTTTCTTGTTGTACTTTTTGCTTAGCGTATATACGTGTGGGGCAATTTCTGGCCTACGTATATACGTCGCAGTGACGTCCCCGTATCTGTGGAATCGGGGCGTTACAGGTTGGTATCAGAGCCTAGGCTCTCACACCTAAAGTGCAATCAAGCAGCAAATTAATAATTTGCTGATGCCAACTACAATGTACAAAGTTATCTAGTCCTTCTTGATTCCTCCTTGATTCCATCCCTTGTGTCCTAAATTCCTTCCATTTTTCCAATTCCAGTTATCTTTCACCAATCGGTATGGAGAGAAGGACGGGCCGTAACCACTCGGGGCAAGCATCGAATGGACCCACAGGGGAGAATGTGGATATTTTGAAGGTCATTCAGACCATGATGGAAAACCAGCAGCAGCAGACTGAACTCCTCAGGCAAGAATTGGCAGCACCGAAGGAGCAGAGGCCGGGAAATGTATCGGACTTCAGGAGGCTACAACCAGCCATCTTCTCGGGAGAAGAGAAGCCCTTGGATGCTGAACAATGGCTGACAGATACCGCAGACTTGTTGAATGCGGCCAGAGTACCGAAGGAGAATCAAGTGGAGGTCGCCAAGATTCAGCTGAAGGACATAGCCAGAACTTGGTGGCTAGCTGAAGAGGCCAGATTGGAGAAACCTGTCACCTGGGACACGTTCTCCAAGAGTTTCTACAACAGATTCTTCCCTGCTACTGCTCAGAAAGACATGGAAGAGCAGTTTATCAGGCTTCAGCAAGGGAGCAAGTCCGTGGACGAGTATGCTGCAGAGTTTCTTAGATTGAGCCGCTTTGCTCCGTACATGGTGACGGACGAGGAGAAGCGGGCAAGCAGATTCCAGCAGGGCCTGCAGATGGACATACAGGTCTTCTTGATGCCCCAGCAACTGAAGACTTATTCTGAGGTTCTCACCATAGCTCGAGAAGTGGAGCATGGGTTGGAGAAGAAGCGAGAGGATCAGATGGGGAACCAGGCCATGAAGAGGCCGTTTCCACCCATAGGGAGAGGAGGCCCATTCAGAGCAGCGAAGGTGCAGATGAGGCAGCAATTCAGACCAGCTCCTTACCAGGCGGGCCAACCATCGACCTTCTGCAGTTATTGTCAGAAACCGGGCCACATTCGTCAGAATTGCCGTAGGGCAAATGGATTGTGTTTGGTGTGTGGATCCAGGGATCATTCTATAGAAGCCTGTCCGCACAGAAGGATGGGGATAGCCGGTCAAGCTTTGCCAGCACTTCCAGGACCCAATGGACAGAGAGCACTTCCAGGGCCACTTGGGCAGAGGAATCAGGGACCGGTGATGAGGAGAGCTCTTCCCCTTCCTCCACAGCATGTTGTTCGCCCAGTCCAGAGGGGAGCTAGGACAGCAGCAGGGCGTGGAAGAGGTCAAGCCTACAACTTGACGAAAGTGGAAGCTGAGACTTCTGAGGAGGTGATAACAGGTAATATCAGAGTGCATTCTCAACCTGTTTTAGCCCTCTTCGATTCCGGTGCTTCGCATTGTTTTATCTCAGATCATTTTGTGGCATTGCATTCTATACCTGTTAAAGTGTTAGACCACAAATGGGAGATTAGTACCGGGAATGGAGTAGTCATGTCTTCTAGGGTTTGTGCTGATTGTCCAGTGGAACTTTGTGATAAGACCTTGGCCATAGATATGCTCGTGCTAGACACTAAAGGGTACGACATAATCTTAGGCATGACCTGGCTCAGTCAGTACCATGCAGTTATTGACTGTAGGGAGAAGAAGATTATTTTCGGGATTCCCCGTCAACCGGAATTTCAATTTGTGGTGAGGTGAAGTCTACCAAGAGAAAGACTCGGTTGACTACTTCAGAGGTTCAGAAAGGAGTACCGGTGTGGGATGAATTTCCAGGAGTGTTTGCTGAGATCTCAGGACTGCCACCAAAAAGGGTGATCGAGTTCTCAATTGATACTGTGCCTGGGACAGCTCCTATATCTAAGGCTCCGTACAGGATGGCACCGACGGAGCTAGAGATTCTGAAGAAGCAGCTGCAGGAGTACTCTGATAAGGGATTGATTCGGCCAAGTGCTTCACCATGGGGAGCTCCAGTGCTATTGGCGAACAAGAAGGATGGTGGTAAGAGACTTTGTATTGATTACAGGGAATTGAACAAGGTTACCATCAAGAACAAGTATCCCTTGCCAAGGATTGATGATTTGTTTGATCAGCTTCATGGAGCCCGGGTATTCTCTAAGTTGGATTTGCAGTCGGGGTACCATCAGCTAAGGATGAAGACAGAGGATATCCCGAAGACGGCATTCAGGACCCGTTATGGCCACTATGAATTTCTAGTTATGCCTTTCGGAGTCACCAATGCCCCTGCAGTTTTCATGGATTTGATGAACCGAGTGTTCTCGCCCTACCTGGATCAGTTCGTTGTTGTCTTCATAGATGACATCTTGATCTATTCTAAGAACAACAAGGAGCATGCAGAACACTTGAGGATTGTGTTGCAGACTCTCCAGCAGGAGCAGCTTCATGCTAAGAGGAGCAAGTGTGATTTCTGGTTGGACAGCATAGCTTTCCTTGGGCACATAGTTTCAGCAGAAGGGATTTCAGTTGACCCCAGCAAAGTCCAGGCAGTGAGGGATTGGCAGATTCCGGAGACGGTGACTGAGATTAAGAGTTTTCTTGGGCTAGCCGGATATTACAGGCGCTTTGTCCAGGATTTCTCTAGGATTGCAGCTCCGTTGACCAAGCTTACCCGGAAAGGAGAGAGGTACATGTGGACAGAAGAATGTGCTTTGGCATTTGAGCAGTTGAAGCAGAGACTCATTTCAGCTCCGATCTTGAAGACTCCCTCAGGGAGAGGAGGGATGGTCATATTCAGTGATGCATCAGGGAAAGGCCTGGGGTGTGTGCTTATGCAACATGATCATGTTATAGCATATGCATCTAGGCAACTGAAGCCTCATGAGCGGAACTACCCAACTCATGACTCGGAGCTAGCAGCTGTTATATTTGCTTTGAAGATTTGGAGGCATTATCTTCTGGGAGATAAAGTGTTGATATACACGGATCATAAGAGCCTCAAGTATATTTTCTCACAGAAAGAGTTGAACATGAGGCAGAGGCGGTGGCTGGAACTGATGGCGGACTATGATATTGACTTGCAATACCATCCAGGCAAGGTCAATACAGTACCGGATGCACTGAGCAGGATGCCAGAGAATAGGGTGCTTGTCCAAATCACTCAGCAGAAGGAGTTGATTCAGGACATTATCAGATTGGACTTGATGTTGGTTCGAGGAGCTGAGGAGGCAGGACAGCTCATGGCTTTGC
Organism: Agave tequilana; assembly: GCA_038442645.1. NCBI lineage: Eukaryota > Viridiplantae > Streptophyta > Magnoliopsida > Asparagales > Asparagaceae > Agave > Agave tequilana. The sequence goes on along the minus strand of JAVJIF010003635.1, from coordinate 210,895 downwards.
AGATTCAGTCAACATTGATAGATGAGATCAAGAAAGCTCAGAAGGAAGATCCCAGATTGCAGCAGTTCCGAGCTCAGGTAGAGGCTGGATTGAGGACTGATATCAGTATTCATCCGGATGGTGCCTTATATTTTGGTAGCAGACTTTGTGTTCCCCAAGGAGAGGTTCGGCAGAAGATTTTGGCAGAGGCTCACAGTTCAGCATATTCCATACACCCAGGGGGAAACAAGATGTATCAGGACTTGAAGAAGCAGTTTTGGTGGAATGCTATGAAGAGGGAGATAGCTCAGTTTGTAGCCAAGTGCTTGGTTTGTCAACAGATAAAGATAGAGCACCAGAGATCAGCTGGACTTCTGCAACCTTTACCGATTCCCGAGTGGAAGTGGGAGCACATTACCATGGATTTTGTTACGGCATTGCCTCGAAGTCCTAAAGGTAATAATGCTGTGTGGATAATCATTGACCGTCTCACCAAGTCAGCTCACTTTATACCATTCAGGGTGGGACAGTCAACAGAGGTCTTGGCAGACAAGTACTTGAAGGAGATAGTTCGTCTACATGGAGTTCCTGTTAGTATTGTATCAGACCGAGACACCAGATTCAGATCTCATTTCTGGGAGAGTCTCCAAGAAAGTCTAGGGACTCGTCTGAAATTCAGTACATCATATCATCCTCAGACAGACGGACAATCTGAGAGGACTATCCAGATTCTTGAGGATATGTTGAGGGCCTGCATGATTGAATTCCAGGGATCATGGGAAGACCATCTTCACTTGGCCGAGTTTTCTTATAATAACAGTTACCAGGCAAGTATCAAGATGGCACCTTTTGAGGCACTATATGGAAGGAAGTGTAGGTCACCGATTTGTTGGGATGAAGTCGGTGAGAGGGGACTTTTGGGGCCAGAGATTCTGATTCAGACCACAGAGAAAGTTAGAATCATCAGAGATCATCTCAGGGCAGCTCAGAGCCGTCAGAAGAGTTAGGCTGACACACAGAGAAGGCCATTGGAGTTCCAGGCAGGAGATCATGTGTTTTTAAAGATATCACCTACCAAGGGAGTTATCAGGTTCGGTATTCGTGGAAAGCTGAGTCCGAGGTACATCGGCCCATTCGAGATCTTGGACCGTGTGGGAGATGTATCGTACAGATTGGCTTTACCTCCATCTTTGGAGGGAGTGCACAATGTTTTCCACGTATCTCAGTTGAGGAAATATGTAAAGGATGATAGTCATATTTTGGATCATTCCGAACTGGAACTGCAGCCAGATTTATCGTATCAGGAGGAGCCGATGGCCATTTTGGATAAAAGTGTCAAGACATTGAAGAACAAGGCTATACCATTAGTGTTGGTGTCTTGGAACAGGCATGCACCAGGAGAGGCCACGTGGGAGCGAGAAGATGTCATCCGTGAGCGTTACCCTCATCTCTTCACAACTTGATTGGTAAGACTCTTCCTTCTTACTCCGATTCTTGTTCTTATCCTTATTCTTATCTACCGTTATCTTCCTTCTTGTCCTTATTTATCTGTTCCCTTTCACTTTACGAAATTTCGAGGACGAAATTTTTGTAAGGTGGGTAGATTGTAATACCCCGTTCCCGGAATACGTGCTTAGTTGCGTATTCAGTTTCCCTATCGTATTTTTTCCGAATTACTTCCTGTATTCGACCGATTTCAGTTCAAATGTCATTTTCCTGTACTTTGGATTTTATTTGATTTTCCGGAATTTTCCTGAAATTAATTAAATATTTTCAAAACCGGTGTCGACCAGTGCCGCTGATCGATTCTCAGATTTTTATCTTGTAAACAGTTAGGAATTTCTAGAAGATCCTTTAGACATTATTTCTTAGAATCATATTTTCTATCTAAATACTTTTTCTGAGAATTTTATGAATTTATGAAAATTCCAACGGAGTCGGTAGATAACTGATTCCGGGATTTTTAATTTTAAAACTATAAATTATTTCTTCAAACGAATTGCACCATGAGCCTTCAAATATTATTCTTGATTTTGGTAAAATTTTCAGATCATTCCGAGGTACTTGAATTTCGGGCATTTTTTCAATTATTGCAAATTCCATTTTCCACCTCATGTGCCACCTCAATTCCCACTCACCCTTCACCTAACCCCACTCACTCTCTCTCCTTCCCATGGCTGGCCAAGTGGCCAGGTGAGGGACACCTCACCCCCTCCTTTTTGCAAGAAAACCCCTCACTTCTATCTTAATCCCAACCCCTTTACAAAATCTCCAATCCTATAAATACATTTTCCTTTACACTTTAATCCTTTTCTTCCTCATTTCAACACTAGAGAGAAGAACTCCCACCAACCCTCTTCTTCCTCAACCACAACCCTAGCTCCAAGAACTCCCCAAACTCTTCATCTCCAGCTCAAGCCTCTCCTTGGAGTTTGGATCGTGGCTCTCTCCGTCGCCAAGGATCATTTGGGAGCTACTCGTCGTCAACAACCTTTTCGAGCTCACTAACTCGAATCAAACGGTTCCAAGTGAGTATTTCACTCACCAAGACTTGAATTAGCCCTAGAACACTTGTATCTACACCTCTTGTACACCTAGGTCACCAAAAACCATGAATTGAACCATCAAACATAATTTCCAGAAAATCTGTTCTGTCACTGTTTCCCACGATTAGTCGACTTACCCTAGGAGCTAGTCGACTAGAACACTTAGCTGAAACTTAGCTTTTCTGGAAAACACAGTATTAGTCGACTTACCCCAAATATCAGTCGACTAATCTTTCCTGGACATAAATCTCAACTCTCTGGAAATCCCTATTAGTCGACTCCTGAATCCTCCTAGTCGACTAATCCTCCCTGGACCAGAAATCTAACTTTCTGTATCAACAGACTTAGTCGACTTAAATATCTGTTAGTCGACTGGAGACCCCTATTAGTCGACTAACCCTTACCCCTAGTCGACTAATTCTGACTGTGTGTCATAGTTAATTTCTGTTCTGAATTTGGTTCTTATACTTGTTACATGTGTATTATATCTTGCTTGTTCATGCTTCAATACTGGCTCTACATGACCTATTACTGGATGGATGTATCTCTTGTTATCTCATGACTTATTATTGCATATACTCGTTTCATGACATGTTAAATAGTAATATCACCACTTATCATGCCATCTCTTAAAACTAAGCATGATACACTTGACTTTTACATAAAAAAGCACAACTTACATATGGGTCGGGGGAAATATGCGGATATCGATACGTGTTCGTGTTTACAGTGGTAGTAGGTATATTGTACAATCATATCCGGTCTAACCTGCGGTACACCAGGGGACCGAGGGGAGTGCTTGCTCCCTATTCCTGAATCAGTCATGACTAAGGGCATACATAAGACCCTCCTGAATAGCCTAGCGGCTGGCTTCCGTCACCAAGCAACGGAACAATCCTGGACCGTTATCCCGGGCATGTACGGGGTCCACTGTAAACATAGTTCGTCGATACCCCGCTGTTTCCAATAACAACCTTGAGTTACTAGGATATGGATCTATGTGCGCTGGGACGCTGGGTCACATAGCTAGATATCACAGTAAAGCAAGTAATAATAATAATAGACTAGAGCTATGCATTCATTCCTTTCTGACTTCAGTTATATATGCTTTCCTTACCTGTTGGTTTATATCCATTAGACCGTTCCAGTTTTCTTTATTCATGTATCCTAGCCATTTGGCCATATATATTGTTTATCGTTATATGTCTTGATCCCTTGGATTTGCATATTCAGATTCCGAAGCTTGGGTCGAAGTGGAGCCATCCACCGAAGATCAGGCTTTCTTTAGTGAGCAGGCAGATTAGTTCCGGTCCTCGTGCCAGACTCACCTTTTGACTCACGAGATCTTCTTTCTACTTGTGAGCTTTTTGTATACATATTGTATATATTCTTTTGGACTTGGTTATGATGTAATACACATGTATTGTGTAATACTTTATAATATCCTGTGATAACTTTGTATGTGTACTTCTTGTGTTGGCATATGTATAGATACCACGCTTTGTCGTGTACTCTGTTTCTTATTGTACTTTTTGCTTAGCGTATATACGTGTGGGGCAATTTCTGGCCTACGTATATACGTCGCAGTGACGTCCCCGTATCTGTGGAATCGGGGCGTTACAGAGATCTTCCAACTTCAGCTCCTTTCGCTTGTGCTTTAGGTAGTTCTTGAAATCTCTCCACGCAGGTGGGAGTTTCTCCACGATAGTAGCAACCTAAAAGGTTTCAGGTAGAATCATACTTTCGGCTTCTATCTCGTACAAGATAAATTGGAACTCTTACACCTGACTGATCACAGTCTTGTTGTCCACCATCTTGTACTCTAGAAATCATCCTATGATGAACTTCTTGGTATCGGCATCCTCAGTCTTGTACTTCTTATCAAGACTGGCTCATAACTTCTTTGCCGTTGTGATAGGACTGTAGACATTGTAAAGAGAGTCATCCAGTCCATTCAAAATATAGCTTCGGCAAAGGAAGTCACCTTGAGTTCATGCATCGACTGCAAGGACTGAGTCCCAATCAGTTCCGGGTTCTGGTGGATCTTCTTGCAGAAACTTGGCCAGATGCAGAGTGGTCAAGTAGAAGAGCATCTTTTGTTGTCACAGCTCTTGAAATTTGTGCCATCAAATTTTCCTGACTTCTCTGGCTTCGGGTTAGAGTGGAGTAGGCATCAAAGCTTGTATCTGCATGTTTGGTGCCTTACTTGAGCTATCTTGATTAGTCTCAGATATTTTCTGCAAGTTCAAGCAGAATAGAAGTAAGAAACTTCAATATAGTATTAATTGTCTTAAGATTGTTGTTTCTAGGATCAATCTGACAACTAATCAATATCATTGAAATATCACCAATCTAATTGGCCAGGTCGGTTAATATCAGGTGGGAGGGTTTCCGTTCAATAGAGCGTTCTTAATTTAAGAACCACCTTTCAATTACCTTACTTAGTTAAGCTCCAATTAGACTGGTATAAGTCAGTCTCAATATACTGATTATCAGTATAACCCTGTATAAAGAAAATTAATTCACTTATACAGTACTTGGAGTGAGGTACGCTTAAAGCGAATCTCCTTAAGACAATTACGTCCCCGCACCGGTGCTAACAGGTTTCTGGACGATGGTCTCCCAAGATACAACACTCCTTCACGGTATTGGATAGCACTACCAAATCACCGTATGGTCGAACCGTAGTTAACAAGTACTTCACAGGATTATTGAAGCAGTGGGATTAAAACAAATTTGGGAGAATATTTGTCTTTACTTTGGTGGAGCACCCACCTTTGGAAGTCCCAGATTCAGACAACAATTCTACTAAAGAATCTGTTAATCTATTGAATTTTCTGAGCCCTCTTTCAGAACGAATTTTGCAGAATCTCTTGGAAGTTGCTTTGGAATCTGAGTTGTAGAATTCCCACTTGCTTTGAAAATCGAGTTGCAGATTTCCAACTTCCTGTTTGGAAGTCACTTTAAGACTGAGAGAGGGAGAGGGAGGATCTCCTTCAGAACTCAGAAGGCAGATTTTCTCTTTTTTGGTGTCTTAATTGAGAGAAGCGGAGCGCTATTTATAGCGCTCCGGGAGGGGTACTTTGGTCTGAATAACAGTTGCAACGGTTTGTTTCAACCGCCCAACCGCCGCGACGGTTTACAGACAGCCGTTGCGCTGGGCGTTCAAAAAGAACCGGAACCCGAACCTAGACCCGAGCTCGGCCGGCCGCCACCAGAGGCTGCGCGCGCGTGCGCATATGCGGGCATGGTTTCCTCCCAATCGCGCGCGAAAACTCCAAGTACCCAAAGGGCACGCCCTTTGTTCCCATTTTTCTCTATTTAAACACTTCATACTTCCATCCCATAGCCAATGTAGGACTAAATACCTTTATCTACCTTTAGTCCCATTTTGACTTGGAATTAGGCAATCTTTAGACTTGAATATCTCATTCATTCGAAGTCAGAATTGAACATGTGAATATACCACGTTCATCCCCAATGGAAGGAGAACACGTTCCAACCATTATCCAATTGATTCGATCAACGGATCTCGCCGTAATTCAATTCAAAGATTCACATATATTCTTCATATTCCTAACAGATTCTACAGTCAAATACTGTATCTAAAAAAGAAAATAAATAAATAAATAGAAACAGTGTGTTTTGCCCAAAATTATTTTATGAGTGTCTATAAAAAATATCAAATGGACGACTTATTAATTTTTTGTTTAAAATTCATTAGCTAGCAAAATTCATGTCCCAGCTAGTGAACTGGCAGTTTGCTGCATGTGCAACAACCAAAGTGCATACGTGGACTATATCCTTCTATTTTGTCCTCTGATTATTCAATTTTGGGCATTTGACAAGGATATTCCAACGACTATCAAGAGTAATTTAAAAGGTTTGGTTGATTAAAAATTGCATGATGCATGATGTCATAGGGTTAATATTTTTGTCTGTATTTGTAATAATAAGGATAGATCTCATTTAATCTTCTCCAGAAATTTATATAATTTAATCTTAATAATAAGGATAGATTTGATGTTACATGGTGACAAATTTATTACGGTTGCAAAAAGATCTTAATTAAAGATAGACTTACCCCATTTCGGAAGGAATCTAGGCCGAAACTTTCTCACTCTAATACAACTCTACAACATCCTAATGCAAGATCCATTACTTGAAGCTGATCTATAATATTTCAAATAACTAAAAATCATGTATTTTGAATACTTTTTGTCTATCCATCAAATAGGCGCAAAATAGATGGTCGAAAATAACGTATTACTTAGAGCTACGTTCTTAGACATACAAATTCTCAATCTAACCATTTCATCGTAATCTAAACACTTAAAAACCCCCCACACATTAATTTTTGTTAGATTTCAAATATTCTACACCGTTTAACTAACTAACTAACTAACTCACTATTTCGATCGTCCATTTTGTATCTACTTGATGGATAGGTGAAAAGTATTCAAAATACATGGTTTTTTATTTTCAGTTAAAATAATGCATATCAACTTCAACAGAGTAGATCTTGCATTCGGATGTCGTGGGGCTGTATTTGAGTTGGTCTCGAATCCTTCTGGAATCACACAAGCCATCCTCTCTCTAAATGTAAATTAATATATATGTGTATTCTTCATATTATTACTATTATTATAATTATTATCTTGTATCATCTTCCACTTATTTAGATGATTATGAAATGTCTTTTCACTGTTTTGCTTTCAGAGTGATGAGAGCTCTCAAATGATTTAAATGCATAATTACTGTACATAATTACTTGTAAATTAATCAGATAATAAATCCATAAAATGCAAGTCTAACCTGCATTGATGGCGATTACTGATGCAGTTATAATCAGTTATCTTGAGAGAATAGTTATAATCAGTTATGTCAATTACAATAAAATTAATATTACAATATTAAATTAATATGAAATATAATGTAATATTACAACAAAATTGATTAATTACTTGGGAAGCACGTTAGTTCTGTAGACCTAATTAGCTTAATTTCAAAGTGACATTTGAAATGGCATCAGTTAAACGTTACCACTTGAATCTAGTTGAGATTTTTATAATTGGGGCCCACTTTCATAATGCTTGGAAAAATACCTTGTAAATTTAAGTTGCATAACTCTTGAGAATTGAGATTTCGTCACTCTCAATACTTTTGACATAGCCAGTGACGAAATTGAATTTTGAGAGAGAGAACTAAATACAAATTTTGACTCTTCTCGCCTTTGAGTAACTTTGGAGTTTTCATATGCACAGGCAGTTTGGTCTTATTTTGAATGAGTTTTGAAAAAAAAAATTCAATTTTTCTCAAAATATTTAATGTTTTTATTGAAATGTCTCTGCTAGCACTTTTAGCCAGCAAGTTTCGGTGTTGTGGCTCTTCATAGTCGTCTCTGTGTTTTGACATATTTTGTTTATGAGAAATCAGATAAATTTTGAATCTCACTTCTCCACAGCTACAGAGATTATCTCGTCTATCGTTGATTCTCTTCGGTTGGTGAATTAGCTCAATATTGGAGGCATACATAATAAACACACTGAGCTGCTCGGTGAATTAGCTCAATATTAGAGGCATACATAATAAACACACTGAGCTGTTCATTTTACGCATGTTCCTATTGAGCCGTCGTCTACATCTGCTCTCATGCGTTGAATTTCTAATAGAATAATAATGACGATGATGATAATAATAATAGTAATAATAATAGTTACAGTAACATAATTAAACTTATTAGAATGTGGACTACATATTTTTGCATCTTCAGTGACATTTGCACTTACATCTCTCTTTCCTTCTTATTTTCTATATTTCATGCTTTCACGCAAAAGGACAAAAAAAAAAAAAGAAACTTATTTTCTTCATACTCAATTAAAATTTTTACAATTTTAGGTGCAAAATTGGAATTTCTTTGTTGGTTAATTTGTGAACCTGTGCCATTTTTCACATTTCTTATGAATTTGAAGGACTTAATATTTTATGGATATAATTTTTACAAAAGCCAATAAAAAAGATTGGTATATGTTTGTTCATTTCATTCCTTTTTTCAGCTGTCTCATAAATTTTTTTTTTTAAACTGATCATTAGAATAGAGGCTAAAAGTTTTAGTGAAAGCATATTGCTCGATAGGAATGAGTGAAGAAAGCTGGTCCATGTGCTCGATCCGGCGTAATTCTCTTTTGGTTCATATAGCCTACCCCAAATACTTAGGACAAATGACTTAGCTGTTGTTGTCGTTTGTCGTTGTATCATTAGAATAATTGGATTATTCCTTTTTAAATATTGTTTATGATATCCGAGGTGCCACCCACAGTTCTAGTTTTGAAAAAAGGAAAGTAGTAGCATTAATAAATGATGTGAAAAAACTAATTCTTAATTATTTCAGTTGCATTACTCTGAAAATTTATGTAAATACATCTTATTAGTTTATATTAGGTAGATTCACATTCGATCGAAATTAATAAGCTCGTAAGTTAAATGGTTTTGCAAGCGTGGGCTGTGTTTTGTCCTGTTATTTTCTCTTTAATAGAATAGATAGAATCGAGTTCATGTCTTAAAAAATTTTCAAAGAAAAGTAACATGAAAGAAATAATTGCTTCATCATTTCAATATGTTAATGGGTCAATTAGTGTCTAAATGAGTTTAACTCATGTAGCACAACACTTATTTTTTATGTGAGAGATTTTAGACTTGATTTTTTTTTTTTCCAGTGTGCATTGAGTGTTTAGGTGGAGAAGATCACACTGAAAACAGCAAGCTAAAAAGTAGCCATCTCTCTTTGATTGTACACAATCCTTGCCACGAAGACACCTAATCAAAGAAGTGCCTCTTCTTATCCACGCAATAGGGCTATTTCGATAACACCCTGTTGCGCGAGTTACTATTGGGTGGGTAAAATCTTTGGTCGGACATACTCGGCTCATATACCCCGCCTATATGGAGGAAGATTAGGAAAGTCATAGTGAAAGCAGCAAGCAGGAAAGTAGTTGCCCCTCTTTGATTGTGCGTAACCCCTGCCAGGAGACACTAATCGAAGAAGTGCCTTCTTATCCATGCAATGGGGCTAATTCGATAGTCTAACAGTCCCAGTTTTAATCTCCGAATTAACTTAATTAATTTCATAATCTTCATAATCGTCTCCACACTTATCAAAATTTCAGCAGCTTCTCCTCTATAATTAGGAGTCTGTCTGTTCTGATACAACATATACAATTTCAACTTGACATCGCCTACTTATCAATCCTTAAACTTGAATCATATGAATTCAAGTCAACATTCAATCTCAATAGCCAAATATAATCAAAAACTCGAAGATACACCCTTCGGTATCACATTCCAACATAAATCAACTCAAATCCTTATCTAGATACAACTAGAATACATGGGGGGGGGGGGGTGTATGAACCAACTTGTACATAATCAACTATGTGTTCTACTCAGGCAGACAGACTCCTAATTATAGAGGAGACGCTGCTGAAATTTTTGATAAGTGTGGAAACGATTATGAAGATATTCAATTTCAACTTGACATCGCCTACCTATAAATCCTTAAACTTGAATCATATGAATTCAAGTCAACATTTAATCTCAATAGTCAAATATAATCACAAACTCGAAGATACACCCTTCAGTATCACATTCCAACATAAACCAACTCAAATCCTTATCCAGATACAACTAGAACACATGGGGGTGTGTGTGTATGAACCAACTTGTACATAATCAACCATGTGCTCTACTCAATAATATCATCCATTTCTAAATATACATATTATAACCAAATATTCAAATATAATCAAACAGCTGGATGGACTCACACAAGGGGTACTCCATGTTTTCCCAATGCTACGCCCTCAGATTATATGTGTTTCATGTGAATACTAAGGCAAGACTGCGACATGAGTTGGTAAGAAAAATATCTTGGATCCCTGATGTAATGCGTACTCAAGATATTAAATTAGGTTGAAATTGTTAAGTATCAATTGACTTTGTTATTGGAATTAAAGGCCACATCTCATTTGTGTTAATTAAGAAAATACATAACAAATTTCAGAGTTCTGAGGACAACATAATTTATAAACTCGATAGAAATGAAAGTTATTTTTACCAACACAGACCTCGAACACGAAGTAAAAGAATTACATTGAGTATTGAGACAACCACCGTCATCCATATAAAAGGATTATAAATTTTGTTCTAATTCAACGTAATTATTATGATATTCTTTAGATAAGCCTGAAAGTTTTGAGCTGATATTATACATATAAGTAAGACATGAAGGGATACGAAATGAAAAATAACTGATAAAAAGAGAAGCAAATATTGTCATGACATCCTTTACCGACTGCTACAAATCTAAAAAGAATATATCTTATACTGAGGAACTCATACGGATCTTTGATTACAGGATGAAATAGTTGAGGAATAAATCAAATTAATTGGTAAGGTGCTACGGAGAAGCTGACGGACATAATAAGATATTGTACTTGAAGAAGTATTATAGTATAAAGACGAATGTGGAGCCCCCCCTTGCTTATTCCATGGTACACCGAGTTTTGAGGATTAAACTCTCTTAAAGGGAGTGGAATTGTAACACCGGTTTTAATTAATCTTGATTATCAAAATTCTGAATATATATATATATATATATATATATATAATTTTGAATATATATATATATAGAGAGAGAGGGAGAGAGGAGACAGAGAGAGAGAGAGAGACTTGTGTCATTCCGAAAGGATTCGAGGTCGTGTCCTTCCTACTCAAATACAGCCCTACGATGTCCGAATGCAAGATCCATTTCTTTGAAGTTGATTTACATTATTTTAAGTAACTAAAAATTAATGTATTTTAATACTTTTTGCCAATCCATCAAATAGGCGCAAAATGAACAGTGAAAATAGTGAATTGGTTAGTTTAACGGTGTAGAATACTTGAAATCTAATAAAATAAAATATATGAATTGTAACACCCGATTTTAATTAATCTTGATTATCAAAAATTCTCTCTCTCTCTCTCTCTCTCTCTCTCTCTCTCTCTCTCTCTTCTCTCTCTCTCTCTCTCTCTCTCTCTCTCTCTCTGTGTATCCAAATTTTAGCATATGAAATAATAGAAATTCGGATGAAAGAATATAATGGACATGTCATAATAAAGAAATTATGAATTTTTGTACTATTTTGAAAAAAATCTCTACATAGATATATTTTATATTATGAGGGATATTGTATGAGAGGAGTTGGTATCAGAGCCCATACTTAGGAATAAAGAGTAGAGCTCAAGTATAAGCATGGGGAAGTATAGGCTTAGGGATGTGATCTGGGATAATTATTTTAGAAATAGGAGTGGTTAGTATGATTGATGTGTGCTTATGTTATTTTATTTATATGATTGTGTGATTGAATGTGGGTAGTTCTAAGAGAGTGAGGTCTGACGTGTATGATTAATCTCGAGATGCGTGATATTGATTATTTTTTTACGTTCGAAGGAAGGTTATCCGCATGTCTTGATTTGGACGTGTTTTGTTGGGAGTGTGGGCCCTCAGTATGTGCTGTCAGTGGTATGAGACGCTGGAGTAAAAAAGTATTTGAAATATCAGGCAAATTAAGATTAAATCAGAGCGAAAGAATCTTATTAAGAATCTGATTATAAAGATTATGAAATGAATTAACATAATTCGGTGATTAAAAACTGAAACTGTTACAGATAGTACCCTATCGCACGAGTTACTATTGGGTGGGTAAAACTCTGATCTGATATACATAGAAACTTTAGGTCAAATTCATTTTTTGATCACTTCTTTTCGGGTTAATCTTCTCTCTCATCTCAATCTTTGTTTGAAAAAGTATCTCTTTTTCATAATTTATTCTCTCTCTATGAGAGGTTTGTTTCACATAGTTTTTTAAGTTCACTCAAAATTGTTAGAAACTCAAGTGAGGAAATTATAAGCATTTCCCATATACACGTATTTCTATATTCATTTCTAGGACTTATGACGAGTGTGGCATGTGAAATTACGCTGAATAGGTTTGAAAAAGACAAGTTTATGTGGCACTACTAGTTTAGCTACAATCAATATTACATGATTCTAACAACTAATATCATATTTATTTTATTTTGTTTTATTTTATTTGAGATAAAACTGTGAGGTAGAATCCTCGCGTTTCAAATACCATACTTTATTATAACGCGTGAACATACTATGTCATCAACAAGTTTCAGATTATTGGACCAACTCATGCGTCTGATGTTGCTCACATTATGTTATTTAGTTTCTAGTATTTTTTTTATTTTAATTTTTAATTAATCAAGTGGCTTTGGATTAGAACAACCACCCCTAGTTTGGCCTGCTCAATTTCTTAGGTAGTTCTACAGATGGGATTAGAGTTGCTTTGTTCTCATCTATAATTTTTTTAAAAAATGTAAAGAAACAGAGAGAATCTTTGTTTGCAACCCAATTAACTTATGAATTATATGAAGTGAGATAATAATGTAACATAAGCTATTAGATGATATGTACACAAAACTATATTTTGTGTATTGATCTGATGATTAGTTATTTTTTTTAAAACTAGCGCTGATCACGTGACTCTGAGCTAATTAATTTTGTTGGGTAATCGCGTGACTTAACCAGGGTCATGTCTTCATGATCCACGAGCCAGAAAAGAGTTTGATGCATGTATGTGAGTTTTTAATTCTCACATGAATTTAAAAGATAAGAATTTTTTTTCAAATTTATTATTGAAATGAATTTGAACTAATAATTAAAGCTTATGATCACATATTTAATTCCCCTAATTTTTAGAATAATCTTGGACTACACCTTCCCGAAATATAATAATAGTGTTCTTCTTGTCATCACCTATGAGACATCCAATTTTAGATATTTTTTCTCACAAAAAAAAAAAAGAAATTGATTTTTTTCCTCAATTGATTCTACTCTCTTCAGGTTTGGGTTTGCCCTTACAATTGAAGATCACTTCTAATAGTTATCATGAAACAATTGTTGTAGCATTGAATAAAATGGTCACAACAATGCACTTAATTAACCCCCCCACTGTGCTCCATAAGCAAATTTGGATGCAAGTCTAACATTGTTGAATTAAGACAAGAAAACGATGTTTTTTTTAGCTCTATTATTGCCAGCTTCTCATTGCTGAAGTTGTGTCCTTGCTCAGTTTGTCTTCAACATTGAGAGAACATGTAAACCTCTTTCAAGTGTCATTGTGAATGTCATGGAGAGTGTCATCACCATACTTCAATTATTAGAGACTCCTTCATGCAATTTTTGCTGAATGTTTTTTTCTTCTAATTATAATTACTTGTTGTGTTGTTCTTCCTACAGGCTTTGCTTGACGTCTTAAGGGAGTCCTAGCTGTATATGGATGTTAAAAGTATAATGCAAATTGATCTTCTTGTTCATTTTTCTCAATTAATAGGAGAAAACTCTACATTCATAGTATCTCCAACTTCATCAAAACCAAACAATTTTATAGACTGTCCCCAAATAAATGCGAAGCTTATTGTGCATTAATGGATCCTTCTTGGGCTGTAGTATTTGTTGGGCCAAATCTCATTTTGGGCCAAATGACTGTCAACAACTTTTGATAGTGCAGGTATCTCTTCATGATGGGCCGTTCTTTCTAATTTTATGTGCCAAACACCTGATAATAGGATTGGATTACAAAACTGTGATTTTAACAGGTTGGGACAGGGTCCGGTAGATCTTAACATGATCCAGGCCTACACCCAACCTTGCTGCCCCTACATTAGCGAATTCGGGCATGTTTGTTTTCCGTAATTGGTTTGTAAGTGACAAAATACAATTACAGCAAAACCACTTACGATGTCTGTTTGGAGCCGTAAGTCGTAAAATGCCCTTGCATCTTAAACAATTGATTTTTTGTGGTCATGCAAATCTCACTTGCAGTTGACTTGCAGCACAAACAGTAATTTTGTGGTCATGCAAGTATGTGTTGCAAACAGTTAAATGTAATTAAATTAATTTTTTTTATTATTAGATTAATTTTTTAATTATGAAAAGTTATTTTTTTAATTATTAGATTAAATTTAATTATTAGTTTAAGTTTTTTTTATAAATTATCCTAATAATTATTATTATTAGAATCTTTTTTATTACTAGATTAGTAATATTTAATATAAAATTAAAATTTTATTATTAAATTAATCTTTTAAATTTGGATTCTAATATTTTAATTATTGAATATATAATTTTTAATATTAGATTACTATTAAGATTTTAGTAATCTAATATTTTTTATTTTTAATATTTTAATATTTTTAATATTTAATATTTTTATTATTTACTATTTTTATTATTTATTTTAAATATTTAATATTTTTGATATTTACTTTTTAATATCTACTTTTTTATTATTATTTTACTACTTTTTATGAGGGATTTTGTTTCAACCACCTAAGTCAAACCGTTATTAGGAAAAAAAATTAAGTCGCATAATTTTATTCGCGTTACCCACCTCCTTTTTTAAAGTAAAGATGTGCACCAACGTGTCAAGCGCTGATGCACTCATCAGCGGCAAAAGACGAAAATACTCCTAAATAATCGCTTAAAAAGCGGACCGCTTCAAAAATGTCTTATTTTTTAGGACTGCGATGCTGCGACTATGATCGCAGTCCTCACAAAAATGTCTTATTTTGAGGATAGTCGCAGTCCTCACAAAATGCACTATTTATGAAGACTGCGACCATGATCGCAGTCCTCACAAAATTGTCATGATTCTGAGTCTTTATAGCTCTTTATTAGGACTGCCACCATGATCGCAGTATTCAAAAAAATCCCTATATTTGAGTCTTTATGAGAACTGCGACCATGATCGCAGTCCTCACAAGCCCCATTTCAGAGTCAGTCCTCACAGAGGACTGCGATCATGAGTCACAATCCTCATATCAGCATGCCAGCATCAGCAAACTCTCGTCCACTGATACTGAATGATCTCTTATGCTTTCCAAATCTAAGTACAAACAAAACTCATCGCAAGCACGAACAAACGAGATCTGCAAAAGGTCGATCTCAAAAAAAATTTCAAAGGATCTGCACCTGACCCTGTCCCTTCCAACCCCACGACGACTTGACTGCGCAGATCAACCCACGAATAACTCTGCGTCGGGGTCAAGGTGGAGGGGAGAGTAATGTTAAGGGTGATGGGGAAGGGTAAAAAAAAGAAATAAAAAAATATAAAGAAGTGGTGGTTAGGAGAATCAGTTTATGCTGATGTAGATGAGGCAATAGTAAACAAAATTATGAAGCTGAGTTTTTTTTTTTATATTATAAAGAGAAATAGTGGCTGTAACAAAATTTTTCATTTTAATATTTGTTATGTTTAAATCATCAAACAATTAGTTTTGTGGTCATACAAATTGCTTAGAGCTACATTCTTAGACATACAAATTCTCAATCTGAACATTTTCATCGTGATCTAAACACTTAAAAACCCTTACACACTACTTTAGTTAGATTTCAAATATCTACATCGTTTAACTAACTAACTCACTCACTATTTCGATTGTTCATTTACGCTTACTTGATGGATGGTGAAAAGTATGCATGTAACGCCCCGATCCGGCGGGTACGGAGACGCTACTGCGACGTATATACGCAGGTCAGAAATACCCTCACGTATATACGCTAAGCATCAGTACAAATAAGAATCAGAGTACGGAAGCACGTGGCAATATACATTCCAACATAAGATTACAAAGTTATCACAGAGCGTGATATATTGGTACATGTACATTATATCACAGCCAGGTACAAGGTAAGAATTACAATTTGCACAGCAAAAAGGTGCTCACGGGCTGAGAAGAAGATCCCCGAGCTAGCAGGAAGGTTCAGGAACAGAAGGAGCTAGGACAAGTCAGCCTGCTCTGAGAAATAAGCTTGATCTTCAGTGGAGGGCTCCGCTTCAATCCAAGCTTCAGAGCCTGAACATGCAAGTCCAGGGGAGTCAGAAACTCCCTAACAAATAGACAGGTGAATGCCAAGTCTCGTGTAGAGATAGATATGTGTGTGTTGATATGATCAAAACAGTATTAAGCATTAAGAACTGTGTCGAGAGTACATGTACAGTAAGAAAGAAATGGTGGCATAAAATGAAAGTGATGAGGGCTGAATAAATCTATTGCTGTCATTTCAATATTTATACTTATTACTCGTTCTACCCATATGTCTAAGTATGTGTAATAGCGTCCCAGCACACATACATCCACATATGAGTAAATCGAGGCTGTTATTGGAAACAACGGGGGTATCAACGAACAATGTTTACAGTGGGTCTCGTACATGCCCGGGACCACGGTCCAGGACGTTCCATTGCTGGTGTATGGAACGGCCGCAAGGCCTACAGGAGGGTCTTATAGAATGCCCTTATCATGATGGTACCAAGTATGAGGGAGCCAGCGCTCCCCTCGGTCGCCTGGAGGCCCACAGGTCAGACCGGAAATTTTAGTTGCACAACATACCTAGTGCCACTGTAACACGAACATATATTGATAGCCGTAAGTTTCTCCCGACCGATTCAAGTGGTTTCTTTTTAAGATTTATTATTATGTAATTACCAATTTACAGGAAAGCAAGCGCATGACAAGATCAGGAGTTCAAGAGTACAAGAGTATTATAATTTCAAGTCACAGGATTCCCGTAAATATGATAATCGCAAGCTAAGTATCAATATGCCATAACGAGGCGAGTATCAAGTAGTAGCATAACAGGTGCCATGAGACATATGCCTGAGATGTGATATTAGCCAAGCGACAAGTGATAGAATGATACATGCAAGTGTGCCAAGAAAATAATATAATATTGGTCAACATGACGAAGCAGGAAAATCCGAAGGAAAGCGAGATCACTCGCCTAAAACTTCAAGAAACCTCGAGAAATCCCAAGCTCCAGAATCTAGGTAACCAGGGCTTCAATAGCAATATTATATATAAAGAAAGAGGAGGAGAAAGGATGAATCAGAAAAAAGGGAGAATGAAGACGCAGGAGTCGCAGAGTGGGGGGTTGCGCTGCATTGAGGTCACAAACGCGGGGTCTGAGACCCGCGTTATAATACAGGAAGAACGCAGACGCGAGCACGTGCTCCGCGTCGCGTTAATACATGAACGCGAAGATCGCGTTAAAGATGTGCTTGGACGCGAGGTGAGCTCCGCGTCTAGTACCAAAACAAGAGAGAAGGGGACAGACAGAGAAATGAGAGAGACGCAGGAACGAGGGAGTATGTGACGCAGGAAGGAAAAGAGAAGGAGAAAAAGAAAGAAAGAAAGAAAAAAGAATGAAAGAAAAGAGAAGGAAGGGAAGAAAAGAAGGGAAAGGGGAGGTTGGTCGGCTGGACCTCGCCGGCGGCGGCCGGAGTTGGCCGGAGTTGGCCGGAGAAGATGGTTAAAGCTCCAAGCCCAAGAATCTAGAGGGTGCAAGTGTAGTTCAAAAGGGAAAATGGAGTTTTGCAAACGATGTTTCGGAGGACGAACCTATAGTTCGTTGGAAAGAGTATGACGAGGAGAAGAAGATGGTATGGTTGGTGGTGGTTAAGGTGGTGGAAATGGTGGTGAAGTTGATGGAGAAGATGGGTTGTTTGGTGAGAAATGGAGGAATAAGATGGTGATGAAGATGGTGTTGTGGTTGTTGTTGTTGTTGGAATGGAGGAGTAGATGGAAGGGAGAATGGTGGTGGAAATGGTAGAAGAAGTTGGTGGTGGAGGAGATGGAGAATGAGGGAGTGGCCGGCCAAAGGCTAGGGGCTGTTTTTCTTGGGTGCTGGACGTTGGCTGTTGGAAGAAGAAGGAAAAAGGAATGAAAGAGAGAAGGAATAAAAGGGGTGTATATATAAGGGGGGAAAGGATTATTACAATATTGCCATCTATTCAAAACAGGAGACGCACAAATGGAGACTTGCGTCTCCATTTAATGAAGTCCACGTTTGGGCTACTAAAGCTGGACGCGGAGATTGTTGCTGCGTCCAAAAAAGGAAAACGCAAGATCGCGTTAAAGAAGAGACAAAAAGGCATGGGTGATTTGATCTGGGTTGATTTTCTTTGAAGAACAAAACATTAAATGCGGAATGGAGAGAGTCTTCGCATTAATTGTTGAACCCAGAGTTGGTGGGTCTCGCGTCAGGCAAGGAGAGAGAAAAGGTAAAATATCCGGATAGAATTCCGGTATCTGGGAAAACACCGGAAACTCAGGAAAAGCCCGAAAAATGAAGTATCTCAAAAAAATTTTCAAAAATTCTAAAAAATAATAAATATTTTTTAAGATTTTGGTGAAATCGGTTTTCAGAAATTCAATTTCATTTTTAAAATAAAATCCTGGAATCCACTATGGACGGTGTCTACACTGGGTAGGTCGGATTTTTGATAAATTCTAAAAATTCTCCAAAATTCATTTAGATAAAAAATATGATTTTAAGAAATAATATGAAAGTCATTTCTAGAATTTCAACTCCATTGGTAAATTAAAAATCCGAAAGTCGGTCAGCGACACTGGTCGACACCGGTTTTGAAGATTTACAATTAATTCTGAAAAATTCCAGAAAATCATGAAAAATCTAGAATATTAAAAAATAATATTTGAAACTGAAATCGGTTAAATCTGAATACCAAAAAGGTCAAATCATGCAGTACTGCTATATGAGTAAGAATTTAAATAACAGAAAATAAAAAAATTACGTTCCAAAAATCAGGACACATAGCTGTGTACGTATTCTGAGGATGGGGTGTTACAATTCAAAATACATGATTTTTTGTTTTCAGTTACTTGAAATAATGTAGATCAACTTCAAAAGAGTAGATCTTGCATTCGGATGTCGTAGAGTTGTATTTGAGTCGGTCTCGAATCTTCCAGAATCACACAAGCCTATTCTCTCTCTAAATGTATATATGAGTCGGTCTCGAATCCTTCGGGAATCACACAAGCCTATCCTCTCTCTAAATGTAAATTAATATATATGCACATTCTTCATATTATTACTATTATTATAATTATTATCTTGTATCATCTTCCACTTAATTAGATGATTATGAAATCTCTTTTCACTATTTTGCTTTATGAGTGATTAGGATGTGGGTCCTGTTGGGAAATATGAAGAATTAAATGTGAATCTTTGAGTTAAATTACGACAAGATCCGTTGATAGAATCAATTGGATAATGGTTGGAGTGTGTTCTCCTTCCATTGGGGATGAACGTGGTATATTCACATGTTCAATTCCGACTTCGAATGAATGAGATATTCAATTCTAAAGTTTCCCTAATTCAAAAGCCAAAAGGGGACTAAAGGTAGCTAAAAGCATTTAGGCCCACATTGGCCATGGGATGGAAGTTTGAAGTGTTTAAATAGAGAAAAATGAGAACAAAGGGTGTGCCCTTTGGGTACTTGGAGTTTTCGCGCTCGATTAGAGGGAAACCATGCCAGGGCGCGCGCCGCCGGTGCCGGTGCCGGAGCCGGTTCGGGTCCTGGTCCGGTTCTTTCTGAACCGGTCTCACGGGCATGGATTACAGCGGATCGCACCCGCTCTGCCATCCGGATCCGAAACACCGCAATGGCTGACAGGAAACCGCCGCGAACCGTTACAACGGTTGGGCGATTTCTGTCTGAAACGAACTATTGCAACGGTTCAAACCAAACCGTTGCAACCGTTCGGACGGATTTACCCCTCCCGGAGCGCTATAAATAGTGCTCCTTTTCTCTCATTTTAACACACAGCAACAACAAAAATCCCTCTTCTAATTTCTGAAGTGAACTGATCCCCCGTCCTTCTTCTGATTTCTGAAGTGAAGATCCGAAGTGAAAGTGAAATAGAAGTAACTCGAATTCTGAAGATTCACTCTGAAAGAAGGCTCGAAAAATTCAACATAATTTTTAGTAGAATTGTTGTCTGAATCTGTGACTTTCAAAGAAGAATATTCTTTTATCTTCCTCCTTTCTCTTCAGTGGGTGTTTCTCCAAAGTAAAAATAAATATTCTCCCTGAAATTTGTCTTGGTCCTGCTGCTTTGATAATCCTGTGAAGGTACTGATTAACTACGGTTAAACCGTACGGTGATTTGGTAGTGCTATCCAAATACCGTGAAGGACTGTTGTATCTTGGGAGACCAGCGTCCAGTAACCGTTAGCACCGTAGCGGGGGACGTAATTGTTTTAAGGAGATTCGTTATAAGCGTACCTCACTCCAAGTACTGTATAAGTGAATTATTTTTCTTTATACAGGGGTTATACTGATATTCAGTATATTGAGACTGACTTATACCAGTCTAATTGGTGTTTAATCAAAGAAGGTAATTGAAAGGTGGTTCTGTAATTAAGGAACGTTCTATTGAACGGAAAACCTCCCACCTGATATTCACCGACCTGTCCAATTAGATCGGTGATATTGATTAGTTGTCAGATTGATCCTAAAACTAACAATCTTAAGATAATTATAATTGAAGTTACTTACTTCTGTTCTGCTTGAAATTACAGAAAATGTCTGAGACTAATTAAGACAGCTCAAGTAAGGCACCAAACATTCAAACTTTGATGCCTGCTCCACTTCTTAACCTGAAGCCGAAGCCGAAGAAGTCAGGAAAATTCGATGGCACAGAATTCAAGACGTGGCAACAAAAGATGCTATTATACTTGACCACTCTGCATTTGGCTAAAATCCTGTAAGAGGATCCACTAGAACCCGGAACTGATTGGGACTCAGTCCTTGCAGTCGATGCATGGACTCAAGGTGACTTCCTTTGTCGAAACTATATTTTGAATAGACTGGATGACTCTCTTTACAATGTATATAGTCCAATCACAACGGCAAAGAAGTTATGGGTCAGTCTTGATAAAAAGTACAAGACTGAGGATGCCGGTATCAAGAAGTTCGTCGTAGGATGATTTCTAGAGTACAAGATGGTTGACAACAAGACTGTGATCAGTCAGGTGCAAGAGTTCCAACTTATCTTGCACGAGATAGAGGCTGAAGGTATGAATCTACCTGAAACTTTTCAAGTTGCTACTATTGTGGAGAAACTCCCACCTTCATGGAGAGATTTCAAGAACTACCTGAGCACAAGCGCAAGGAGCTGAAGTTGGAAGATCTCATTGTGAGGCTTCGAATTGAGGAGGACAACCGAAAGTCCGAGAAAAGGAGCATCAAGAACTCCTATGAAGCCAAGGCAAATGTGATCGAAGACTCAAAGGGGAAAGCGTCTACTTCCAAAGACTTAAAGCGGAAGAAGACTGCCCAAGGGTACAAAGGCAAGGTCCAAGAAGGTAAGAACATGCGCTTCAAGGGAACTTGCTACATCTGCAACAAAGAGGGGCATAATGCGAATGAATGTCGTAGCTGTCTCAAAAAGAACAAGAAGAACCATCCATAGTCAAACCTGACCGACCATGCGTTGCCAAGCCTTTCAGATGTGGTGTTAGAAGTGAATCTGACGACCAACAATAAGGATTGATGGATAGACATTGGGGCTACTCAGCACACGTGCTCTGAGAAATTATTATTCTCTGAATATCAAAAACTAGAGCAAGATGAGCAACTCTTCATGGGAAACTCAGTCGTCTCCAAGGTTGAGCGAAAAGGAAAGGTCATCCTGAAGTGGATATCTGGGAAAGCGCTTACTCTGATCGATTTGCTACATATTCCAGATATCCACAAGAATCTGATCTCTGGATCAATACTTAGTAAGAAATGATTTAGAATGATTTTTGAATCAGATAAATTTGTACTTACTAAGGGTGGGATGTATGTGGGAAAGGGTTATCTTTTTGATGGTTTTTTAAAGCCAATGTTGCAGTAGTGGACAAAAAGTCTGCGTATTTGTACCTTAAGCTTATAAATAAAGAAAAGTCTTTTATTTATTTGCTTGAGTCTCCTATTTTATGGCATGCTAGATTAGGGCATATAAATTACAAGTCTTTAAAAAACTTATCTAATTTAGGATATATTCCTAAACTCAACTTGAAAAAAATTCATAAGTATGAGATTTGTGTTGAGGGCAAGTTCGCGAAAAATTCATTTCGCTCAATTGATCGATATACAGAACTGTTAGGATTAATTCATAGCCATCTGTGTGACTTGAAGTTTATGCAAACTAGAGGCGAAAAAAAGTACTTTATTACTTTTATTGATAATTGTACAAGATACTATTATGTGTATCTTCTAAATAGTAAATATGAGGCAATGAATATGTTTATAACATATAAAGCCGAAGTTGAGAATCAACTCAATAAGAATATCAAGATTCTAAAATCCGATCGAGGGGGAGAATATGAATCAAATGATTTTAGTGAGTTATGTGCTAAATTTGGTATAATCCATCAAACTACAGCACTATATACTCCTCAGTAAAATAGAATTGCTGAATAAAAGAACAAAACTTTGAAGGACATGGTCAATTCCATGCTCTTAAGTTCTGGAGCTCCGCAGAACTTGTGGGGAGAAGCTCTGTTAACTGTAATTTATATTCTAAAAAGAGTACCCCACAAGAAACTTGGTCTTATACTATTTGAGTTATGCATAGAAGGACACCTTTCTACCATTACCTCAAAATGTGGGGGTGCCTTGCAAAGGTACTAGCACCATTACCTAAAAAGACTAAGTTGGGAGTAAGAATTATGGACTGCATATTCATAGGCTATGCCTTGAATAGTAGTGCCTATAGATTTCTAGTTCATAAATCAGAAATACCAGATATTCATGTAAATATGATTATCGAATTTAGAGATGATATGTTCTTTGAAGACATCTTTCCATACAAATAGAAAACAGATAAGACTTCTGTGAAAAGAACACAGGAGATGGCGTTCAGGGATGAAAGCCCCGAGGAACCGATTGTTATTGCAGAAATTGAACCAAGAAGAAGTCAGAGATCTAAAATCTCAAAATCTTTTGGTCCAGATTTTATAGCATATGCTATTGAAAGCGAGCCACAAACATTTAAAGAGGCTATGTCTACCCCAGAAGCACAAATGTGAAAAGAAGTTATAAATAGAGAAATAGAGTCCATACTAAGTAATCATACTTAGAAATTGGCAAACTTGCCTCCTGGTAGTAAACCAATTGGGTGTAAGTGAATTTTCAAAAGAAATTAAAACTCGATGGATCTATCGATAAGTACAAGGCTAGATTAGTAGCCAAGGGCTATCGACAAAAGGAAGGACTTGACTACTTCGATACTTATTCACCAGTAACAAGAATAACCTCCATTCGGATGTTAATTGCAATTGTAGTATTGCATAACTTAGATATCCATCAAATGGATGTCAAGACTGCATTTTTAAATGGTGAATTAAATGAAGAAATATATATGGAGCGACCTGAAGGATTTATAGTCAAGGGCCAAGAACACAAAGTATGTAAATTGGTAAAATCCTTATACGGTCTAAAGCAGTCTCCAAAACAATGGCATGGGAAATTCGATAGTGTCATGATCAAAGATGGATTCACTATCAATGAATGTGATAAGTGTGTTTACACTAAAACAGTTTAAAAATGCATGTATCATTATTTGTCTTTATGTAGACAACATGTTGATATTGGGACTAATATTGAAATTATTAAGTCCAATAAAAGAATGTTATCCAACAGTTTTAACATGAAGGATCTAGGGGTTGCTGATGTAATTTTAGGAATTAAAATCACAAGAACACCAGATGGAATCAATCTATCTCAATCTCACTACGTGGATAAGATGATACAAAGATTGAAGGATCATGAGCTAAAGAAAAATACAAATCCTTTTCTCCCACACATCCACCTTCGTAAGAATACAGGAATTGGAGTACGCCAGTTGGAGTATTCTCAGATTATCAGAAGTTTAATGTATTTAATGAATTGCACTAGACCCAATATTGCTTACGCTGTAAGCAAGTTAAACAGATGCACTAGTAACCCTAGTGATGATCATTGGACTGCTCTACTATGAGTATTAGGTTACGTATCACATACTAAGGAATATGCCTTGAGATATGGACAGTATCCCTTTGTACTTGAAGGATACGGTGATACTAATTGGATTGCAGATTTTGAGAAATCAAAATCAACTAGCGGATACGTATTTACTCTAGGAGGAGCAGTGGTATCTTGGAAATCTTCCAAACAAACATGTATTGCCCGTTCCACTATGGAATCAGAATTCATAGCCTTAGAAAAGGCCGGCGAAGAAGCAGAATGGCTTCGATAATTTTTAGAAGATATACCATTATGGCAAAAGCCAGTGCCCGCTATATGCATACACTGCGATTATCAAGCAGCTATATCTAGGGCACAAAATTTTATATATAACGGTAAGTCTAGATATATTCGTCGTAGGCATAATACCGTTAAGCAGTTGCTCTCAAATGGAATTATCTCTATTAACTTTGTCTCGTCAAAGATAATTTTAGCAGATCCGCTTACCAAAAGTTTAATTGGAGAGCGTGTAAACTGCATATCGAGGAGAATGGGTCTAAAAGCCTAACCTTACCGAGTCAGCTTAATGAAAAGCTCACTTAGCGACTGGAGATCCCACAGACTAAGTTCAAGAGGAAAAATTAGTTATGATTGACTCAGCAAGTAAGCACTTAGGAGCTTGACTCCAATCCATTCCTAAGGTGCACACAAGTGCTTTCTACAAGTGGATTAAGGATTGCTTAACGCTTTTAATGATGCCTATATTTGTTATTAAACAAGTGGAGTAGAGTAGACTACTCTTAATAGGACGATCACCAATGTGAGTATAGAGCTCAGTCGGCTCTTGGGAATTTCTATGGAGGCTGTATTCCCTGAAGATACTCTCTGAAACTAAGAATGTCCAGGGCCAAATGGACACAATCGAGTGTTGGCCCAGAGGCCCTTCACTCTAGTTTTGATGATGATTAACTCATGTAGTTATAGTTTACTAATAATCTTGTGATATTTAGTTTCAGATATTTGATCAAGATATTAGTAGGTGTTTAGCTCCAACAAAGGCATTTTGGAGCTAACACATTGTGATTCAAGAGCTCGCGCGTCAAGATCGCATCTAACACTCGGTGGAGACAAGCTCGTTGGATCGCGTTTGGATCGAGTCGGCTTGGAGACAAGAAGACTTCGGTTTGTGTTTAGTTTAGTTTGTTTAGATCTTGTATAAAGATTAGATAGTGTTGATATGCTCAAGTTCACATACACACACAAGTTTAAATGTTTGGTTTTCAGTTTAACCGGTTTGGTTTTCATATCAAAAACATAGATATAAATCTTATATGTATATTAGATTCTATCCATATACAATATGCTTCAAAGTTGTTTCAATATCATGTTTCTGTATTCACTTGAGTTTTGGAGAAAACGGTTTTCCATTTCAAAATTCAAGTTTTGGAAAATACAGATTTTGTGTTTAAGGCAAATTTCAATATCACAAAAATAGTTCAAATAGTTTATAATATGTGTTGAATTTTGTCACACATATTTGTATTTCAAAGATCTTATAAGAACTTATTTTTGTGAAATTTATGTGATTTTATGGGATTTAATTGGTAATAAAAAGACAAGTTTTAATCCCTATAAAAACCAGCCAGATTGCTCTGGCGGTCGACCGGACGGTCGACCGGACCAAGAGCCGGTCGACCGACACAGTCGACTGATGTACACGGGACATGCATAAAGGCCAGCCACTTCGGACGGTCGACCGCGCGGTCGACCGACTGAAAGCACCCCACTCTCGGGTGGGGGCCGTCGACGGGCGGTCGACCGATGGCTTTGGCCCGGTCGACCCCAGGCACAACGGTCATAAAAATGACCATTGGCCAGTCGATCGGGCGGTCGACCAGAAGGCATTTCTGCCCTTTCCTGGCTGCCAACGGGCAGATTTTGAGAGGGTATCAATACCGATCTCTTGAGCTGGTTTCTTCATGGTTTTAGAGAGCAAAATTTTCTCATCTTCTTAACTGTTTTAGTAACAAGTTTAAAAGAGTTTTTATGCCAAAAGATTTTATCTTTATTTGTTTTAAAGTGTTGGAAATTCAAAGAAAAGGAGAGTCTTTGGGAAATTATTTTGATCTTCATTTCTATTTCATTCTAGAGTTTTTCCCAAGTATTTTTCTTTGTGATTTATTTTCCAAACACTTTATTTTCTCACACTTGAGCTATCTATCTATCCTATCTATTAGGATCTTATTTTGTGAGAAAAATTGATTTGTGGTCTTTGAGATCACCAAGAGTTGTAACCTTCTTTATTTGTTGTTATCCCCTTATGTAGAGGTGATTGTGGAGGTTGTGTTGGTATCCCTCTAAGTGTAGAGGTGATTGTGGTTGGAGTATTGGCTAAGTGCCTTATCCCTTAAGTGTGAGGTGATTGTGTTGGCTAAGTGTAGAGGTGATTGTTGTTATGCCTTACCTCTTGTGTAGAGGTTGTGTTGTTAAAGAGAGGAGTTGTGTACTCCTAATTGTATTTGCCCAAATCCTCAGTGGAGGTTCCCTGTGTGGAAGCCCTGTGTGGACAGTATAGTGAAAATCCTTCTATGTGAAGGCGGGGACGTAGAGCTGGGTGCTCGAACCTCGAAACATATCTTTGTGTTTGCGTTTGATCCACTATCTCTAACTCTCTCTCTTTCTCTCTATATCTTGCATTGATTCATATTGCACATATCATATATGCTTAGTATTGTTTCTGTGCCTCACTTGTGTTGAATCAAGAGAGCTTTACATAGCACCTCAACTCTTATTTAAAGGAATTTAGAGGAGATAGTCCAGAGCCCTTTACCGAGAATTCGGCTACACTCTATGGTTACACTAAGTGTGTTGCAATTTATTTTTAATTCTGCATCATTTGTCATTAGATTAGCCATACACCTATACCCCCTCTAGATGTACTTTCAATTGGTATCAGAGCTTACGCTCCTGATATTAGGTTTAACCACTTAAGAGTGAGATCTTGGTTTGCTAATCTACATTTGCATTTACACACATCTAGTTTACACTCATGGATTTCTTGACCCCTCCTATGTTTGATGTTTCTAATATCGATGTATGAAAGATTAGAATGAGTGCTTATCTTAAAGCCATAGGTTTACATGTTTTCCTTGCTGCTATCAAGAAATCTTATCTTGGTAATAGCAAGCATATAGAGGCCAATGCACAAGCCCTAGAGGCACTTAGGCAAGCATTAAGTAAAGAATATTTGTGTATCGTTTCTCATTGTGATTCCGCTTTTGCAGTGTGGAAAACTTTGACCTCTCCCGCGCTACAAACGACGAAATATGTAGAGGAGAAATCTAGTGGAGAAGAGTCTGACCAACCTTGATACATGGTCCAAGGAATGACTTTCTTGAGGTAAACTCGGATACTCAACTAGATAATAGTGTTAATTCTTCAGGTGATGATTATATGGATGCGATGCTTTAAATGAAGAACTATCTATTGTTTGTGAAAACCTTTTAGAAAAATACAAATTTTTGAAAAAGAAAACTATTAAAAAAAAGAAGAAAATAAAGATTTGTTTTCGATACTTGATATGGCTTTGCAAGAGAGAGATGAGATTTCTAATGAAAGAAACACATTGAAATCCCAACTTGACCTTGTCCTAAAAGAAATTAAAATTTTAAAAAAAAAAATGATTGTGACATTGTTTTGAAGAAAAATAAAGTTCTATCTTCAAAACTTGATTTTGTGTTAAAAGAAAATGAATCTTTGAAAAATAAAATTGCTTCAATTTCAAAAGAACAAGATTTGATTTTTAAGAAAAATATTTTTTTTAAAATGATATTGATTCACATGTTTGTCATGCTTCACCTTCTAGTATACCTATTGCATGCTCCATCTCTTCTTGTATTATTGAAAATGATATATGTGCTTTAAAGAAGAGTGTTGATTGTTTCGGCTCCACTTTGAGCCAATGTGTCATGAACCACACACGGTTGGAATCCATGTTCATAAGAAACATGCTCTCCTATGCATGCACACAAACCACGACATACACATGCTTCCCACGTTCATACACATAACACCATGTATGCTCATGTGTACACTTGTACACATTGTGGAAGTAAGGGCCACCTTACAAATTTTGTTATGATAGAGTACATAATGTAAATTTTATAAATAGATTTGTTTGGTTAGGAAAGGTGCTAATCCCATGGACCCAATAAGGTATGGGCTCTCCCTGACGTGAGAGTTTTGGTGCCTTAATGGTGGATGCTTTTGTGCTTGATGATCACTACTTTGGATGCATCACCTTCAAGGAAGTTTGGTGGGAGGACCACCATGATTTGGAGACCTAAAAATTAGCCCTAATAGTTTTGGTAACTATCTCTAACTCCCATTTAGTTTACATGCCTTCATATCATTGATATTTTAGCATGGTTTATTTTTTCATGATTATTATGTTAAATACCATGTAAATTAGGCTTATGACATACATGTATAGTAATTGAGATACACTCATATTCATATGGATCTATATTTTATGTTCTCACTTTAGTTTAGCTATTATGTATATCATAACTCTAATAGCATGTGCATTTATCGTAATGATCATGTTTGGTTTTTACACTTCATGTTTTGATTACATGTTAAGATGTAGTTTCATTAAGACTTGTGCATATACTTGTACAACTAATGAGTCACATTTGATCTTTTATATGTTTGTGCTTAATTGCTCACTTGTACCCATTAAATGTACTAGTATAGCTTAGTTTGATGATTCATGCATTTTGACTTGTATTCCCTATTTTTCGTACATATTTTCATGATAATATATTTAGCTTCATGTATATGTCAATTTTAGATATACGTGTGTACCCTTGAATCATTTGCTTTTCATGCAAAAATTTTATTATGGACTCATTTGTGTTTAGGGATATATATGTATACTTCTAGTTTAGACGAAACAACATATACCTTGAAGCCTATTTGATTTTGATGATTTTCATGTTTTCTTTGATAAAGGAATTTCTTTTGAGCTTTAATGCCTTGTTCCATGATTTTGTTGATTACATGACTTTTTTACGCTCTTGTTTGATGTTTACTCATGATTTGTTTTCATGAGATTATATGAGCTTTATTGCTATTTGAGTGTTGATGATCGTGTGATTTCATGTTTTCATGGATTCATTCATTTTTATTCCTTACTTGAAGGATTTCATACTAGTTTACAAGATTATCATAAAACTAGTTCGTATTCTTCATTTGAAAGAGTTTTCAAATATGCTAAAATTATTTTCAAACTTATTTTTGAAAACCCCTACCATCTAAGGGCGGTTGGATGGGCGACCATGTCTTGTATGCCAAATTAAAAATCTTTATAAACATGTGCATGATAGGGTGATAGGTATGAGTTATTCAATTGATCATCATTATATTTTCAGTTGGTATCACAATTGATATTTTTTTTGTATACTCATATGTGTTTTTCTATATATGTATGGTTCAAATTTAAAATAATATCAATTTCAATTGGTATTTACTTTTTCATACATATATGTGTGATTTGATCGTGCTTACAATATCTCTACATCCTAGAGTACAAATTATGTTTATGCTAAGCTTGATTTACTCCTTAATGATAATTATTTTCAATTGGTATCTTATACAAGTTTACGCATGATTTTCATTAGTATTTCATAAAGGGGGAGAAAATTCATGTTTTACCTTTCAAACGGTTTTTCAATTGGTATCTTACTCCCACTCTTTATAATGAAAAATGATATTATTCAATGGTATCATACTTTTCAAGTAGTTTCCTACGCTCCTGATCAAAAAATATTTTCAATTGGTATATGCTAACATTTTCAATATTGGTATCAAAAATCTTAAATTGGTGTTATTCTCTATTTGGTATCTTTATTGCAAAATGATTTGTTTAACCAAAAAGATTGGTTTATTGTTTCAATTGGTATCATGCTTCATTTTAAATTGGTATCTATATTGAAATGAGCTATGTTTACCTAAAAATTCTGGTTTTACTTTCAATTGGTATCAAACTTGTAATATATATACTTACAATGGGTATCAAAATTATAAAATATTTTCAATTGGTACTAATATTCACAATTGGTATCAAAAATGCACAATGTTTCATTTTCTATTGGTATCAAAAAATTTCAAAATACTTTCAATTAATATTAATATTTACAATTATTATCAAGATTTATAATATATATATCTTTCAATGGTATCAAAAGTTTATAAGATATTTTCAATTGGTATCTTTTGATATCTTAAAATTTTGTTTATTTTCAATTGGTATCATAAATTGGTATCATAATGTTTTGATATTTATTACTTATATGTAAGGGAAGCTTTGAAATCACCTAGAGGGGGGTGAATAGGTGACTAACTAATCTAATGGTGAATTAATGCGGAATTAAAACTATTTATGCAAACTAAAAATTCTTAAGCTAAACACACCAACTATAAGCTAATAGTGTAGTCGGATTCCGCGTGAAGGGATCTGGACTATCTCCTCAAGATTCCTCTGGATAAGAGTTGAGGTGTCGCTATGGCTCTCTTGGTTGAATACAAGTGTGAGCAAACAATCCCCAAGCATGTATCGATATAAGCACAAGTATATCAAGCAAGTAAAGATATAAGCAATGTAAGCAAGTAAGATATAAATACAAGTGAGAGATAGAGAGAGAGCAATCGCAAACACAGAAGAATTATTTCGAGTATCGAGCACCCTTGCTCTACGTCCCCGCCTTCAACACTATGAAGGATTTTCACTAGAATCGATCACACCGGATCACTCGGTGCCATAACACCTACAATGAGTTCACACTAGAACTCCTTGGACTCACTAGTCCCTCTCTTGTTCCCACAAGAACTACACACCGCAAGCACACTAGCTTGCCGAGGCCGCCATCTCTACACCGAGCTCTCACTAAAACTCAAAACAATGCGAACCCGCGAGTCCGCCTCCTCAATTACAAAGTAGAACACTTGGTGATCTAAACACTTTGATTATCTAAAAATACTCTCACAACAACTCTCCTATAGGATTGATATAGCAATGGAAAGCTCAAGTATGTGTGAGAAAAACTAGGATTGATTTGGTGGTGAAAAACTCAAAGAATCACTTTTGAAAAACTCTTGATAAACTCTCCTTTTGATTTGAAAATATTGGCTCTAAAACATGTGGATAAAACCACGGATATAGGTAGGAAAAACTAGCCCAAAAACTCTCTTGAAATCTTATGTAAAACAATCAAAGGGAACCCCAATTTATAGGCATCTAAAAACTAGCCGTTGGGGTCCAAATCAGCAGCTGACGTTGTTGTCGGTCGACCGGCCGGTCAACCGCCAACAGTCAGATTTCTGACCATTGTGCCACCGGTTGACCGGCTGGTCGACCGTGGCCTGGATACAGAGAGCAGAGGCTCTCTGCGGTCGACCGCCCGGTCGACCAGGGCCAGATCCAGAGAGCAGAGCTATCTGGCGGTCGACCGGGTTGGTCGACCGGCCCTCCAGCCAAACAAGGTCGTGCACATTTGTGCACGTCGATCGACCGCCCGATCGACTGAGCTCTGACTCGATCGACCGTGCGGTCGACCGCAGAAGGCCAGAAACAGCATTTTTAGGTATTAAAAACTTGTTATTTTTCCTTCAATAAAATCTCATAAATTCTCTAAAAATCTACAAAAATAAGTTCAATAATATACTTTGATATACAAACACATGTTTGAGTAAAAATCAAACATATTACAAACATTTTGAACTATTTTTGTAATAAAGAAGTTTTGCCTTAAACAAAAATCTGTATTTTTCCAAATTGAAAACCTATTTTTCCAAAACTCCTCCAAGTATAAAAACAAGATATTCTAAACACTTTATAAGCTTAATGTGTATGGATATGATCCACTACACATATATGATGAAATATCTATGTTTTTGATATTAAGATCTAAATAAAGTTTTGGTAAAACACATGTATACTTTGAATCTATAAAAATCAAAACGGTATTTTTCAAAACGAAATCTCTTTTATGAAAACACATATAAATCTTGTGTGTGAGTGTATATGAAACTTGAGCAATCCACCACTAATCTATCCTTTGTATTTATCTAAAAATAAAATCTTACTACAAACAAATCTAGACACAAGTCTTCTCTTGAAGGTCTTCATCTTGACTTGGTCCAAACCTTGATCCAATGAGGTAGACTCCTCTTGAGTACTTGATGTGGTCTTGATGGCACAAGCTCTTGAATCAACACGTGCTAGCTCCAAACTTGACTTTAAATCCTTTGTTGAAGCTAAACACCAACTAAGATCTTGATCAAATATATGAGACTAATTTAAACACAAGATCATTAGTACTACAACTACATGAGTTGTCATCATCAAAACTAGAGTGATGGGCCTTTGGGCCAACAATCTCCCCCTTTTTGATG
The DNA here is from genome assembly GCA_038442645.1 of Agave tequilana. Taxonomy (NCBI): domain Eukaryota; kingdom Viridiplantae; phylum Streptophyta; class Magnoliopsida; order Asparagales; family Asparagaceae; genus Agave; species Agave tequilana. Next base: position 178,008 of record JAVJIF010003635.1, on the reverse strand, counting down.
ATGACAAAACTCATGGAGTTATATATGCATGGATTAAAATCAAGCTTCATAGAAGCTCCCTTAACTCATGCATAACAATAAACAAATAGATATTGCAATGAAGTGCATAAAACTAAACAAATATATATGCATAAATAAGGTGAGAGAAACATGCATAAGCCAAAAGTTCTTTTCCCAAAAACTTTCTCCCCTTTTTTGTTTAAACTTACAAAAATCATTCTCCCTTTTTGTAAAAACATAAAATGCATAAACTCAATATATGCAAAAACTCAAATATGCATATATAAACTCAAAATATGCTCCCCCTTTTTGTCAATCATCAACAAAGGGTGAAAAATAAAGCAACAATAAGGATATATATGTGATATACATTCATGAAGAGGAAGACGCTAAGTTAGCTCCCCTGCATACATGCCTTACATGAAGAAGGGATAACAAACCTTAACTCACATAAAGCATAATATACAATGCATAAGTGGAGATGTGAAGCTCCCCCTACACACGTGTATCACATAAAGAAGAGATGTCAAGCTCCTCAATACAAGATACAGTCAACATGAATCTATATATAGAAGAGATGTTAAGCTCCCCTTGCATATAGATAATACACATCAAAATATTTTTAACACAAATTTTGATAAGTACTCAAAGTAATAAAACAAATTTGAGATACTATTTGTACATAAACAAAAATTTTAAGATATCACAACAAATTTTAAGATATCATAACATTCTAGAACTTACTAGTTATCTACATCTGCAACACCTATACAGGCCTCTCTGTATAGAGCTAAACTACCTGACAAAGGAAAGAGGGAAGGGGAAAAAAAAAAAAATCTGATATGAACTCTTAAATCATAAATGAAAAGTTTATAATTCCTCTATTTTTTTCCTCTCATTTTCTTTTCAAAAGATTTTTAGTATTTTTTTCTGCACCACCCTACTAAAATTCCCTCTAGACCTTAAAACTCTTCTTTCTAGGGATTAATTCGTTCAATGGAGACTGAAGATGGAGGATCAGATGCTCCAGATATGTCATTGAAAAACACCATTGTTCCTATACCAACTTGTGATGGGGTTACTTTTTTGTTTTTTTAAAATAGTGCAAATAGGTTCGTCCATAATTTGATTTAATAAATCAGAACTGAATTTTTAATTTTCATTCAGATCATTTCAGCCGAATAATCTAAATCCGTTCGACATTTTGAAGTTTCATTTCTACCTATCTCATGCAGCGAGTACCGTAAATGGCGAATATTTTTTTGATGCCATCTAAAATGACACATCTGTTAAAAAATCTCTTGCCGTGTTCGTTTTGATTTCTTTTCCAATGATGTTACTTGTCATTAGTTTAATATATACACCAGATGCAACTGCTATTCTTTTCTAATTTAATTAATTTGTTTCAGATACATCCAATTTGACTGATGCATGTGTAAGAAGAGCTGAGCCCACATGTGATAAAATTCATTTTATTTCAGCTAGTATAAAATGCCTCAGGGCTCCTCATCCCATGTGCAAATACAATTACAGTCATCATGACCAGAAAGAACCGTCTCAAGCAGTCGATATTCATGGATATTTCCATTCTCATACTTGGCACCCTCTTGCTCGCAGCAAAGTCCTTGTTATTTGTTACTGGTGAAGATCTGTTACATTCATTCTCTGTTGCACTCTTTATTTCGGGTTTATTTCGCGCTTGTTTGGTTGTCGTAATTAGCTATAATTTATAAGTCATAATTGATAAAGTCATTTATAGTTGTAAATGAGTTACATGCATGAAAATTTTACGATATTTGATTAGTAATATAAAATTGTAAGTGGGAAAGTATACTGTGTTTACGGTGTTTGGTTATCGTAATGTGTAAGTCATAAGTGAAAAGCTGACCACAAAATTAACTATTTGGTGATTTAAAAAATTTTAATATTGCAAATAAATACTAAAAATACTAAATATTAAAAAAAAATATTAACATAATAAATAATACAAATTTGCATGACCACAAAATTAACTGTAAGTGGACTGTAAGTGAGGGGTAATTAGGTTGCAAGTGATTGGTAGTTGAGTTGCATAAATTTTTACTAATTACGGTCCAAACAAACGCCGTAGTTATAATTAGTTTGTAAGTCATTTACAAATTACGAACATTTACGATTTTTATAACGAAACTGTAACATGCGTGTCTCACACGCATAAATCGAACTACACAAATTCAAACCAAAATGACACCGAGTGTTGTAACTATACCTTCAAGTTTTTAACTTTACCTAAATTTTGTGTGAAATTTTCATTTGGCGTGTATGATATGATGACTGTTTTATCACACTTTTTTTTTTCTCCTTTTTTCTGAAGGCTCAAGAGAAAATGAGTGAACTAATTGAGCCACAGATAACGAAAAACCCAGGTTTCAAAATCAAATCACAGAACAGAGCTCAACATTTTATCATTGAGCAATCCTCCATGTCTTGCACCCCAAATGTTCGAGCCTTGCCTCCTCGTCCCTGCAGCTCGCTGCAAAGTAGAAAACCAACCAACCAACCAACCAACCTCGAAATAGACCTCCGCCGCCGACTGAACCACCGGGGCAGCCACTCTCCCACTCACCGCCACCAAAACCCTCCTCCCGAGCTCGCGGCAAACTGCCACCTCCAACACCTTGGTGCCTAGAGCTTGGAACGCCACCAGAGACATCAGATCTTTCCCCTACTTCATCACATCCAACAACTCTTATCACCCTCACAACATTGCCTTCGTGGAGCAGCAACACCCACGGCAAGAGGATGAACTCACTGCACAACGTCGGGTCGAACGCGTCCCACACGAGCAGCAGCCACAGGGGTGCGGCGAACGGATCATCTTCAGCTTGATGACGGGACTTGACCACAGGAACATGCCACTCTCTATCCACAATAGATAATAGGAGAGGAGCAGGGCAACGTTGTGCCTGGCGAACAACCAGCACGAGAGAAGACGATGCAGCCGGTGGTCGCCCAACAGAACGCCACGCGGACGGTTCTGACCACCGGTGTGGGCGGCTTCTTTATCTAGATGGGAGGCGATGACAGCGAGGAAGGCAATGGCTGGGGCCCGGGAGGGTGCCGTAGGAGAGGACGAAGCCGACGGTGGCAAATGCGAAGAGGAGAGTGAGGCGGAGATGATGATGGAGACAGCTAGCGTTGCATTTGTATGCAGAGGAGTTGAGGTTTTCGTATGTGGTTTGCTGTGATGGGGGAGCAGAAGAGGATGGGGGAGGTACCGTGGCGGCTGTCGTTGGGCGAGATTTCGAGGGAGGATAAATGGAGTGTCGAGGGAGGTGAGGTGGTGGAGACAGGATGAGGGCGGAGAGGAGGATAAGGCGAGAGGCCGAGGAGGAGAAGGTGGCGGCAAAGGACTGGCGGAGGATGGAGGAGGCGGAATGGAGATTAAGGGGCATCGGAGATGAACTGCAAGGGGCGGCGCTGGCGCCGGAGACGGTGGTGGTGGTGGCCATTGGCTTTTTACTTCTCTGGGTCTCGGTTTTTGAGAGGTTTTAGGACTGCATATACATTGAGAAAAATCTCAAGAGAAGACAAAACTAGGGATTGATGAAGGATAGTTTCTGGCAATTGAAAGGGTCTACGGGACAAAAAAATTGAAAAATCTCAAGAGAAGACACGCCTGCATGCGGCAGTCAGAAGCAGTATCAGAGAGTCGGTCTTTTGCAGAGGATGACAGGGCCCGACTCTGGAGCAATGCAGACAAAAACCTTAATTCGCATTAGATTATAGTTCTCATGACATATGTTAGCCTGTTAGGGATTGATATAATACTTCTAACGCATTTTAAGCTTTTGAAAATCGGTATCTCAATCTAAAAACGATCACTACTATTATAATCACAACTCCTTTTGACTGGAATGATAATTTGTTAGCGATCACATAATCACATTTGTGTCATGTCCAACTAGAATCTAACCACACATTTAAACTTGAAATCTAACTATACATTTACATCCCATCTCAAAATACAAGTTGGAAATTAAAAAAGAACATTTATAAGGGATCCTTGTCTTGAAACAAAATTTTGAATAAAGAAACAACATTTGTTAGACAGTTATCCCAAGGGAAAAGAGAGAAGGTATTTCTTTTCCATTCAATTAGAGTTCTAAAACCCTGGTAAAGAAAGATACCGATACAAATCCTTAACAAATTGTGTTTTACATTAAGTCTACTTTTATTAAAATCCTTAACAAATTCCACTAGATATTTATTCCAACAAATTTTATTTAGACTCTGGAGCAATGCAGACTTAAATAATTTACTAAAATGCACACAGGTGATGATAAATATTGCCTCTAAAAACAATTTACTTAAATTATAGAAACAAAGATAAACGGCAAAATTCACCATTCCGATCACCTTGATCCGAATACCTCATGACTTTGACATCCTCGGAATTTCACAAACTTTGTTGAGGGAAAATATCACAGGCACATTTGCCATTTGCTTATGGCACAAAAACTCAAATATCAAACAGCTAACTGAAAGCACTTAAGATTTTATCACTACGCATCATATAACTCAATCCTCAAACTACGACAAATAGGCATGTTGCCATCACCATCATGGTGACAAGCAAGAATAACAATCCCTCAATTTTGGAAAAGCCCTCGACATAAAACAAAACGAAAAGAGAAAAAGATGCCGATAAGAATAGTAGATGACTAACTGGCCTCGCCTTGCATTTGGTGTGTACTCGTCATTCTTATTAGTTAGCATCATCCGGTAAAACTTACTGAAAGTCGGGTTTCTCTGGATAAGTGCAGCCTGACCTCTGAATAATAACATTAGCCGCATAGCAGCCTGCCTTCACGCATTCTGCTATGCTCTTCTCTTGGACCAGCTGAGAGAGGAATCCTCCAACAAATGCATCCCCTATTTAATGGGGGAGGAATTAAACGAAATAAAATATAATACGTAAAATATGATGAGTACAACTAGTTTTGTATGCAATAATAAAAATATCAGTTACAGCATCATGAAAGATGGTATAAGCACCTGCACCATTTGTATCCACCAGTTTCTCCTTTGGCAACAAGATCACAGGGAACTGCGTCACCTATTGTCGCAATTGGATGAAAAAGCCAGTTAAGCACAATAGTACACATCATTTCCAGAACAATGTAAAAAAATAATAAATAAATAATAAAATTAAAAAAAAGGAAATTGCATGTAGTATTCCCAATGTTGATGTTTTGATAGTTTGATCGGGTTCTTTCTACCATCAGCCAGAATTATACATAATTGTTACCATAACATTTGTGGGGGCTTTCTCCCTCGCTGTTTATCTCAAAAGAAAAAGAGATGAGAGTGCAAAAGAACCAACCTTCCCATCCTCAGCTACCACAACAGGATCGGCACCTTGGGTGATGACAGTAATCCTCTTGCGTGCTTCTGATGCCTTGGGTAACGCTGAGATCTTCAAAGCAATCTCCTCAACATTCTCAGTCTGGGAACCAAAAACAACCCATCAGCATAAATACCATACATCACACATCAATACCAGAAGTCTGAAGAATGATACCTCCCAGCCATGAACTTTGGAAAAGGTCCGCGCTTCAGTCTCATTCCCAAAGATATAGTCGCAGTACCTGAGTAGGAGAAAAGACATTGTCAGTATTTCTATGCCTCTGACCACATGATAAAACTTGAAAATTGTCTACACGGTTATATATGCACTGGGTTTTTTTTTTCCTTATTTATTTTCAATTTCCTAATCATCTTCTTTCCATCAAAATAGCTCATTTTGTGATAATACAGACAGAAGTGAACCACCCTCCTCCCAAACACAACCCACAGATAAGGAATTTTATAAGCAAGATTTTTTTTTTAGAGAAGTTCAGTCTGAAACTAGATTAGTTTCATCTTTCATCTGGATCCCAGCCACCACCAGGATCCAGTAATTTGTTTGGTGAGTAAATTAGAGAAGTGGCCAGTCAGTCCAGAATCTGGTGCCAACCCATTAGTCTATGACTCTATTCTGGTTTCACATCACTACTTCTAAAATAGAGAAATGCAAAAAAAAACTTACGGTAAAGCTTTCTCTTGGGCATCCCTGAAGAACTCGCAAATGAAAGGAGCAGAGAGATTCATCGTGAATATCTGGAATTTTGAAAAAATAATAAAAGAATTGTCATGGATTAACTAAAGAAGGGAGAGACATAAGAAGCCTAATAAAAGGGTAGCTCAAATTGGTACCTTGTTGTTTGCAGCTGCATGCTCAGCTACAAGCATTATAGATTCTGGAGATACTGTAAGGAAGAAACCAGCAATATAGATATATTTTGCCTTCTCAACTGCCAGAAAGGTATCCAACAAAAAAATTGTCAGAAAGGTATTGCAATTACAGTGAGGTTGACTATAATATTTAGCTTTTTCAAGGCAAATCAGAAGCCTAAATAGAGGACACTGTGTTCCTTTTCAACCAATATGTATCTTGTGCCATGAATAATACAGGAGAAACAATTTATTGCAAGGCAGAATATAGGAAAACATTTATTTTATAGGTAATGGTACTTTAGAAGCAATGGAATAAAATCATTGCAAATATAGTCTTTAGGAAGAAGAAATTTCTCAGTTTCCAAATAATTTACTGCCAGCTTGTGGGTGACCCAGAAAGTTGAGTTTACAGTAAGATTCTATATGCACTCAACTGATAAGATGCAGATGGCACTGAAGCAACGGGCTACACGGTTAGTTTTGTTCCTATAATGTTCGCCATCCAAAAAAGGGTGTTTCATAAAAACACCTTCCGCGTCATGATCCATGAAAGAGGATTAATTTATCTCTTCTTTTGGGAGCACAGCCCTATCTTCTAATAGTTCTTTCTTTTGAGATTTCCAAATAGAAACAGGTATCTGAAACAGACTTGGGATCATCTGCTCAAATCAACAAGTTTGACTTCTATCTTTGGGATCTACAATTTGATGGCGGGTCTTTTAATATAAAAATTGATGGTGAACTATTGTGCTTCCTTCATATGAAAAAAGGGGTTGATAAAATATATCCTCCTCTTGTGAATTGTGTCAGCAGGGCATACTTAGAAAACATGCAAAATAATCAAGAGAGAAACAACTATGTTTCCAAATATTGACAAAGCAAGGGATCATTAGTCCAGTCTCAAATATGAAGAGAAAATTGAAACTTCAGTCTTCCTTCACCTTAGTATCAGTTTGCTAACATCCCTCTAAAGCAAGTGTGAGGCTGGCAATTAGGATAGAGCATATGTATCATCAATGCACTGAAGCAACCAATCAACACAGCTCGTTTCTCACAGTCAGCCTACCCATCCACACCATCTATGAATACGTGAGCATGGCAAAATATTGCTAGATCCATCTCTCCTTTGTATTCCCCATATTGGACTTCAGTAGGTCTTTATGGTTAGAATACAATCCAGAAAATCTTTCTTATTGTTGTTTCACTATGGAGAATTCAAATAGTTGAGGGTACAGTCAGAAAATTCTTGTTTCATAGTTCTTTCAAGGTGTAGACACAAGGGTGACTGATAGATACGGGAAAATCATTCAAATATCTATGTGACAAATAAAGTGACGAGTTTTCTTCTAATAAATGGAATAGATACTGATCTCCAATGTCTTTAAAGCTGCTACTGAATGACACACAGACGCGCTGTTAAAACATCTCAATTCCAAATGCACATTCAACAAGATGGCATTCCTCTACTCTAAGAGATGGACAGAAATGAAATTCATCATTTATACATCTCTGTTTCTTTCTACTTATCATCCTAAAGGTCTAAAGTCCTAAACCCCCAAGATAAGTGAATATCAATTGCTTCCCATATATGCTGACAGGAATAAGCTGATAACTATGTATTAGCTAAAATATATATGTCTGTAAAAGAACAAATTACCTAGTGCCCAGTTTTCTGGTTTCTTCAAATGTTCAGACTTGTAACAGTTGGCTGCTGATAAGTTGGCAATCAGGGACCTGTTTTGTCAATCAAAATAATGAAACAGTAAACTATCATGACAACAAAAATATACAAAAACAAACTGTAATGGTTGGATATACAATTCATAAATTAACTGGCAGCGCTTTAAAAGTGAGGCAGGGGATTTGTTATATAAGAGCGTCAGACAATTTGCGTTTTTCATCAGATTTCAAAAAGGGAAGCCTAATGCATGAGGCTCATTGCAATGTCTAGGGAGGGCCAGATGCAAGTAATGTTGCTCTTACGGTCCCACATTGTGGAGAGGTGGTTTCACTACTCCAACCCATGACATCCAGGTCACCATGGATCAGTGTTACCATTGAGCCAGGGGCCACTCTCAACTTTAACAGAAAGGGGGGAATGCCATAAGTTAATCATGAGACTTGAAAGTGACCCTCAGACCTTAAACAGTCAAACTACACTGTTGCACCCCGGCAATGTGCAGGGAGTTTTTGCTTGGCTTTAAAACTACAGGGAATGAGTAAAGTATGGATTACTGCAATTTGCCCGAAGTAAATAACTCCTATCGAGATCAATGCTGCTGATATGTTTTAATATTTAATATGCTTCTTCAAGCCTTCAGATTTGAGTAGGTAGAGAATAAAGATAGAGAAGGTATACCGATTTTCTTGTTGCTCTACTTTGTAGATTAAATTGGAGACATTGTGTTTCAAAGAATAAAGTCATACACGGTTATCATGTGCCAATTGCATCAATACCATAAAATTGAATGAGACGTGGCAAAAAAACACAAAGTCATGGGCATTTAAAGTGTGATAAGTAATCCACCCATCTAGAACCACTGTCAATTTTTTAAGTGTGTAGTACATGACCAAACAGCTATATCATTTATAAAGTTAAAAGGGTTAATCTATTATGGAGGCTAATCATCAGGCATTTAGTGAACATATTATCTACTGACAATAAGCTAGGTATATGTACAGGAAAAGCAAGTGAGAACAAATTGTACAGGAAGTGATAATTGTCAAAGTAGACAAAATAATGAGATCTACAGTGATAGGTACCTCTCGCCTCCAACAACACAGACAGCACATGTACCCGTCGGAACCGTCTCATCCTCACGGTAATGGACCTATTTGATTATTAAGGTACCGTTAAATTTTACTTGACTGGCAGAAGAAATGGTCAACAATTGAATGCCAGAGAAATGAAAGGAAGATAACAAATCAACTTACATTAACACCTGCAGCTGTTGAATTTTTCTTCATTTCTTCCCCAAACTTGTCCTTTCCAATGCAACCCATATAACTAGTTGCTCCAGGAACTTGAAGCATCCACTGACAAATTGTAAACCTTATCAGTGAATATAAGATTGACAGAGCTTCAAAAAATATGAGATCTTTACAGTGAGATTCAAAACATACCTGGGCAACCTTGATTGAATTTTGCGTTGCCCCTGTGCAGATTAAATAGCATAAAACCAAAAAGAATTAGAAAACAAAACAGTATTTTGAGAAAATATGTGGGAATGATTTTATCAAAACAAAATACTACCTCCAGCAATATACTCGACGTTGTATTTTGAAGCCATGTCGTCATACCTAAGAAGGAGATATTGGAAAACTTAGCTACAACAGCAAAGACAAAAAAAAACATAAATACCAACTGCAGGCAAAAGTCATATGCCGGCTTGCATCTGCGTATAACTATATAGCCACGTGAATTTGCTTCTACCTGCTGTGAGTGCTGAACAAGTGCAGATAGAATAGAAAGAGAAAATAGAGATTGAAGATGACTTTTAAGTGTCGACCAGCCTATCCTTTTCTCAGTTTTCCATTTTTAAAGAATCATAATACATGATCAAGCTTGTTGTTACTGAAACTACTGAAAATAATAAGAAAACTAAAATGTACCGGAATTAACTATCTTTCCCTAATGAGGTACCAACACAAATATAAAATGTCATTGCAGGTGGAAAATAATAGTGACAAACTTACATCGACAAATGTTTTTCCTCTGCAAGAATTGCATTGTTCACCTTGATGTCGTATCTGCAAGAAATAAATAATTAAGTCCTTGCAATAATCAAGAATTATGTGTCTATCATATGAAAGCTCTAAAATGTCCCACATATAGTTTGAAAGAAGGAAAAATATCTAGAAAACAAATTCCTACCATGATAGGAAATGATGAGCTGCAAGTGTTATTTTACATAAAAAGAAAATGGAGGAAAATGTTAAATTATGCCGCGTACAGCACCTTGATAAATAACAGCAATAACTTGGTATATACACAATAATAACATAAACAATTGAAAGACAGCTTGAATATTCAAGCTAATGTTCTCTTAGTCTCTTTTTTTAGCAAGATATGGTGAAAGTTTCCATTATTCATTTACAAAGCATGCACTACATGAATCCAGAAATTGACAGATGGAACTATGTATCACCAATTACCGAAAGACAATACATTGTTTGATCTACACCTCCAAAATCAAAGATTCAAATAGATGATGCAATTTTAGCATGATAGACCAAGAGATTCAACAACTCCAACAGTTGGAGTCGAACACATAAACATTCTTAGAGTGAGATCAATACAAATTGCTTTTATTAAGAAAAATAGCTCAGGTCAAAGTTGTTTACGCTAATAAATCAGGCTCCATAACAAGAACCACTCAATTATGCAGGTTCCCAAATAACAGCTAAGATAGAAGCAAAAAATGTGAAGAACAAAGAAATAATTAGGAAAGGATCTGACTCCTATGATTGAGGAGGCATAAATAATGTATTGTGTAACTAGTTGTAATCAATAAAGTGAATTTAAATGGGGCCATTTACAACCAATAATCTCCGCAACCAATCCAGTTTACTGATGATTTACATGTAGACCTTCAAAATATTTAGTTACAAGGATCTAATAACTTTGTACAGAGATTCACAAACACTAAGTACACGAAAAAAATTAGATTGAATGTTAAAGAAAAAATGGTCATTATCTTTTTGAAATCAGATCTTGGTCCCCACTCAACAGTTATATGAAGTGCAAAAACTGCGATCCACATCGAATCACAAGTCGGATTCGATTCGAGTCCAGCGAGTCGATCTAAGGTGATTACTGATTAGCAAGCCATCAACCACATCAAGAACTAGTGAACGAGATCTGTGTTGAACTTTTAAGCAGTAGACTCTTTTAGATCTAATAAACTGATGAACACGAGATCTAAAGGGGAGAGAAGAAATTACTTGTTTAGGAAATCTTGGTCGACGACCGCCGAGATGTCGAGAAGGGGGTTCCCCATTCCAAGAGAATGCCTTCGGCCACCATTGCTGCCGCTTTTTCTAGAGAGTGAAAGTGAGTACGAAGTGAGAGAGAGGGAGGCTGCGAGAGATCGAAGAAGAGAGAGAGTGGGAAGAGCTGCGGGGAGATCTGAAGGATATTTATAGGGGAGCGACCGCGAGTCGCTTTGCAGTTTGCAGTCACTCTCTCACCTACCAATGGCTCCGCATGAGAGCAGGGGTTGGTGTGCGAGCTGGGTTTGGATCCGACGGCCTAACGATCATTTTGGTAGGATCCATAACCCAATAACCCCATAAATGTTTCTTTTTTGTATTATTTATTTATTTCGCTTGTTATTGTGGTTAAAATAAAGTTTGCAAAGTGTCATTACGAGCAAAAATTTCAAATAATCTCTCCTTCAAAACTATTTTTTATTAAAATTGTTTAGCTTTGTTGTAGGCATATTTTGAAGAGAAAGTGTTGGCTTTGAGAAAATGAGACGTGTAAGTGCAACTTTTATTCATCTATTAATAAGAATAGGCATTTTTTTTGAAGAGAAAAAATAGATTTGAGAAGTTGTGAAAGCTTACCTCATATATTGAGAAAGTATTGGATTCAAATTCTAAATTTAGTGATTTGAGATCCGCACTCCTGCGAATTTGCAGCGGATTTGCATATGAACTCTGCAGAGATGAGCTGTTATTGGCTAAAGACTAACAGGCTGTTCCAAGACATGTGAGGCCCTAGGCGAAAATTCGAAAAGGGCCCTTCTAGTAGCTTAATTTGGTTTACCAAGAGCCTTATTATATTACGTAAAAATTAATTTATATTATATTTTTTTTCTTCTTCTTAAAATTTGTTGTTCAAACCCTCATCTTTAATCCATAGTTGTTCATCACAAATTGTTCATCTTCGTCACTTTGATTTGTTATTTCATTATGTCCCGACTCAATTAAATTGTTTGCTTGCTTTGTTACTATATTTTCATGTGAACTAATTATTTCATTCACTTTTATTAATAATAAACATATTCATAGTTTCCTTTTGAGACTGAATAAACTCATCTAACTTTTTCTTTTTTGACCCTTTTGAAATCTAGATTTTAATTTTCGAAAAGCCATCATGCAAATAAAAAATTTAACACCCTTAGATATTTGACAGGATCTAACAAATATATTAAAAAACTAAAATCTTAAAGAACGATATAACCTCACAAAATAATGAAACCTCGGATCCTTAGTCTGACACAATAAGTGAAAGCCAATTGCAATCACAACCTATAAGATAGAGATATGAGAAATCAACAAATATTCTTTGAGAAATCAACAATTTAAATTTAGAGATGTTAAACAGCTTAATTTATCTATATGTTTAACTTTCAAATGTTCAAAGAACAACATATTCGAAATGGGTTATTGAAAGAACAACTAGGCAATTTGGAAACTTTCAGAACTTTGAATTATTTGAAAAACGAAAAGAAAAAAATAGATAGGGATCACCTTGAAGATTGAGACTTGTAGAATGCCAAGAGCTAAGACTTGCAGATGAGATCACATTGAGGATCTGATTCAAAGGGAATCAAAGAGTTTAAGAGAGAAATTAGGGGGAGAGAAGAGATGTAGAATAAAATAAATAGAGATTATACCTTTTGTCTTTCCATCTTCAAGCAGCAGCGAATTCTTCTCCCCTTTCAAAATTTTAGAGTTAAAAAGAAAAGATGAAAAGCCCTCTCCTAGCGGCATGGACTTGATGGGGCCCATAAATGCTTTAAAACGAAAAAAAGAGAAGAAATGTATAATCCACTGGGAATCAAACCCAAGATCCTCACCACCAAGTTTAAGTGCCTAAACCACTAAAAGAATTAACATTCAATTAAAGGAGTAACGAGATTAGTTTTATACATTATTTTTCTTCAAGATATATGATATCATATGTGTGACGCCCCGATCCGGCGGGTACGGAGACGTTACTGCGACGTATATACGCAGGTCAAAAATACCCTCACTTATATGCGCTAAGCAGTACATGCAAGATTTAGGGTGCGGAAGCACAGTGGTTATATACATTCCAACAGAAAAGTACAAGTACATGGTTATCACAGAGAGTGATATAATATCACAGGAATATTACATCACTGAAAATACAAAAGAATACAATACATGAAGAGATATACATAACAAAGAGGTGCTCACGATACAGCAAGAGGGCCTCGGGAGCCAAACAGGAGAGGAACCGGGAGGAAGAGCTGCGGCGGCGTCCAAGCTTCAGCGGCGCTCTGACCACCATAGGAGGGTCTGCTGCGCACTCTGATCAGGTACAACTAAGCCACCATGGTCCAGACTTCAAGATCTGCATATGAGAATCCAGGGTTGTCAGATGCAACCCGCGAATACATATAATAAAGCCAGATGGCGTGCATAACAATTACACGTGAGCGATCAAGTGACGTGATCCAAGTATACAAGTACAAATAATAACAAATGACATAAGAGAATTTAAAGGAATGACAGTAAATCATATATCGAGGAATCTGAAACTGAAAACATGCATAGAAAGCAGTATGAAGAGCATAGGTACATATAAACATGCGGTAAATAAGTTAAATATGCAATAAATATAAGTACGGACAAAACTAGTTGTACAAGCTCAGATTATGGATTCACGGGACAGATACGTTAAGGGGATAATCCAAACAAGGAAACCCTCATCTATATACCGCATACCTCATGTCACCATCGTCTGAGTTTGTATAACTTGAGTTGCCCTAAGAGTAACAAAATTATAGTGTGTCTGAAGTAATCATTATGTCACATAAATCATATATCATAAGGCAGAGTGTCAACTCAGAATATAACACTATAACTGAAATATAGAGGTATAGTATTTTAATTTATTCAATAATAATAATTAGTACCGTTTGATATTTCAATCGCCTCCCTACCAGCGCCTCACATCACCGATAGTCCATACTAGAGTTCGCACTCTGTAGAACTTACCTGGGTCTGATATGTGAGTATCAGGACCCGAACAAAGGAGAGACCAAATATCACACGTTCCTAAACTTATTACTGTTTGATTTTTATGTTATTCATCCGATTCACATGCTTTTGTATGTGCTACCGGCACACATACATCCACTTATGAATAAGACGAGTTATTATTTAGAAACTGATAAATCTTATGGCTCATATTTATAGTGGGTCCCATCTCTGTCCGGGACTAGCTCAGGAGTACAGGCTACTGCTTCCGGGGACTTATCATTACGCGCCCCACACGACACTTCAGATTCAGGCTACTGCTTCCGGGGACTTATCATTACGCGCCCCACACGACGCTTCAGAAATATCACCATTATAAATATGACATCTGTTTGGTGGGAGAAAAATTCGTGTAAAGTTTCCTTGAATCAATTGAAGGTTTACAACAAACTTATACTCCGACTACAAGGGAGGGAGGATATTGAGTCTTGAATCTTCCCTTTGTTTAATGTTGGGTTCTTAAGGTGGCGGTGGAAAGTGAATCTTGTTTTCCGTTGACCGGGTGAACGTTAAGAATTTTGTGGATCCTCTCTTTGGATCTACTGGTGGAGTAGCACAGCTCCTATCAGTAATGGAATCTCAAAGAGATTTAAAGAACTTGAACTCAACAAGTTAACAGAAAAAGTTGAACTCTTTCCAGGCTACAAGAGCTTCGAGGCCGAACGCTGCGGAGGTAGCTCTCTTCTTGTCTATGGCTTCTTGGATCAGGACTCTCCTCCTTAGCCCTTTTAGAAGAGGTCCTCCTCCTTAGGAGATGTCTACTTTTTTTTCTTTTCCGGGGCCCTCCCTCTTCTCTAGCTATTCATAGCTATTTATAGAGGAATTTGGGTGTAACCAACCCCTTAAATCTCTCCATAATGAGAGGGGGTGTAACCAACTTCTTAAATCTCTCAATAATGGGAAGTTATTCCCTATTATGTGGAAAGAAAAGGGGTGTAACTGACCAAGTTCGTGGCTATCAGTTATAGCAGAAATGCGGGTCTCACGCTGGACGCGGACCTCGCTCTGATGTTGAAACGCGGAGCTCACAGGCTCGCGTCTGTGTTGGAACGCGAAACTGCTCAGGCTTGCGTTTGAGTTGAAACGCGGAGCTGGTTGAGGTCCGCATCTAACAAAGGACGCGAGGCCTGCGTCTGGCGACCTTCACGTCTGATATTGGAACGCGAGGTCTGTGTTTGGCGACCTCCGTGTCTGACATTGGACGCGAGGTCTGCGTCTGGCGACCTCCGCGTCTGATATTGGATGCGAGGTCTGCGGCTGGCGACCTCCGCGTCTGATATTGGAACGCGAGGTCTGCGTCGGCAACCTCTGCGTCTGGGAGGTTCGCGTCTGAGGCTGGAAGCGATCTTCGCATCTGGGAGGTTTGCGTCTGAGACTTTGTCTTCAGTAATTTTTGATAGCCTACAACATCATACCGGTTTCCATCAGTTTCCCCCACCCAGTGTAAGTTGAGTATTTTATTATATATATTGCCCAAAGATAATGTCCACAAGTGTATACAGTATAACCATGATTATCCAAATACAAGAATTAATAGGAGTATAATATCAGGAGTCACCCTTTTTCAGGGGTTCAGGAATATAGGAGTTCAGGAGTACAGGAGTTCAGGAGTATCAAATATCTGGTAACAGTATAATCATCATGCCAAGTCCCCGTAAAAGTAATAGTCATGAATATGCAATATCTTATATGTGCCACAATATCAGGTCAAGTGTTATTATATCAGGTGTCAGGTAGCAGGCGATAAATATAACATGACATGTACCGGTTCAAATATCATGGTCAGGTATAGCATGGCAAGTACCGGTATCAGATATCAAATAATAAGTATAGCATGACAAGTACCGGTGTTGGGTATCATATGTCAAATATAGCATGACAAGTACCGGTGTCGGGTATCACGTGTCAAATATAGCAGGACAAGTATCAGGTGTATATATGTCAGGGTCAGGTAACCAATATGTCGTGAGAGTCCCAACATCAAATATCAGGTATCAACCGGTCACATCACATGGTACAGGAGAACGACATAAACATATCAAACTCTTCACTACCATTTTTATACTAATAAATTTATCTTTTAATTAGCTATACGAAGCCGGGTAAAGCGGGAGCAGATCTAGGCATACCCGGTATAATACCGGTTCGACAAGGTATAATAAAGGCCGGCAGCTATTTATAAAACATAATAATTATTTATATAACATATACTAACTTGCATAAAGAGATATCATGTATTAAAAGCAAGATAATAATTATTAATATGAAATGATGGTAATAAAGTAAGAAATGTACTCGCCTAGCACCGGATGAAATACCGAGAAAATTGGGAAAATCCGCAAACACGACCAAGCAAGCTACTAACTCATGCACAAATTAATATATACTCATATATATATATATATATATATATATATATATATATATATATATATATATATATATATATATATATATATATATATATATATATATATATATATATATATATATATATATATATATATAGAGAAAAATGGATATCAGCCGGCAGGCTGAGAGAACTCTCTCAGCCTGCGCTGACGTGGCTCAAATTGTCACGTCACTGAGTTGCGGCCCGCTTATCGAAAGAAGTTAAATTACCAAATACCCCTTATGAAAAGCTACTTTTTCGGTAAAAGACAGTGAATGATGTTTCTTTAAATTTTTTTATCTGATTTGATATTTAATGTTTTTTAATATAGTCGCAGTACTTATGAGAACTGCTACCACGGTCGCAGTCTTTTCTAAGGACTGCTACCAAGGTCGCAGTCTTTTTCTGAGGACTGCTACCAAGGTCGCATTATTTTTATGAGAACTGCTACCACGGTCGCAGTCTTTTCTAAGGACTGCTACCAAGGTCGCAGTCTTTTTTCTGAGGACTGCTACCAAGGTCGCAGTCTTTTTCTGAAGACTGCTACCATGGTCGCAGTGTTTTTATGAGAACTGCTACCACGGTCGCAGTCTTTTCTAAGGACTGCTACCAAGGTCGCAGTCTGTTTTCTGAGGACTGCTACCAAGGTCGCAGTCTTTTTCTGAGGACTGCTACCAAGGTCGCAGTCTTTTTCTGAGGACTGCTACCATGGTCGCAGTCTTTTTCTGAGGACTGCTACCATGGTCGCAGTCTTTTCTGAGGACTGCTACCAAGGTCGGTAAAAAGTTGTGAGGGAGGGTATTTTCGGAAATTACAATGTTGAGGTGACTGGCATTAAATTGGGCGGGATTTTACAGGATTTTGCCCGCCAAAAATATTACAGATGTGGGGCGGTGATGTTGCCACGCCCGCAGGCTGAGAAAACTCTCTCAGCCTGCAGGCTGAGGTACATTAACCCCATATATATATATATATATATATATATATATATATATATATATATATATATATTATAAATAAATATTAGTGAGGGAATGAGAGAGGAGAGAGAGGAGATAGAGGAGAGAGAAAGTTGTAGGAAGAAGGGAGAGAGAGAAAGAGAGAGAAAATAGTGTGTTTTTAGAAAAGGATTATGAATTAAAAGGGAAAGGGTAGGGTTGTAAATATAGGAAAGTAATTTGAGAATGAAGTAGAGGGTATTTTAGGGAAGTGGGAAAAGTTGATTTTATTTAGGGAAAAGAAATGAAATGAAAAGAAAGAAAGAAAGAATGGAAAAAGAAAGAAAGAAAGAAAGGAAAAAGAAAAAGAGGGGAGGGGGTGGCCGGCGACCCTGGGGCGGCGGCGCGCGCCCTAGGGGAGGAGTGGGAGGTTGGGGTGTTTGTTGTTGGTTGGTATTGTTGTTGGTGTAGGTGGTGGTGGTAGTTGGTGGTGGTGGTGGATATGATGGTGGTGGTGGTGGTGGTGATTGGTGGTGTTGGAGAGTTAGAGGAGGAGGAGGAGGTGATGATGGGATGGTTGGAGTGGTGGAATTGGTGGAGGTGGTGATGAATTTTGGAGGAGGAAGGGAGGTGGTGGTGATGGGTTATGATGAAATTGGTAGTGTTGGAGGTTGAAGGAGGTGGTGGAGTAGAGAGGGTTTGTGGGGGAGTGGGTGGCCGGCGTAGGGGCGGCCGGCAGTGGTGATGGTGATGGTGGAGACGGCGGCCATGGAGAAGGAGGAGTGGGTGTAGTTTTGTTGAAGTGGTTAAGATGAAATTGAAATGAAAAATGAAAAGAGAAGGAAGGAAGTGTAACGCCCCGATCCTAAAGATACGGAGACGTTATGGCGACGTACATACGCGAGGTGAAAACAACCTCACGCGTACGTTAAGCCTCAGTACAGGAAATCACCTCATAGTTATAGGGGTCCCAGCCGAAAATAAGTACAAGAATACCTGCAGAAAAAGGTAAGTGATCATAACAGCTATGAAAAATGGTGACAATTAAGATAACGGAAATAAAGCTCCAAGGTACCTAAGGATAGTCCCGATGAGGAATCTCTGATGTGACTCCAAGACACTCTCTGATATTACGGTAACTTGGATCTCCAACCTGGGCACGCAAACCCATGGTCGTCAGAAAGCGACCTAGTGAGTGGTAAAATGAAGGAGACAGTAATATATACTATAGTACTACAAGCATGATACTAAGATAGAATACATGATGTGTAATAGTGATATTATTTAATAAGTATATAAGAAGCAGTAGAAAGATATAACATGTTATCTTTAATACCATTACTACCTAGCCGGTTATCATCGGGTCATGTCTATAGTCGTATCCAGGTGATATCTTAAATAATATTGTCTAGTGGTGACGTGATAGAAGTGAACATGCAGGTGGGCATATGCAATATGAACATGCAGGTGGGCATATGCAATATAACGATAATACTGTGTGGTGTCTAGGCAGCATATAGGTAATGCAAAACAGAATATATATATATGCAAAGCGACGTATGCATGTGCATGAGGAGTAGGTCACCATATGAAGTGTAACAAGCATCAGGTAATGTAGAAAAGTCTACAGGTAACATGATAGCGGATACGATAACAGAAACAGGAACAGTAACAATAATCAACTAAACATGTATCAGGAACAGTAACAAATATATCTACTCGATACATATATCAGGCAAGTCATGTTATTTATACAATAATAACAATCAGTAGCACTCGATATTTTAATCAATCTCTTCCAGTGTCCCATACCACTGGCAGTTTATACTGGAGCCCGCACTCCAGTCGAACCCATCCGGACATGGCATACGGGTACCATTATCCAAACGAGAGAGTGACCAGATAACAAGTGTTCCTAACGTCACTATTGTTGGGTTATTAAATGTGTCATGTACCGGGTCTGAATAGTCAGTGCATTGAGGATGCCTCCATCATGCCGACACCCCGCGTTGTGGGATTCTAGAGGTGGTATGGTATCAGAGTCTAGGTTCACACCTGGTGTGGGTAACCACCTGGGTCAATACTCGGGCTCTTGCCAACAGTACAATGAGATTCAGATTCCAGCAATGAGTACAAGAATACCATGACCTTGACAATTCATTCCTTGACTCGTTTGTATTCCTTCCTTCCAGTTGTCAACCAAAACATCTGATTTCTGTCTCATTTTCCTTGCATCGTTTGCTTCCCATCCGTTAGGATTCGTTCACTACCATACTTCTCCATCTCGAGTTCCTCATAAATAGCAGAGTGCACAGCGGAAGCGTCGTGGACCTGTAACGTTTCGGCTTTGAGGTTGAAAATCTTGTTCTCACACCTAAATGGAAATTGCGAGGACGCAATTTTTTGTAAGGTGGGGAGAAATGTAACCCCCTGATCCCCGGTGTACGTATAACAGTATCGGTACGCGATACGACTTACAAAAATTGATTTGACCTCCTTGGTAGTCCGATTGAGCCGATTTCAGTTTTAAAAATTATTTTCTAATATTTGAGATTTTTCAGGATTTTTCTGAAATTTTCCTGGATTATTTTGGAAATCTCCGTAGTCGGTGTCGACCGATACCGATAATAGGCTTTATGATTTTTATTTCACAAACGGAGTAGAATTTTGAGAATCCGCTTTCACCATACATCTTAGAATCGCGTTATCTACGTTCTGGTATTTTTGAGGATTTTTCTGAATTTATCGAAAATCCGGCCAAACCGGTGTCGCCCGGTGTTGGCGACAGCTTCCGAGATTTTTAATTTGCAAACGGATTGAATTTCTGGAAACCGTTTTCATCTTACATCTCAGGATAATATTCTCTAATTTCTGTAATTTTTGGGTATCATTTGGACCTAGTCCATTTTTCATCATATTAATTTAATATTAATTAATTAAAATAAAACCTTCTTTATTCTTTTCTTTTCCCTCTTCTTCTCCAATTCTCTGGAGAAATCTTCCACCGCCTAAACCCAACCGACTCATCTCTCTCTCTCCTCTTAAAATCTCTCCCTCCTCTTAATTTCAAACTCCCTCTCTCTAAATCTTGCACTCTCTCTCTTCTCTCTCTCTCTCTTAAAACCACACTCTCCCCCTTCTCTGTTTCAGGCCAGGGGCGGGGTTTGACCCGCGCCCGCGGCCAGAGGTGGTCGCGCGCCACCTCAAAGCCGGCCAGATGCCACCGGCCAGGCTTGGCCGGCCAGGGGCCGCCGGCCAAGGGGCGCCACCCCTTCTTCTTCTTCTTTTTCCTTCTTCTTTTCCCTTTTTCTTTCTTCTCTTTTTCTTCTACTGCTTTCTTCTCCTCCGTCTTTTCTCCTCTTTATCTCTCTATCTTTCCTCTCCCTCACCGGCTTGACCGGGGCTGGACCGCCGCCGGCGGCCGGGGCCGCCGCCGGCAGGGCGGCCAGCGGCTGGCCGCTAGCCTGCGCAAGGGAGCAGCAGCAAGCTGCTGCTGCTCCTCTCTTCCCTTGATGGGTTTGGGTTAGTACCCAAACCCATTAACCCGCTAAGGGGTTAAGTTATAAACCCATTACCCTATTGGGTTAGACCCATTAACCCTATAAACCCGTTACCCATTTAACTTAACTTGCGGGTTTTGGTATTGGATCTGAACCCGACCCGTTAACCTCAGACCCGCATCCAAACCCATTACAGGTAACTTTACAGAAAACCCCCTTATACAATTCAGAAATTGCATTTATTATTTTTATTTACATATTTAACTTTATTTGTTAGGAATTAGTATCCGGGCGATAACTGGAGCATCCGGACTCTGATTAGGGCGATTCTGGATCCGTTGCGATCGTGGGAACGAGAGCTACAGTCCTGTAGCCAGTTTGTGAGTGTTTTTATTTTATAAATTATCTTTTATCATGTTTAGGGATATGAAGTAATTGCTTTCTATGACAAATCATGATTATGAATAAAATACAGTAATTATTAATTATTAACTGGTAATGATTAGACATGCATTGTAATATGAATAACCTAGAATATTGTTAGGTATTTCCTGATTTAGAATGCAGATAAGGAGGTAATTATAATACCAATAAATACTGGCACCAATAAATACTGGCAGAGACAACTCGGACACGGTCATCATACCTGCACAGCCACTGACACTCGGACCACTAGTTAGGGGTGGCAATTGGGTCGGGTCGGGTCGACCCGACCCAATTACTGCTCGACCCATATAATAATCGGGTCGGGTCGACCCGACCCGTTTATTATATGGGTCAAAAATTCAGACCCAGACCCGACCCAGACTTAATCGGGTCGACCCGACCCGACCCATTTGACCCGATTATTAAGCCTTAAATACAATTCTTTACGCTATTTTACTAAATTGTTTGGTGATATGGTTGGTCATCACACTAAGCTCATACACTAAAGGTCACATGTTCGAAATTGGGCTCACGCATATTTTTTGACAATTTAATTTAGGTCAAGGGGAGGAGGCGGTGGCGGCAGTGGAGGAGATCGAAGGGGAGGAGGCCGAGGAGGAGAGAGAATAATTGGGTCTGGCGGGTTCGGGTCGACCCGACCCATTTAATAATCGGGTCAGATGGGTCGACCCGATTACGACCCAAACCCAATTAGCCTAAACCCATACCCGCTAACTCTGGGTCGGGTCGGGTCGGGTCTGGCGGGTCGCGACCCGTCTGCCACCCCTACCACTAGTTCACCATATGTTTGAACACTATTATGTCTTGTATCACAGTTAGATAACTATTGTCACATAGATACTGAGCCACGGTATCAGATCACACTACACTGTCACGAGATATGACTGCAGGACACCGGTATTGCATGCACCGGGATCATCATTACACGGACACTGGACATGGTATTATATGATACACTGATCACTGTTATTACATGTCCTATCACAAAGATATTATACGGATTATTGCTACACATAGATGTTTTCATTAGTACACAAATATACCAATGCACGGACTACCGTATGTCATATTATTGGTTGTTATCATCGTTATATGGATTCTCGGCATATCACTGTTATACATGCATGTGGGGTTTCTTTATTCTTGTCATATGGATTTCCGTTCATACTACATGTATTATTGTTCCATGGTACCATAGTCATGTTATATGATTGTTTCCTGTTACTGATATGGATATCCCCGTTACTGGACATGAGAGCTGTTGATATGCGATATGTGAAATTCCACATCTACTGTTCCCGTTTCCCGTTATATAGTTCCCGCCATATTGTTCCCGATTCCCGTTATATTGTTCTACGCTATCAACAGAGCTCTGGTCCAGTTATCATGTTACTCGTATCATGTACAGTAGTTGTCCTTGTCACATTGTAGACTGGACATATCAGATAATAATGATAACTTGGGTATGGGGGAGACTTGACGGTTGATTAGATCTTATCGGGTGATGTACTGGATCCATATTGTTAGTCCCACTGCAGGGGACGGTAGTGCTACCTACCACTAGCTCCATAAGCTCCTGTTACTTGATTCGTGCTCCCCTCTTAGCGGAGGGCCCTGGTCTCAGCAGCCAGGGGTCCGTTTAAGGCCGTGATCCCGGGTATGCACGGGATACACCTACCCGATAAGAACTCCTCGACCATGAGTTTCTAATTAACATAATAAAACAGTATACACAGTAGTGACGTCGGGAACACTTGTTATTTGGTCACTCTCTCGTTTGGATAATGGTACCCGTAGGCCATGTCCGAATGGGTTCGACTGGAGTGCGGGCTCCAGTATGAACTGCCAGTGGTATGGGACACTGGAAGAGATTGATTAAAATATCAGGTGGTACTGATTGCTACTATTGTATAAATCACATGACTTTGACATGACTTGCCTGATGCCTGTATGCTAGTGTGTTATTGTTCATGATACTATCCTGTTACCTGTATACTTGTTACTTTTCCTGGTACATGTTACATTGTCTATAGTGGCACAATACGCATGTTCTGCATTGCATATATTATGCTTTATGTATAGCAGACATCATTACCGTATATACACCACACCGTATAGTGATTATATTGCATATGCCCACCTGCATGTTCATTTACATCACTGCATATTCATTTCTATCACGTCACCATTTATTCGATAAACTGGACATGCCTATAGACATGACCCGATGTTAACCGGCTAGGTAGTGATGGTAGACGACATGTTTATCTCTTTGCACTGCTTTCCTGTTTATCTATTTCTACTGTTTATATATCCTTATTATATGGTATCACTAGTCCAACCTCATGTACTATATATTATTATCGTGCTTGTATTACTATTGTATATTGATTGAACTTTTACCTGCGCACAAAATATGAAATATTAGATTAAGAATTAAAGGTGTGCAAGTGTTCAATTCGAATCCGCGGTAGCAGGGCTATGCGGGTCGTGATCCTCAAGGAGGGACTGCGATGGAAGCGTTAAGAAAGTTATCTCTAAAAATTATCTTTTTATTATTAAATAGTTAGAAAGGAAGTGGTATTTACAATGGGTGGTAGAAAAGAATATGGAGAAGTTGGGATTTAATCTACAAAAAGAAAAGAAAAGAAAAGAAACTTACCTCTTTAGTCTGCTTACCGTTTGAACCGTTGCGATGATTTACCTTTTCTTGGAAGGCGTACAAGCACGGCTTATGGGATCATCCGCCTTCTTAATCTACTCTACGAAATGAAAAACAAGCTATGAAGACCTGTTCATCGCCATGGGCCGTCAAGGTTCCTTCTTCGGCTAGGTATTCTCGAAGCAGTTGGATCTCGTGGTGGGCAAGACATTAGAGAAACAAATAGAAGGAAGTAAATACTGAGATACACAAGATTAAATAAGAAGAAAACAATACAAAAATAAAAGCAAACCTCGATTTGATTATTAAACAATGGTGGAAAAATAGAACTTACACCGACTGTCACCATCAGTACAAGTAGATCCCTTCCTCCATGAATACATCATCTCCTCTCAGTTTTTACAAAAAGAAAATAGAAATTTACAGAGGAAAGAAAATCTAACCTAAAACCTAAAACCCTAGCTTTTGGCCCTTGGCTTGCCTCTGGACGCGATTGTGTACTCTCTGTGTTGCATCTGCAGGGATATTTATAGGTGTTGGAAGATGTAGAGTCCTAGTACAACTCTCCCAAAAAGATCTTATCTCCAGAAATTCAAATCTGTCCTGCAACTTCTTATCATGTTGATCGCCGAAATCAGCTTATTTACGGATTGAATTGAAAAGTTTGATCAACATAAGAGTTGTAGGTCTTCAAGTCTTCTTTCTGGATCATCTTGAATCATCGGATTTGCATAACTGTAGCAAAAGTTATGATTTAAACACTAAAACATGTACAGTCTGAATCCGAATTCTTTGAATTTTTATCTTTGCACTCTCTTTGGCTTTTATCCTCATCCTGCAAGAGTTTAGGGTTGGGTAGAATTCTATCCTTCCCTCATCTTTAATAATTGTAACTTTAGCCCTTGCATAATTGCACTTTGACAATTGATATTTGCACTTTTACTCTTGGGCTTCAAATATGGGCTTGGATCTGGGCTTTTGGGCTCTTTAAGCTTTAATTCTTTCTTTTTATTATTTCGAGGCCTGCACACAATAAATCACAAAATATTAATAAATGTGCAGAATTATATAAATAAATATGAAAATGTGACGGTAAATATGATGATAAAAATGCACTTTTCACTACCAATCACACCCCACACTTATCTTTTTGCTCGTCCTCGAGTAAAAACAAAGAAAAAGAAAAAGTTAATCTAACTTAACTCACTTTCGTAGGAATCACGATTGCACTTAGCACGTGCAACAAGCCGTTAAACCTCTAGGTTACCCTAGAGGACGAGTGTTGTCTCGTGAGGGTTTTCAGCGGATTACACCCACAAAATCCATAAAAAGGAAAATATTTGAATTATATTTGAAAAGACTAAGTAGTCTATAAGTTTTAGGATTATCATTTTTATTCATTCTTCAAACCTGGTCTTTATAAAGTCAATTGTTATTCATTTTAGGTAAGGATTAAAATTGAATTTCTAATATAGTCTTTTTCGTTACCAAAAGTCATACGCACCCTTGTGAATCTAGGAATTCCTTAATTTGGACTCTCATGCCTCATTATTATAACATCATCTAATTTTCTTTCGTGTAAGTATCAAGGCTTCTTGAGGCCCTCATACCTAACTAATTGACTATTAGATGTGTTAATATATATATATATATATTTTTTTGGCATGTATAACTCATCTAATTTTCTTTCGTATAAGTATCAAGGCTTCTTGAGGCCCTCATACCTAACTAATTGATTATTAGATGTGTTAATACATATATTATATTTCTTAGTTTTCTTAGGCTTTCTAATCCACCCATGTAACGAACTTAAAGTCGATGACTCCCAAACCGGTTGGTTTTAGGGCACCAGGTGAGAAAACACCCCGCGGACTCAAATTCGAGTGAACTAGGCCCCAAAACTAAGGACTTTATTTTATTTACTCACCTTTAGGCATGAATACTTATGCTTCTTGAGGCACATGTATCAGCTTAATTGGTGATTTTTTTTTCTTTTTCTTTTTCTTTTTTTTTCTTTTTTTTTATGAGGCACAAGGTCTTTGTCTTAGAATCCTAGATATGCATTTGGTATGCATATTTCATTAAGGTAAAAATCAAGACTAATTATTTATTCAATTTCTCTCCTATACCTAAAAATTAAACAATTTATTTATTTTGACCAAGTTTTTAGAAATCCTAATCATGATTTTCCTAATCCTTAAAACTAACTTAGATTTCTTTCAAAAAAATAAGTCAAAATACTTCCTTTTTATAACAATTTTTTTTTTAAATTTTTTTTATTAGCAATTTTTTTTTTTTTTTTAGTTTTTACCTATGTTAGTATGTTAGTAAAGCCCACCCCCACACTTATCTCATGCATTGTCCTCAATGTATGAATGAATGCATATATGCATGAAACAGAACAAGGGAAGGCGGAAGTTACCTTAGGGTGGTGGTTCCGGAGGTGGTCTAATTGGGCCAAGCGTTGCTACCCAATCAAGATAATATAGTATTTCATGGAGGAACCCACAAAAATTTTTCTTGTATAACCCACGAAAATGTATGTGTGATCATTTTTTAAAATTTCCACCCCATCAAATTTCCAAATTTCATAATAAATTTCAGAGTCAATTGTGTCAACCGCCTTGTCCCAAAATGGAGTATGGAAAGATGGAATTATCGACTTGGACATTATAGGTACGGGAACGAATACCGACTCAAGGAAGATGCTCAAATCAAATAAGGGCTCAGGAGTCGGGCTAGGTTCAAGAATTGAGTCCAAGTCAAGAAATTGAAACTAAAGTCCACAATCTTCTTCCCACAATGGAATGTGACCTAATATGGGTGATATCTCTTTACTTCCAATATTAAGGAATTCTAGCTCATCACCATACAATTCTTCAAAACTAAGGTCAACATCTTCCGTCAGAATTGTACAATCAGTTTCAGAAGTAAAGAGATTGTGAGAATCTAGGTCAAGTTTAATATGATCTTCTAAAATGGGTGATTCAATTTCATGATGAATTGGAATAGGATCCAATGTTGACTCGGGAAAAGTGAAATCAGGTGGAGACACTGGAGTCATTATTGAATCAGGAAATAAAACTGAATCATCAAGTTGGGGATCATGATCATATTCATGTTCAAGTTCTAATTCATGAAAGGAAAAACTTGCCAAGTTATCAGATTTTGAAGTTTCGGCAAGTTCACATGATGGTACTGAAATAGAATCTTGTTGTCCAAAGCAACTTGGTTCGTCGGCTCTAAGAGAGTGGTCAGCGATATCAGAATTTGCCGAACTGTAAGAATGCAAAGATTGAACCATCATATCTAAATCATGCTCGCGAGCTAATCTAGCCTGAGTCATGGCTTCAAGCCTCTTTTGGAATTGGATTTGGAAAGAGGAAGTGAGATCGTGATGAAGTTGTGAATCGGTGGACTCACGCATCATCATGTCTAAGATTGATGGTGGTTGTTGCTTGGACTCGTGCATACTCATCATTTCCCCGATAGATGGTTTTCTATTCTGAATGGGTGGATCTGAGTATGAATCTTGGGAAGAATGTGGACTAGATGGATATGGAGGACAATTTGGTTGAGAATTAGACTCAGGGGACTCGAAACCCCATGAACTCTGTGACGAGTTGAAATTATTATGGAAATTATAGTCATAAGATGGGGGTGTGGGTTATATTCATTCGGATAAGACCATTTCGGCACACTAGATTGGTCAAAGTTAGGGTATGCCGGGTTGGTAATATCCGAATAATAGTTAGGGGTGTAATATGGATTAAAATTGAAATTATTCTTATATGCCATATCACACCAACACAAACACAACAAACAAATAAACAAACAAACAAAAAAAAAAAATTCTAACCTAAGTTAGGGTAGACCTATGACCTAGACGACTCCTAACTGGTTAGACCGTCCACAGGAGGTTGGGTGCAGACTTTGACCACAAGTTAATCAGCCAGGTCAGGGCAAGAGTGGTGGGAGGTTTTCCGTCAAAGACGTTCCTTAATTAAATAACCACCAATCTTCGGGCTTTCGGCCCTCAATCCCTTTCCTAGACACTGATTTGACAAGAGTCAACTTCCAGCACTGTTCCCCCTTAGGATAATCTCCTATTGAGTCCGAGATGTCCCTAGGGCCAACGTCTACTAATTTTTTAAGTTAGGCTTGGGTTAGTGAGTGCTCAGGATATGATTTTTGGGCTAAGGAAGGGTGATGAAATCCCCACCTTATCTTGTTAATGGGTTATGCCCTTAAGATGAATTAGTGCAAGTGTACAAGATAAACAGATAAGAGTCACTCAAAGCAGAAAATCAACCAAGAGATGAGTCCTATTCTACATGCAATGCGTACGTACCTTGCGTCTCCAGCACTCTTCAACAGTAAATAAAAATAATTGAAAAGACACGTGCCTAATATGCAAACGTCTAATCAAATTTTATTTTTAACAACCAATAATTTACTGTTGAATTATTAGCAATTTACAGGTATATCACAGAACAAATCAGAACAGAGCAGAAAGCAGAATTTTTAACTTGAAGCACCCTGCAAAAAAATTGGATCAGTAATTCACCACTGTTGCCGCGTTTTCGCGGCAAAACAGTGGGTTCTGGTGCTCTGCATTCGAGGGCAGAGGCACAGAATAGCAATATGTCCACTGCTGCTGCTATGTTTCTGTTTCCTGTTCTCCAAACCTGCAAACAGAAAAGAATAAAGAATTAGTTAAAAATTAAAATTTTGTTTTAGAGATAAACTTACCGTCCCTCCCCGGCAACGGCGCCAATTTGTTGATTGAACTTTTACCTGCGCACAAAATATGAAATATTAGATTAAGAATTAAAGGTGTGCAAGTGTTCAATTCGAATCCGCGGTAGCAGGGCTATGCGGGTCGTGATCCTCAAGGAGGGACTGCGATGGAAGCGTTAAGAAAGTTATCTCTAAAAATTATCTTTTATTATTAAATAGTTAGAAAGGAAGTGGTATTTACAATGGGTGGTAGAAAAGAATATGGAGAAGTTGGGATTTAATCTACAAAAAGAAAAGAAAAGAAAAGAAACTTACCTCTTTAGTCTGCTTACCGTTTGAACCGTTGCGATGATTTACCTTTTCTTGGAAGGCGTACAAGCACGGCTTATGGGATCATCCGCCTTCTTAATCTACTCTACGAAATGAAAAACAAGCTATGAAGACCTGTTCATCGCCATGGGCCGTCAAGGTTCCTTCTTCGGCTAGGTATTCTCGAAGCAGTTGGATCTCGTGGTGGGCAAGACATTAGAGAACAAATAGAAGGAAGTAAATACTGAGATACACAAGATTAAATAAGAAGAAAACAATACAAAAATAAAAGCAAACCTCGATTTGATTATTAAACAATGGTGGAAAAATAGAACTTACACCGACTGTCACCATCAGTACAAGTAGATCCCTTCCTCCATGAATACATCATCTCCTCTCAGTTTTTACAAAAAGAAAATAGAAATTTACAGAGGAAAGAAAATCTAACCTAAAACCTAAAACCCTAGCTTTTGGCCCTTGGCTTGCCTCTGGACGCGATTGTGTACTCTCTGTGTTGCATCTGCAGGGATATTTATAGGTGTTGGAAGATGTAGAGTCCTAGTACAACTCTCCCAAAAAGATCTTATCTCCAGAAATTCAAATCTGTCCTGCAACTTCTTATCATGTTGATCGCCGAAATCAGCTTATTTACGGATTGAATTGGAAAGTTTGATCAACATAAGAGTTGTAGGTCTTCAAGTCTTCTTTCTGGAGCATCTTGAATCATCGGATTTGCATAACTGTAGCAAAAGTTATCATTTAAACACTAAAACGTGTATAGTCTGAATCCGAATTCTTTGAATTTTTATCTTTGCACTCTCTTTGGCTTTTATCCTCATCCTGCAAGAGTTTAGGGTTGGGTAGAATTCTATCCTTCCCTCATCTTTAATAATTGCAACTTTAGCCCTTGCATAATTGCACTTTGACAATTGATATTTGCACTTTTACTCTTGGGCTTCAAATATGGGCTTGGATCTGGGCTTTGGGCTCTTAAGCTTTAATTCTTTCTTTTTATTATTTCGAGGCCTGCACACAATAAATCACAAAATATTAATAAATGTGCAGATTATATAAATAAATATGAAAATGTGACGGTAAATATGATGATAAAAATGCACTTTTCACTACCAATCATATATATTACTGCCTCCTTCATTTTACCACTCACTAGGTCGCTTTCTGACGACCCTGGGTTTGCGTGCCCAGATTTGGAGATCCGCGTACCGTAGTACTCGAGAGTGTCTTGACGTCACATAGGAGAGTCCTCATCGGGACTATTCATAGGTACCTTGGGCATTCATTTCTGTTATCTTATTTGTTCCCATTTTTCATATCTGTTATGATCGCTGATCTCTTTCTGCAGGTATTCTTATACTGCTTTTATGCTGGACCTCATGTCTCTATGGAGGGTATGTACTGTATTGAGGCTTAGCGTACGTACGTGGGGTTTTTCGCCTTGCGTATGTACGTCGCCATAACGTCCCCGTACCTGCGGGATCGGGGCGTTACAGGTGGCCCCCACCATGTCTGTGGTGTGGCACTTTGTTCCGTGTGGCACTTAGTTCCACACACCAAGTGCCGGACGCCAGCATGACCGTGCGTATAACGGGAATACCATATATAACAAGAATACTGAGTCTGGTCAGTAACAATATCAATAACAAGAACACCGGAGACATCCTCGTCACCCAACACCAGACGGAGTGAGGATTCTAGAGGTGGCCCCCACGGATTCAAGAGGTGGCCCCACCACGGATAGGTGTGATGTGGCACTTTGCTCCGTGTGGCACTTAGTTCCACACATGTTCCGCCGGACGCTGGCGTGACTGTGCTAATAACTGGTGTACCAGAAGACAAGTATGAACTACACAGTATATCAAGTACTAGAACAGTGCATAGTAGCATGATAACAGGAAACAGGAAACAGTAGATGTGGGAAGCCACACATCGCATATCAACAAATCATATATCCAGGAATGAAAATATCAATATCAGTAACGGGAAATATGCATATACCGGGAATACAGGAAGATACATGCAACAATAATACATGCAATATGAACGGTGATCTATATGACAAGAATATAAAAACAAGCAATACATGTATACCGGTGAATATTTATAGAACAGTGATTCATGAACATGCTATACTAGTGTCATGTGTATCAGTGTCAGCGTAACAATGACACTAGTACATAAACTAATAGTATCTAGTGTAATCGGTCATTATTCTAAATGCAATGTCCCATGTACTAGAATGTTCGTATAACGATAATACGAGTGCTCGTAGGACTGGTGTTCGGTGTAAGTCTAGTAATGGTAATCATGCCATATATCCCTACTTGTAATAATTATTATACCAAGATTATAATAGTCTATTTTAATTATCCATTTAGTGGCTAGTTGTACTTATGACCATTAGTAACTTCGGAAATATATACATGGTATAAGAAATCAGGTCATATCTATCTATCATGATGTTTTACTTACTGGGATTTCCCAACCAAGACATTTTAAGGATTTACCGATAATCAAGTTTTATTAATTATAAGCAAGTTTTATTAATTAAGCTATCACTCAAGTTCACTAAACATGGTAAAACTATCATTTATAAAAGGAAAATACTCACAAACTAGTCATGGGAACCAGGTAGCTCTCTTTCCCACGATCGCAACGGATCCAGAATCGTCCAAATCGGAGTCCGGATGCTCCAGATATCGCCCGAACGCTAAAAGTAACGGAAATGAGTTAAATATGTAAATAAAAAGAATTCAAATGCAATTAACAAATTGAATCAGGGGTTTTTTTTTTAAAATTACCTTTGATGGGTTGGATGCGGGTTGACGGGTTAACGGGTCGGATTTCGATCCAAACCCAAACCCAATTAACTTGAATCAAACGGGTATTGGGTTAAGCCCAATAGAGGTTAATGGGTTCAGGTTTACACCCGAACCCAAATCACCCAACAGAAGAAGAAGAAACAGCATCAGCTACTGCTG
This sequence comes from Agave tequilana, assembly GCA_038442645.1. Lineage (NCBI taxonomy): Eukaryota > Viridiplantae > Streptophyta > Magnoliopsida > Asparagales > Asparagaceae > Agave > Agave tequilana. The sequence goes on along the minus strand of JAVJIF010003635.1, from coordinate 145,747 downwards.
CTGCTGCTGCGCGCGCAAGCCGGCCGGCCTTGCCGGCCGGCGGCGGTCCCGGCCGCCGGCGGCGGCGGCCGTCAGTCAGGCCGGGGGAGAGAGAGGATGAGGTGAGAGAGAGAAAGAGAAAGAGAGAGGGAGTTTTCTGCAGAATGGAGAAGAAAAAGAAAAGAAAAAGGAGGAGGAGGAGGAGGAGAAGAAGAAGGGGGAGGAGGAGGAGAGGTTGGCGGCGACGCCGGCCGCGCTTGGCCGGGCCGCGGGCAACAGGTCGGCCCCTCCCCAATTGGTGGTCTGCAGCACAGAGAGAGGGAGAGGGATAGTGAGAGAGAGAGAGAGAGAGAATTAGAGAGAGAATTGATTTCCCCTAATTAGAGAGAGAGAAATAGAGAGAGGGAGAAGGGAATGGCGGTGGGAGGAAGGCGCTGGAAAAAGAGATTTCCAGAAAAGAGAAGAAGTGGAAAGAAATAGAAAGAAAAAGAAAAAGGATTTAAATAATTAATTTAATATTATTTAATAGGGTCAAATTTTGACTAGCTCCGAACGATGCCCAAAAATTACAAAAAATAGAAAATATTATCCTGAGACGTAATATGAAAACGGTTTACAGAAACTCAATCCGGTTTGCAAATTAAAAATCCTGGAAGCTGTCGCCAGTACCGGGCGACAGCGGTTTGGCCGGATTTTCGATAAATTCAGAAAATTCTCCAAAAATACCCCAACGTAGATAATATGAATCAAAGACACATGGTGAAAGCGGATTATCAAAATACAACTCCGTTTGTGAATTAAAAATTGGAAAGCAGATTATCGGTATCGGTCGACACCGACTACGGAGTTTTTCCAAAATAATCCAGAAAAAATTCTAGAAAATCCTGAAAAATCTATAATATTAGAAAATGATTTTTGAAACTGAAATCAGCTCAATCGGACTACCACGGAGGTCAAATCAATTTTGTACGTCGTATCACATACGGATACTGTGATACGTACACCAGGGATCAGGGGGTTACATTTCTCCCCACCTTACAAAAAATTGCGTCCTCGCAATTTCCATTCAGGTGTGGGAACATTATTTTCAACCCCAAAGCCGAAATGTTACGGGTCCACGACACTTTCGCTGCGCACTCTGATATCTATAAGGAACTCGGAATGGAGAAGTATTGTAGTGAACGAATACTAACGGGTTGGAAGCAATAAGATACAAGGAAAGTGAGAAGGAAATCGGATATTCTGGTTGACAACTGGAAGGAAGGAAGGAATACAAACGAGTCAAGGAATGAATTGTCAAGGTCATGGTATCTTGTACTCGTTGCTGGAATCCCAAAGGCAGATACATACAAGTTTAAATCTGAATCTGCTTGTACTGTTGGTATGAGCCCGAGTATTGACCCAGGTGGTTACCCACACCAGGTGTGAACCTAAGCTCTGATACCACTGTGTAACGCCCCGATCCTAAAGATACGGAGACGTTATGGCGACGTACATACGCGAGATGAAAACAACCTCACGCGTACGTTAAGCCTCAGTACAGGAAATCACCTCATAGTTATAGGGGTCCCAGCCAGAAATAAGTACAAGAATACCTGTAGAAAAAGGTGAGTGATCATAACAGCTATGAAAAATGGTGACAATTAAGATAACGGAAATAAAGCTCCAAGGTACCTAAGAATAGTCCCGATGAGGAATCTCTGATGTGACTCCAAGACACTCTCTGATATTACGGTAACTTGGATCTCCAACCTGGGCACGCAAACCCAGGGTCGTCAGAAAGCGACCTAGTGAGTGGTAAAATGAAGGAGGCAGTAATATATACTATAGTACTACAAGCATGATACAAAGATAGAATACATGATGTGTAATAGTGATACTATTTAATAAGTATATAAGAAGCAGTAGAAAGATATAGACAGGTTATCTTTTAATACCATTACTACCTAGCCGGTTATCATCGGGTCATATCTATAGTCGTATCCAGGTGATATCTTAAATAATATTGTCTAGTGGTGACGTGATAGAAGTGAACATGCAGGTGGGCATATGCAATATGAACATGCAGGTGGGCATATGCAATATAACGATAATACTGTGTGGTGTCTAGGCAGCATATAGGTAATGCAAAACAGAATATATATGCAAAGCAACGTATGCATGTGCATGAGGAGTAGGTCACCATATGAAGTGTAACAAGCATCAGGTAATGTAGAAAAGTCTACAGGTAACATGATAGCGGATACGATAACAGAAACAGGAACAGTAACAATAATCAACTAAACATGTATCAGGAACAGTAACAAATATATCTACTCGATACATATATCAGGCAAGTCATGTTATTTATACAATAATAACAATCAGTAGCACTCGATATTTTAATCAATCTCTTCCAGTGTCCCATACCACTGGCAGTTCATACTGGAGCCCGCACTTCAGTCGAACCCATCCGGACATGGCATACGGGTACCATTATCCAAACGAGAGAGTGACCAGATAACAAGTGTTCCTGACGTCACTATTGTTAGGTTATTAAATGTGTCATGTACTGGGTCTGAATAGTCAGTGCACTGAGGATGCCTCCATCATGCCGACACCCCGCGATGTGAGATTTTAGAGGTGGCCCCCACGGATTCAAGAGGTGGCCCCCACCATATCTGTGGTGTGGCACTTTGTTCCGTGTGGCACTTAGTTCCACACACCAAGTGCCGGACGCCAGCATGACCGTGCGTATAACGAGAATACCATATATAACAAGAATACTGAGTCTGATCAGTAACAATATCAATAACAAGAACACAGGAGACATCCTCGTCACACAACACCAGACGGAGTGAGGATTCTAGACGTGGCCCCACGGATTCAAGAGGTGGCCCCCACCACGGATAGGTGTGATGTGGCACTTTGCTCCGTGTGCACTTAGTTCCACACATGTTCCGCCGGATGCTGGCGTGACTGTGCTAATAACTTGTGTACCAGAAGACAAGTATGAACTACACAGTATATCAAGTACTAGAACAGTGCATAGTAGCATGATAACAGGAAATAGGAAACAGTAGATGTGGGAAGCCACACATCGCATATCAACAAATCATATATCCAGGAATGGAAATATCAATATTAGTAACGGGAAATATGCATATACCGGGAATACAGGAAGATACATGCAACAATAATACATGCAATATGAACGGTGATCTATATGACAAGAATAAAAAAACAAGCAATACATGTATACCGGTGAATATTTATAGAACAGTGATTCATGAACATGCTATACTAGTGTCATGTGTATCAGTGTCTGCGTAACAATGACACTAGTACATAAACTAATAGTATCTAGTGTAATCGGTCATTATTCTAAATGCAATGTCCCATGTACTAGAACGTTCGTATAACGATAATACGAGTGCTGTAGGACTGATGTTCGATGTAAGTCTAGTAATGGTAATCATGCCATATATCCCTACTTGTAATAATTATTATACCAAGATTATAATAGTCTATTTTACTTATCCATTTAGTGGCTAGTTGTACTTATGACCATTAGTAACTTCGGAAATATATACATGGTATAAGAAATCAGGTCATATCTATCTATCATGATGTTTTACTTACTGGGATTTCCCAACCAAGACATTTTAAGGATTTACCGATAATCAAGTTTTATTAATTATAAGCAAGTTTTATTAATTAAGCTATCACTCAAGTTCACTAAACATGGTAAAACTATCATTTATAAAAGGAAAACACTCACAAACTAGCCATGGGAAGGTAGCTCTCTTTCCCACGATCGCAACGGATCCAGAATCGTCCAAATCGGAGTCCGATGCTCCAGATATGCTCCAGATATCGCGAACGCTAAAAGTAACGGAAATGGCTTAAATATGTAAATAAAAAGAATTCAAATGCAATTAACAAATTGAATCAGGGTTTTTTTTGTAAAATTACCTTTAATGGGTTTGGATGCGGGTTGACGGGTTGACGGGTCGGATTTCGATCCAACCCAAACCCAATTAACTTGAATCAAACGGGTATTGGGTTAAGCCCAATAGAGGTTAATGGGTTCGGGTTTACACCCGAACCCAAATCACCCAACAGAAGAAGAAGAAGCAGCTGCTGCTGCTGCTGCTGTTGCGCGCGCAAGCCGGCCGGCCTTGCCGGCCGGCGGCAGGGGGGCCCGCCGGCGGCGGTCCCGGCCGCCGGCGGCGCGGCCGTCAGTCAGGCCGAGGGAGAGAGAGGATGAGGTGAGAGAGAGAAAGAGAAAGAGAGAGGGAGTTTGCTGCAGAATGGAGAAGAAAAATAAAAGAAAAAGGAGGAGGAGGAGAAGGAGGAGGAGGAGGAGAGGTTGGCGGCGGCGCGGCCGGTGGCGCGGCGGCGCCGGCCGCGCTTGGCCAGGCCGCGGGCAACAGGTCGGCCCCTCCCCAATTGGTGGTCTGCAGCACAGAGAGAGGGGGAGGGATAGTGAGAGAGAGAGAGAGAGAGAGAGAGAGATTGATTTCCCCTAATTAGAGAGAGAAATAGAGAGAGGGAGAAGGGAATGGCGGTGGGAGGAAGGCGCTGGAAAAGAGATTTCCAGAAAAGAGAAGAAGTGGAAAGAAATAGAAAGAAAAAAAAGGATTTAAATAATTGATTTAATATTATTTTAATAGGGTCAAATTTTGACTAGCTCCGAACGATGCCCAAAAATTAAAGAAAATAGAAAATATTATCCTGAGACGTAATATGAAAACAGTTTAAAGAAACTCAATCCGGTTTGCAAATTAAAAATTCTGGAAGCTGTCGCCGGTACCGGGCGACACCGGTTTGGCCGGATTTTCGATAAATTCAGAAAATTCTCCAAAAATACTCCAACGTAGATAATATGAATCTAAGATACATGGTGAAAGCTGATTATCAAAATACAACTCCGTTTGTGAATTAAAAATTGGAAAGTAGATTATCGGTATTTGTCGACACTGACTACGGAGTTTTTCCAAAATAATCCAGAAAAATTCTAGAAAATCCTGAAAAATCTATAATATTAGAAAATGATTTTTGAAACTGAAATCAGCTCAATCGGACTACCACGGAGGTCAAATCAATTTTGTACGTCGTATCGCATACGGATACTGTGATACGTACACTAGAGATCAGGGGGTTACAGGAAGTGGGAGGTTTTTAATAGAGAGAAGGGAAAATTGAGATGATGAATGGGGATGGAGGGAGGGATGGGCTGCAGCAGCAGCCCATCATGCCTCTGCTATTGCTGCTGCGACTGTGGAGCAGGGAACCAGGGTATGGGGGGAAGTCAGGGGGGAGAAAGAAAGAAAGAAAAAGAAAGAAAATTAAAGAAAAGAAAAAAAGAAAAAGAAAATAAAATAGTATAAAATTTTTTATTATTAAATAATTTATTTATTATAATTTTTGGAAGTACAAAGTAGGGGAATAGAGAAGGAAAAAGTAAGAAAAGAAATGAACGGTAAATTATATTATTATTTTAATAAGGCGAAAATTCGACTATTTCAGAAACGTTCCGAAAAGTTCTCAAAAACAGCAAATATTATTTTAAGATGCTCGTTGAAATCGGATTCGAGAAATTCAATGAGTTTTCAAATTAAAAATCCTAGAATCTTCTGGCGATACCGGCGGACACCAGAATCGGTAAAATTTTGATATAAATTTGAAAAATCTCAAAAAATGTATTCAGATAGAAAATGAAATTCTAAGAAGTAACGTGAAAGCCATTTTGAAAATTCAATCCCGTTTGAAAACTAAAAATATGGGAATCAGTCAGCGATGCCAACCAACACTAGTTTTGAAGATTTTGCAGAAAAAATTTAGAAAATTTCAGAAAATCATGAAAAACCTAAAATATTAGAAAACAGTCTCTGAAACTGAAATCGGTCAAATCGGACTACCAAAAAGGTCAAATTGGGTTATCGGCTGGTATCGGGCTCCCGGTCTGGGTCAGGGCTGACTCTAGGTCTGAGAATCCAGATCCGATACACAATAACATAAGTAATCACAACCTAAAAGCAAATACTGGAAGAAAATTGAACAAAATTTTTGGGATACGCATCAAGGTACGTATTCCGAGAACGGGGTGCTACAATATGGGTAAATTGAGGCCCCTCTACTAGGTGAGGTCCTAGGCGGTTACCTCACCTGCCTAGTGGTAGGGCAACCCCGAAGACTAATTGATTAATGAATAACTTTTTGAAAAATACACTTTTAAAAAAATTTTCTAAAAACCAACCTCACACAAAAATGTTTTCAAAAATTAACCTCTGACATATCATGAAGGCGTCACATCAGCGGGGTCGTTTCGTGCAACCAGCGTGGTGAAATTTAATTTTTTTCTTTTTTCCTACATCCGGGGTTGGTGTAATGCCCGATCTTATGGGTACGAGGACGCTAATGTGACATATATATACTAGGCGGAAATACCTTAACACATGTATGCTATGTTGGCCCAATGGCCTTCCACTCTAGTTTTGATGATGATCAACACTCATGTAGTTATGTTTACTAATATTCTTGTGTTTCTAAGTTTCAGATCATTAACAGGATATTAGTTGGTGATTAGCTTCAACAAGATGTTTAGAAGCTTATCATGATGATTCCGGTGCCAAAGCTTAAAGATCATACCTTTGCACTTGGAGAATCACGGAGTTTTGGAGCAAGTCTACTTGAAGATGAAGATCATCAAGAAGACTTAGGTATCTAGTTTAGATTATGAGTTTTAGATCCATGTGTAAAGCTTAGTTTAGTTGATATGCTCAAGTGCACAAAACACACACGTTTTATGATTTGGTATTTGGTTTTCATGAATAATAGATCAAAACAAGTTTACATATGTTATATGTATAGTAGATGTTTTCTATTTATACATACATGCTTTAACTTGGTAAACAAAACTTATTTTGACTATCCTATTCATGTTTTTGGAAAAATCAAGTTTGACAAAAATACAGGATTTGTTTTTGATAAAATTTGCAAGACACAAAAATGAATTGATATGTTGATATATTGTCTTGAAATTTTTATCACAGGTTTATGTTTCAATATAAAATGACAAAACAATTTTTATGAAATTTTCAGAAAAGATAAAAGATTTTTATAAAATATTTTTTCCAAAAATTCTGACCTTGATTTGTGCTGACAGGCTGGTCGGTCGACCGTGTCGGTCGACCGCACCAAGGGGCCGGTCGACCGACCCGGTCGACCGACGTGCACAGACGTGCACGTCTGTTAGGCACAGATCCGGTCGACCGGGTCGGTCGACCGATGTGAGAGTTCTGCTCTCTGGAAGTTTTCGGTCGACCGGGCCGGTCGACCGGTAGTGCCCAACGGTCACTTTTCTGACCGTTGGCGGTCGACCGGGCCGGTCGACCGGTGGCTGTCAGAATTGCCACATCAGCCTAACGGCTAGTTTTCTGTTTTGGCCTATATAAACCCCATTCCTTTGGGATTTTGGCTAAGGTTTTTAAGAAGAAAATTTACAGTTTTCTGGAGAGTTTAAAAGAGTTTTTAAAAGAGTTTAAGTGCTAAAAAGATTTAATCTTTATTTGTTTTGTGTTTTGGAAAATCAAAGAAAATAGGATTTGGGATATTTGTGTTGATTTTCATTCTATATCTTTTGGCAAGAATTTTCCCAAGTATTTTTCTTTGTTGCTTGTTTCCAAAACACTTAGTTTCCACTTGAGCTATATCTTCTATCCTAAGTTATTAGGATCTTTGTTTTGTGTGGAAAAAGAAAAGAGAAAAGAAAGAGAAGTGTTTGAGGTTGTTGTTGTAAACCTCATTGTTGTAAAACACCCTTTTACTTGTGAATCCCTCTTAGGTAGAGGTGATCGGGTGATTGTGAGTTGTGAGCCTCTTCGGTAGAGGTTGTTTGTTGTATTTGGCTACGGGCCGTATCCCTCTTCGGTAGAGGTGGATTGTTGTTGTATAGCCTCGGTGGCTTTGTGGTTGAGAGAAGGAGTTTGGTACTCCTATAGTGGATTGGGAAATCCTACACGGTGGTGTAGGCGGGGATGTAGAGCTAGGGGCTCGAACCTCGAAACACATCTTGGTCTTTGCGTTTGATCCAATTTCTCTCAACTCTACTCTTTTTACATTTGTGCAAGCATCATCCATTCATATCATCATATATACTTGCTTGTGTTTTGAGCATTGTTTCATATTGCCTTGCATATATTTCTATTGCAATTCATCTATACTTGCTTGGCTTAATTGTGTGCATTGTATTGCTATATCCTTGATTGCTTGGATTGCTTGTGTGTGTGTTTCATCATAGCATTTCATTCTTTACTTGTTCGATCATATCTCATACAACACGGTTGCATTGCGCACCTCTAACCCATTCAAGGGGAATTGGGAGGAAGGAGTTCAGAACCTCGAAAGGGGTATTCGGCTCTTAGTCGTGTTTTGAGAGATCGTTGCATCACTCATATTCACTTAAGTTTAAAAAGATCATTAGATTAGCATTTACACCTATTCACCCCCCTCTAGGTGTATTTCAATTGGTATCAGAGCTAGTGCTCCTGATATTAGGCTTAACATCCTAGGAGTGATCCATTTGCTTGCTAATCTCTTTTGCATTTGCTTGTTTGCACACATTTAGTTTATACCATGGACTTCATGACCCCACCTATGTATGACCCTTCCAACATTCATGTTTGGAAGATTAGGATGACTGTTTATTTACAAACCCTAGGTCATAAAATTTATCTTGCTATTACCAAGGAATCCTTCCTTAGTGATTGCAATCATATAGGGGCCAATGCACAAGCCCTTGAGGCTATTAGAAGCACTTTACCTAAAGATTATCTTATGCGTGTTTCTAATATTGATTCCGCTTTTGCAGTGTGGAATCTATTGTCAACTACAACCACCACCTCCGAACTTCAAGCACAAATCCAAAGGGAAGAGGAATCTAGTGGAGAGTCCGAATCTCAATGCTACATGGTCCAAGGGAATGACTCCCTTGAGGTACAATCGGAAACCCACTTAGATAGTGATGATGCTAGTTCTTCATGTGATGATATTGTTGATCCCCATGCCTTAAATGAAGAACTATCTATTGTTTGTGAAAAATTAATAGAAAAATATAAGATTTTGAAAAAGAAAAGTCTAAAAATTGAAAAAGAAAATATTTGTTTGCATTCTAGACTTGACATTGTTTTGCAAGAGAAAGAGGAGGTTTCTAATGAAAGGGACTCATTGAAATCTCAACTTGATCTTGCACTTAAAGAAAATAACTTTTTGAAAAATAAAAATGATTGCCATGTTCTTTTGAAGAAAAATGAAACGTTAACTTCAAAAGTTGAATGTGTTTAAAAGAAAATGATTCTTTGAGAAGAGAAATTGAGTTCATTTCGAAAGAATTAGAAATTTGTTTGAATAAGAATAATTCTTTGAAAAATGATATGTCTTCTCATGTTTGCCATGCTAGGGTAGTATCACACACTTCACCTATTGCATGCCACACCTCTTCTTCTATCAACAATGATATATCCATGCTTAAGAAGAAGGTAGATTGTTTGGGCTCCACTATGAGCCAATGTGCCATGAACCATACACGGTTGGAAACTTTGCTTCGAAAGAAACAAGTTCCATCTTTTATGCATGCACACCCTCCACGGCATACACATGCTCCTCACGGACACCATCACACGTATGCTCATGTGTACACTTGTACACATTGTGGTCGAAAAGGCCATCTAGCTAAATTTTGCTTTGATAGACTACATACTACAAATTTAGCTAAGAAATATGTTTGGGTTAGAAATGAGACTAACCCCCATGGACCCAAAAGACAATGGGTACCAAAGACCACACCTCCAATTTTTGATGTAGGTGAGGGCTCTCACATGACGTGAGAGTGTTGACACCTTGGAGTGGGTGCGTTCCGGACTTAAAGGAAATTATATGGATGCATCACTTTCAAGGGAAGAGTTGGTGGGAGGACCACCTTATTTTGGAGAATTAGAGAAGTGCCCTCATCGGTTTTGGTATAAATCTCTAACTCTCATATTTTTTGTTTACATGCTTTTATGATTCATTATTTATAGCATGTCTCATTTGTTTAAGCATATTTTTGATGTCTTTGGATTAGTGTGTAAATTCCATGATTATTAGATCCATGACATACATGTATAGTATTTGAGACACACATGCTTATTTGATTCATATTTAGTGTTCTCACCGTTTGTTTAGCTATAATGTACATCATGAATCTAATACATGTAAATTTGCATATTAATCATGTTTTAGTTTTATCATGATGTTCTTTTATCATGCTTTGATGCTTCTTGTGGTAATAACATGTTTGAATGTAGATTTTATTAAAACTTGTGTTATACATGTACAAATAGTGAGCTACATTTGTTTCTTATGTAATTGAACTTCATGCTCATTTGTATTCACTATATGCACACGTATAAGCTAGTTTTGGTGATTTGCTCATTCTTACTTGTTATGCCCATTGTCATGTTTTTAGATCATGTTCATTTAAAATAAAAGAATTATGGTGAATTTTGTATGTGTTTTAGTTAGAAATATGGTATTCGTGTTTGTTTTGATGCTTCATGACTTGATTACATGTTTAGATGTTAGTTTTCATTAAGACGAGTTATATACTTGTACATAGAGTGGGTAACAAATAAATCTATATATGTTGAGCTTGAACGCTTATTTGAAACCATTAGATGTGCTAGTATAGTCTAGTTTTGATGATTCATACATTTTAAACTTGTATTCCCATTTTTGAATTTGTTTTGATGAATATGAGTTTCCATTTCATGTATATGTGCATTTTGCCAAAACATTAAGATATACATGTATACCCCTTGAGTCATTTGCTTTACATGCAAATCTACTTATGGACTCAATTGTGTTTAGGGATATGTATGTATACTTATTGTGTTGACAATACATACATATACCTTGAAATGAAAATTTGGCTTTTCGTGTTTTAAGATTATATGTTTAACTTTATGTATATGTCTATCTAGTTCAAACTAATCTTATACATATACATCCTTTTTGAGCACGTGTTTTCATGCATCTACTCTTAGTGGACTCGTTGAGTTTTGGATATGTATGTATATTTTAGCTTGTATTAGACATACATATGCCTTGAAGATTAAATAAGGAGTTTTATATGATTTTTCATGTTTTTGATAGAATTATGTTTTAAGGAATAATTGAGCTTAATGAAACATTTTTCATGATTTTGATCTTCACATATTATTTGTACACTCATATCTATTGCTCATGTTTTGTTTCTCATGAGTTATGCTTTATTGATTAGAGTGATGATTATCATGTGATTTTCATGCTTTATGAAAAATAACTTTGTTTTATTCCTTACTTGAAGGACTTCGTACTAGTTAACAAGTTTTCCATTTAACTAGTTGCGGTGTTCTTCATTTTGGTAGAGATTTTCAAACAAACCATATTTTCAATCTATTTTTGAAAACCCCTACCATCTAAGGGCGGTAGGATGGGAGATCATGTTCATGTATGCCCTAAATTGAAAATCTTTAAAACTTGAATTATGATTGGGTGGTAGAGAATATGATGTATACACTTGAACTTATTGTTATGTCAATTGGTATCATTGAACTCTTTCAATGGTATCATTTTGATCTTCTTGTATACTCATATATGTTTTGTATGTATGTATGCTTTAAATTCCAAGTATATCAATTTCTATTGGTATCTATCTTTCATACATATATATGTTTGTGTTTATGCTAGTGCTTGAGTTTCAATTTTGTTTAAATTGACTACTTTTAAATTGGTATCAAGACTATGCATGATTTTAGTTTGTATTTCATAAAGGGGGAGAAAATTTGATTTTGTATTTCAATTGGTATTTGTACTCCCACTCTGTATGATCAAAAGTTGTTATTTTGAACATATGATATCAACATCAAATTTGTTTATATGTTTTTCAAAAATGAAATATATTCTTACAATTGGTATCAAAATTTGTGTTTAGACATTCAAAATTTGTTATGTTTAATTACAATTGGTATCTCAAAAAGTTGTTTAAAGAAAATATTCAAAATTTGATTTGTAATTCCTATATGCAAGGAGAGCTTAACATCTCTCTTACATATAGATTCATGTTGAGTATATTATAAATTGAGGAGCTTGACAACTCTTCTTTATATGATATACGTGTGTAGGGGGAGCTTCACATCTCCTCTTATGCATTACATAATATGTGTTATGTGAATTAGGGCTTGTCATCCCTTCTTCATGTAATGCATATGTGTAGGGAAGCTAACTTAGCGTCTTCCTCTTCATGAATGTATATAGCATATAACATTTATTGATGTTTGTTTATTGGTATCAAGATGCTTCATTGACATATTTTCAATTGATATCACGTTTTTAAAGTCACCCCTTATTGACTTTGTTTTTTTTTTTTTGTTTTAGACAAAAAGGGGGAGAACTTTGTTTGTATTGTTTTGGTTGACAAAAAGGGGAAGTAAGATTTTTACCCCTCATTTTATTTATGGTTTTTTGATTATTCACCCCTTTGTTGATGATTGACAAAAAGGGGGAGAAGAATTTGAGTTTTGTTTTTTATATATGCAAAAGTATTTGAGTTATATGCATGATTTCCTTAAGGGAGAGAAAGATTTTGAGATGATTTGAGATTTTGACTTGTGTTTTTACTCATGCATCACAAGAAATAAAAGATTTGTTTTGTTTTACATGCATTCATTTGCATACATATTTATGTGCTTCATTGAATATCTATTGCTTATTTGATATGCATGAGTTAAGGGGGAGCTTCCTTGAAGCTTAACTTTAATCCATGCATATATAACTCCATGAGTTTTGTCATCATCAAAAAGGGGGAGATTGTTGGCCCAATGGCCTTCCACTCTAGTTTTGATGATGATCAACACTCATGTAGTTATGTTTACTAATATTCTTGTGTTTCTAAGTTTCAGATCATTAACAGGATATTAGTTGGTGATTAGCTTCAACAAGATGTTTAGAAGCTTATCATGATGATTCCGGTGCCAAAGCTTAAAGATCATACCTTTGCACTTGGAGAATCACGGAGTTTTGGAGCAAGTCTACTTGAAGATGAAGATCATCAAGAAGACTTAGGTATCTAGTTTAGATTATGAGTTTTAGATCCATGTGTAAAGCTTAGTTTAGTTGATATGCTCAAGTGCACAAAACACACACGTTTTATGATTTGGTATTTGGTTTTCATGAATAATAGATCAAAACAAGTTTACATATGTTATATGTATAGTAGATGTTTTCTATTTATACATACATGCTTTAACTTGGTAAACAAACTTATTTTGACTATCCTATTCATGTTTTTGGAAAAATCAAGTTTGACAAAAATACAGGATTTGTTTTTGATAAAATTTGCAAGACACAAAAATGAATTGATATGTTGATATATTGTCTTGAAATTTTATCACAGGTTTATGTTTCAATATAAAATGACAAAACAATTTTTATGGAATTTTCAGAAAAGATAAAAGATTTTTATAAAATATTTTTTCAAAAATTCTGACCTTGATTTGTGCTGACAGGCTGGTCGGTCGACCGTGTCGGTCGACCGCACCAAGGGGCCGGTCGACCGACGTGCACAGACGTGCACGTCTGTTAGGCACAGATCCGGTCGACCGGGTCGGTCGACCGATGTGAGAGTTCTGCTCTCTGGAAGTTTTCGGTCGACCGGGCCGGTCGACCGGTAGTGCCCAACGGTCACTTTTCTGACCGTTGGCGGTCGACCGGGCCGGTCGACCGGTGGCTGTCAGAATTGCCACATCAGCCTAACGGCTAGTTTTCTGTTTTGGCCTATATAAACCCCATTCCTTTGGGATTTTGGCTAAGGTTTTTAAGAAGAAAATTTACAGTTTTCTGGAGAGTTTAAAAGAGTTTTTAAAAGAGTTTAAGTGCTAAAAAGATTTAATCTTTATTTGTTTTGTGTTTTTGGAAAATCAAAGAAAATAGGATTTGGGATATTTGTGTTGATTTTCATTCTATATCTTTTGGCAAGAATTTTCCCAAGTATTTTCTTTGTTGCTTGTTTCCAAAACACTTAGTTTCCACTTGAGCTATATCTTCTATCCTAAGTTATTAGGATCTTTGTTTTGTGTGGAAAAAGAAAAGAGAAAAAGAAAGAGAAGTGTTTGAGGTTGTTGTTGTAAACCTCATTGTTGTAAAACACCCTTTTACTTGTGAATCCCTCTTAGGTAGAGGTGATCGGGTGATTGTGAGTTGTGAGCCTCTTCGGTAGAGGTTGTTTGTTGTATTTGGCTACGGGCCGTATCCCTCTTCGGTAGAGGTGGATTGTTGTTGTATAGCCTCGGTGGCTTTGTGGTTGAGAGAAGGAGTTTGGTACTCCTATAGTGGATTGGGAAATCCTACACGGTGGTGTAGGCGGGGATGTAGAGCTAGGGGCTCGAACCTCGAAACACATCTTGGTCTTTGCGTTTGATCCAATTTCTCTCAACTCTACTCTTTTTACATTTGTGCAAGCATCATCCATTCATATCATCATATATACTTGCTTGTGTTTTGAGCATTGTTTCATATTGCCTTGCATATATTTCTATTGCAATTCATCTATACTTGCTTGGCTTAATTGTGTGCATTGTATTGCTATATCCTTGATTGCTTGGATTGCTTGTGTGTGTTTCATCATAGCATTTCATTCTTTACTTGTTCGATCATATCTCATACAACACGGTTGCATTGCGCACCTCTAACCCATTCAAGGGGAATTGGGAGGAAGGAGTTCAGAACCTCGAAAGGGGTATTCGGCTCTTAGTCGTGTTTGAGAGATCGTTGCATCACTCATATTCACTTAAGTTTAAAAAGATCATTAGATTAGCATTTACACCTATTCACCCCCCCTCTAGGTGTATTTCATGCTAGGCATCAGTACAACTAAGAATCAGAGTGTAGAAGTATAGTAGTAATATACATTCCAACAGAAAAGTATAAATATACAGTTATCACATGGTGTAATCCATATAACATGAATATTACATCAAAAAGACGCGGAGTATGGTTACAAAGCATGAAAAGGACAGGAAGATACTTACGGACTACAAAAGAGTACCTCGCGAGCCGGTCAAGGGAGACAGGTCAGGAATGAGGTACGACTGATCAAATGCTCTTTGAAGAAGTCTAAGGTTTCCACAGAAGACTTCTACCACGCTTCCACTGCACTTCGGAATTTGGACATGAAGGTCCAGGGTGGTCAAAAAATAACCTAGCGAGTACGTAAAATGAAGCCAAGTGACATGCACAAGCAATCACACGTGTACATGATCAAGTGATGTGGCTCAGGCACGTAAGTACAAGCCAGTAAATACGAAAATCAGGAATTTAATACAGTGTCACAATCAATCATATATAGTAATAACATCATGTTAGGAAAAAAAGACGTGTATAAAAATAATATATTATGTCTGGATCTGAATGATTAGTGCACTGAGAATGTGTTATATCAATGTCAGTGATATAAGAATAGTGAAGGGTATTTCCGCCCTGCGTATATACGTTACAGTGGTGTTCGCATACCCGCGAGATTGAGACTTTACAGCTGGCAACCCCAGACAAAGAATATTCAGTTTTTTCTTCACCTGGTGGAGCACTCGAAGGATTATAGTTAAGAAGACTTTTTTCTTTTGGGATAAGCTCTCACCTGAAGAGCGCAACGTTCTCGTTAAGGACATTCCGGTAGTCAATCACACTCCGTTCTCCTCTCTCTCCTCGACCTCGATCGATTCAATTGGATCTATTGGAACATTTAGTTCAATAAAAATAAAGTTTGCTGCAATTTTCATGTGTTGTGTCTTTTAGTTGATTCGATGTTCAAGATTTGAACGCTCAATTGAATCTTCGTTTGCATCATATTTTAGTGATTATCGATTCTCGACTAGGATATTTTTCGTAATTTAGTTGAATTCTGGGGGATACATGGTTCATAGCAAATATGTAATCTTTTTAGTAAGAAACTAAAGAACAATTTATTTTTTGTCTAGGGTTGTCAACTCTGCACGAAGAAAAAAAATCAAAAAAAAAAAAAAAAAAACTTCGTCTTGAAAGAAAAAATAGAAAAATATATATTTTGTACAAAGAAAACCAATTGTCCGCCAACGTAAGCGTCACAAATCGACCTGCCGCTTGATGTAACGCCTATGTGAAACGTTAGAGGTCTGTTTTTTAAAAATATTTTTTGAGGAGGTTGTTTTTTGAAATTATTTTTTACAATTGTATTTTCAAAAAAAAATGCCCTTGATTAATTAATTATTTATTTATTTTTCTTATCATTGTATGCACTTCGGTACATGTGGTTGGATTTGAGTGTGTCGGTAGAGTAGCAGACACTAGTTCGTGGTTCAACATTTTTAATGTTGTGTTTTAATCTATTCTACCAAAAATTAATCAAATAACTAAAATTCAATATCTTTTATCAAAATTTAAGAGTTGTGAGGTTTCAATTTTCCAACTAAAACTGATAAAATAGAGATATCCAGAAAAAGTTCAGGAAAAAAGAAAATAAACATAGCGTTGTGACAATGAATTATACACATATCAATATAAGCAAACTTATATAATTAAGAATAGAAAAAAGGATACCCCACTGGCATCTCACTGTACAATATTAGAGAAAAATAAAGTTTTCTTTTGTGTAATCAACATCGATATAAGAATTAAAACCAATTGTTCATTCCAATAAATAAAGGTATTTCAAAAATCTACGAGCGTACAAAATCATCATTTATTTTTTAAATACGCATATTAAGCAACTCTAATAAGAAACAACAATATCGTCAAGCTTAATTTAAATAATAAGCATGCTAGTATAAGAAACAACAATATCAAGCTTACAAACTAAAACATAAACATTATTTAAATCAATTATAAATCAAAAGCAACCCAAAAATAAATTATCAATTGAGAGGCTTACCTTGAATTTTTTCGTTTTCTTTTTTCATCTCTGTTTGACTACTTCAACTTACAATCTCTTTCTTTTTCAGCTACTTCCTCCATCTTCATTGATTGAAATATAAAAAAAATTTGAGAACTATAAAGGGTTTAAACAGAGAAGCGAAAATTGTAACTCGATTAGAAATAGGAATTATTAGATTTAATTTCATTATGTTCTAAATTCAATAATAATTTTCTTGAGAACTTGAACTGAACTGGAGAGGAAGGTAAATATTATTTTATTTTGATTAGGAATATAAAGAAAGTCTTGTAACTTGTATGAAAATTATAGGAAAGGATTTTTGGATTGATCTAAAGATAATTTCCCAACATGATTTATATCGAGAAAGTAAACTCTGAAATGAAGGAAAATTACGAGAGAGGGATGGGGGGAGAGATTATGAGATTCAACTTTGGAAGGCTTAGGGCCTGTTTGGTTAAGGGTGGAAGTGAGGAAGTGAAGAAGTGAGGAAGTGGTAATAGTTCCTTTTGGAACTTGGGAATTGGTTAGTAAGTTTTCCGGTGTTTGGATATTATTAGGAAGTATGGTTTGAAAAATATTATGTCTTTTCCGGTGTTTGGATGGTAATATGAAAGTGAAAGTGGAAAAGTTAACCTCAAAGTTGACCGCAAAATAATATTAAAATAAAAATTAATTAAGAAAAATAAAAATTGGACTGTAATTAGCATGCAAGTGAGATTTACATGAGCAAAAAATTAACTGTTTTATGCTACAAATTATTACAAATGAGATTTACATGACCACAAAATTAACTGTAGCACTTTGAAAGTAAGGAAATGGTTATGTAAAAGAGAAAAAAGAAAAGAAAAATAACTTTTTCCATTTTCCTTTTTCGGTATTTGGATGAACAGCGAAAATGGGAAAAGACACTTCCCACTTTCTCACTTCCACCCAATTCCTTGAATCCAAACAACCACGAGCAAAATGGGAGAATCTGATCCAGAGAAGGGAGAAAAGTTGGATGGTTGGAATACTTAGATTCAGCGGCTGAGATGTTCTCGTGATGATAGAGTTCTATTTGGACGGGTGAGATTCACTGAAGTTTATAAATCACTCAAATTCAATTTAGAGTTACTAAAATTGATGAATGACGCATATTTGTTTTGAACAGAAACACAAACTGTTCTTATAGTAATGGAGACTAGTTTCAGGGTTAAACAAAAAATATATGAGTCTTGAGTAACAAGTTTAAAGAAACGATAACATTTTGAGGACAGGATGATATTTATGTTTTTTGATTTAAATGGAATAAATTTACTCTTTTTGTAATTAAATATAATAATTATTTTCTACTATGATGCTACTTTGGGAGGCTTCAGATTTTTTGGAATCGCGGTGTTTGTTCATACTCTTGGGTCATATTGGTCGTTAAATGTTTCATATATTGTTAGTACAGAAAATGTGATGTCCAATAATAGTAAATATTGTCTAATTGTAGAAAAATTATAAAAACATGTTGCGTCTCTTGATACATCTCCTTTCTCTTCTCTCTATCTCTTCTCGCACTCATCAGCAAAACCTTCTATCCCTCGTCGGTGCTTGTGAAAACCCTAACGTCTTCGTTTCATTATCATCAGAGAGAGTAGCGTGCACTGTGTTTGATCTAAATTGAATGAGAGAAAAAGATTTAGAGTTGCTTGGAGAAAGTTTCGATCTGAGATTAACGCAATTTTCAGTTGATGCTCTTTCTCTCATTAATTTGGGGTAAAGCTCTTTGACATGGATGGCCTTCAGTTACTATTTAGCATTGTCACGTTTGACCTATCGATCATTATTTAAGGTATTTTTTCATATTGCTTGTATCCTCTGTTTTTTTAATTTTTTTTTTAGTAAATACTAATTCATGTTTTTTTCTTTTAAAATCCTAGAATTGATAGGCATTGGACCTTCTTCTCTGCAAAATTGGACTTAGAATTATTACCTATTTGAACTTTCTTTTTTATTTATAAAAGTCCCCCTTGAACCTTGCAGGGTTTAATTTAACTTCCTCTTTAAACAACTTAATGTTTTAATTCAACACCAATTAAAGTTGATGAGGTATCAAAAGTTTTAGAAACTAGGATTATATGGTTACAAACCTCAACTTCATCTTAACATAAACGAGACCGTAGTTTCCATAAAATGTATGCGCCAAACTAAGCCTTAGTATTGCAATTAGAAGTCTATAATCAAAATCATAAAAAGAAAATGGCACGACACATGGTTATTTGGTTTGATATACTTAGAACTACAATTTAACTCTAACTACATATAGCTTTTCTTTGTGTAGCTTAAAACACCAAGTCATGTGTTTGATTTGAAAACCTGCAACTGTAATTCCAACTAGAGAAAATTAAGAACAACTATTTGTCAATACATGATGAAGTTAGATAAAAATTGTTAAAAAATCGAAGCAGAATCCTCTTTTGATTTTCTTTATTATAACCTAGCTTTTGTAGTTAGAACTACAATCAATTTGATCAATTTTGTCACAGCACAGATCACAACAAAATGCCTAAAATGTAGCTGTAAATATTATCAGAGAGCTACATGTAATTTTAATTGCATCAAAACAAGCAGTTGAATTAATATTTCCTATAATTGGAATTACCATTATTTAATGAAAAATACCTACTTATACTCACTTTTATGTCCTTTTTCACTATTCACCTTTTTAACTGTTGACCACCCCTTATTTTATTGGCAACTTTTGAATTTGTTATTACCCATTTCTGAAATTGAGCAATGTTATAGGTACCTTTTAAGTATTTTTTTGAATACCCACATTATTTTCGAGCTAAAAAAATAAGGGGTTCTTTGCAAAAAGATAAAAAAAAAATTGCGGACATAAGCCCACATTGAAATTTGTGCAAATAAACAAAGCAACCAAGAAAATACTTTGAAGTATTTTCCTTTGAAATTTCAATTGACTCATATCTCAATAGATGACATTAACAAATGACAAGTGTCAGTTTACATTATTATTGTTCACCTTTTAAAATCAACAAATACTTCAAGTACTATTTTGAGTACTTATTTGACTGCCACATATATTCTAAATAGATTTTCTCCTTAAAAAAGACATCTACAGTAATATGCGAATAAATTTAGATCGGCTCACATGATAATTAACGACCAACCTACATTTTAATTGCCAGTAGATGATGACATATGTCTTCGATTTGATTTAATTTTTGACGATGCAATGAAGAAAAATATCAAAAAAAGTTTTTTGTTTTTTGAAAAATAACAAACACGCTTTAAATTCCGTCCAAGAGGAATAATTTGCTAGGAAGTCATCACTCCCGTGTGGGCTTGGATAAGCATCATCATCATATAAAATTAGTTTTGTAATTATTGTTTTATTTCTTTTGAATTAAATATCATGTATAAAAATATAAATTACTATTGATATAACTCTCTCATCTTTACTCTTTCACGCGTTTGACCCCAAAAAGGGCCATTAATAAGAAAAAACATTTAGGACTCACTTTGTAAAAACATCCCCATACGCTCTCTTATTTTCATTGCTCGTGGCAGAGAAAAATAAAGAAAAACAAAATGAGGGCTTAAAACCACTATAAAATCTTGTGACAAGGATATTATAGTAACTAACAAATCTCAAATCTCCGTGTTTATTTTATACCCACGTCAGCTACAAAGTGCAAATTCCCTGAGATAAAGATGTACATCCGTAATTTCATCAACTTCGATTCTTACCTTAGAGTACTTTTACCGTCACGCTCAGGTAAAAAGCACAACAAAATTCTTTTAGGATAAAAATCAATTTGTCTGAGTTTAAGCTGGGAGTTTTTGCGATTCACCTTATAATGTGTTGAGCGCATTAATGATGAATATATTTTTAGAAGAATATGTACGGACACTATCGTATTGTCTGAACATAAACGAGTGTGGTGAAATTGCCCTGAAAACATTTATACTGCTATGCCAACAGTAGTTTAATGCAAAAATATCTCCTACTGTGATTTGCTCGGGTTTGAGCCCAGCCAAAATCTTGCCCGACCTTGAGCCCAAGCAGCGTGGGGCCTGCTCAAGCCTGGCGAGTCTTGCCTGATCTTGAGCTCAAGCAGCATGGAGCCCTTTGACAATGAGGGGGTTTTCTGTAAAATTATGTGATTTTTTTAAAAATTAGGTGAACTCCACTGACTGTGCCCGGGAAAAAGTGATAGCGGTGGAAGTGCTCTTACTGAGACCATCTCCAACCCAACGCTCCATTTTGGAGCGTACTTTCGCTCCAAAATGGAGCGTTCACTAAAACTCTCTCCAACCCATCACTCCATTTTCCACTCCAAATGGAATATTCCCTACGTATTTTATTATTTTTATTTTTATTATTGTATCAAATTTTATTATCAACATATTTGTGATAATTTAAGTAAATTGGGTTAGATTATTAAAATAGTTTAAAATGTATTAAACTTTTTAATAATATTATATAATATTTAATATTTAACTTTAATAATCAATTAATATTTTTATTTATGAAATTAAGAAATTACTTTTTAATTCTACTATATTCAATTATAACAACTATGAAAATTTTAATAATATATTTAATTTTTAAATTAATAGAACTATTTTTCATTTAATTTATATAAAACAATATAAACAACAGAAGCAAAATATTACGTTGCAAGAAGATAGGATTTTATGTCGAGATTTGAATTCTATTTCAAATCCAACTGTACGTGCTCATATGGAAGCTCGTCAACTTGAGATTTTAGAGAAAAGAGCAGCTGAGCGTCAACAACCGTTCTTTCCAACCTTTGATTATTTGAACAATCCAAATGGAAGTGGAAGCGGAGGCAATTTAGGAGACTATTAGATTATATTTAGCTTATTTGAATATCTGCTTTATTTAATGTCTCTACTATTATGTTCCACGCTCTCTATGTTGTATTAGTTAAATTTATGTATTCGCAGCTATGTTATTGTATCTGTCAGTTTAATCAGTAATATATGTGACTTGTGTTTCGTTATAATTATCTTAATGTTGAATTATACGTGGTTCAGCTTGTAATAATTGTTAATTTTAAATTAGTAAATTTGACAATTTATAATTAAATAAAAAAATATTAAATGAATATAAAATGCAATCTTAAAATTAAAAACTTAATAAGATATATTGAATTAAACAAAGCAAAAATTATAAATTTTAAAAACTTAAAAAAATAAAATAAAAAAATAATAAATAACAGAAATATAAAAAATAAAATTTAAATTAAGCTTGCATTTTATATAAAACTAAAAGCTAAACTTAAAAATCTAAACTTAAAAACTATAAATAATTTAAAATCTAAACTTAAAATCTAAACTAAACAAAAAAAATCTAAACTTAAAAACTAAAAACTATAAACAAATTAAAAAAAAAAAGCATTAAAAAATTAAAAAAAATGGCACCCGGCAAAATGCCGGGTGCTACAGTATCACGCCAAATCTGGCGTGATACTGTAGCACCCGGCATTTTACCGGGTGCTTTTTGACGCCGGTTGGAGCCGGCGCCAGCCCAACCCACGCCAAAAATGGCGTGGGTTGGAGATGCTCTGAGCGTGCGGGTGCTGCGCCTCTTGCTTTCGGTTGTTGACAGCTACTCCGCGGTTCCCCCCTCACTTTTCCCAAAAAAAAAAATTTTCTCAATTGAGAAAATCGCTGATTCTAACGTAAGTTCCCTTTCATTTATAGTGGAAAAGTCAAAATCTTGGGTTTCCAATTTGCTATTTTTCAATTAATTTTAACCTACATCTTCTTTATTATGCACCTCAGTTTCGTTTCTCAACAAGATCGTGCAGGTTTGTTTCTGATTTGAAGCCTTTTTTGCAAAAAGAAATTTCGTGTGTTGGCGTTTTCGCTTCATGATTCAATTTCGTATCTATCTATTTATTTATTAATTCTTTTGTGGTGTGCATCGTCATCATCCTCCGTTTTCTAATTTTTCTCCTAAATTTGTTCTTATTTCTATGTTGAAATGTATGTTGGTGGTGCTTGGCTAGTTAGGGTTTACAGCGAAAATGTTTCAGTTTCCGTACTTCTTATTTTATTGAGGTTTGGTAATTTTTCAGTAGTTCTTCATGGTTTTGGATGATTTTAGTGTGAAATTGACTGTGAAGGCGCTCCTTGCTTACTTACCCCTTTTCTTACTCTTGATGTATTTTCTTTCCTATTTTTATTTAGAAAAATAGAAAATAGGGTAGTACACTTTAATGTGAAAATGACCGGGTTTTTGATTTCATTTCAAAATTTTCTTTCATTTTTGGAATTAATTTGTGTAAATTGTTTTTTTTTACCGCGCACATTTTACCCCATTTTTTGACCTAGGTTTTCATTTTGACATTGAGTAAATACTCACACTTTCCCCCATCTTCTCAATGATACAGTTTCACACTTCTCATCCGTCGGCGACGAGGTCCTCCGCCGTGAAGAATGGGATCAGGGGCTGCTCAGGCTCAACGCATGAGCTATAATCAGTTGAATGAAGAAGACGAGCAGGGACCGTTGGATCCAGCATACCGTTGGATGATGTTTAAATGACATCCATTGGATGGCATTTCCCTCTCTCTTTCTGAGCCGTTAGATCAAGTTCAGTGAGGGTGTTTGAGTAAGCGGGTATTCGGGTCGGGTCATGGGTTCTTGTAACCACTCACTTGGTCTGAACCCGGTCCCAAATGAGAGGATAAAAGTGTAGATGCGTTCTCATTTGAGGGCAGCTTGGATATCGATAGGATTTAATCCTAATCTGAGCTCTTCTTTTTTGTAAGAGCTAGGGCTGCTCATTTTTTAGCCTTAATCCATATCAAACTTCCCCAATTTCCACATGATTAGCTTCAAGTTCTCCCTGTACTCGTGTGTTTCAGGTCGAGATGGTTGCTGATCGGCGACTTGGGCGAATTCCGGCTACGCTTCCGGCGAGGTACGCATCAATGGTATCAGAGCCACTCGCCGACAAACTCGTGGAGGCCAACGACGACCCTGGAGGAGGATTCAGGCGCCAGAGCTCAAATCTTGGATCTCGTGATCGGATCGAATGTGATTTCAAAAGGAAGGCCGTGTTGGCCCAAAGGCCTTCCACCCTTGTTTTGATGATGATTAACTCATGTAGTTATGTTTACTAATAATCTTGTGTTGTTTAAGTTTCAGATCTTTAACCAAGATATTAGTTGGTGATTAGCTTCAACAAGGAGTTTAGAAACTTTTCATGATGATTCCAGGGCCAAAACTTCAAGATCACACATTGCCTAGCCCATGGATGGAGTTTTGGAGCAAGTCAACTTGAAGATGAAGATCATCAAGAAGACTTAGGTATCGTAGTTTAGTTAGTGCATTTTAGATCTATTTGTAAAGTTTAGCATAGTTGATATGCTCAAGTGCACGACACACAAAAGATTTATGTTTTGGATTTTGGTTTTCATGAATAATAGATCAAAACAAGTTTACATGGTTTTTATGTATATTAGATGTGTTCAATATACATACATGCTTACTGTAATATCCCGCTTCCCGGATTACGTACTTAGGTGCGTATTTAGTTTTTCGATCGTATTTTCGATTACCTTATGCATTTGACCTATTTTAATTTTAAATATCGTTTTCCAGTATTCTAGATTTTATATGATTTCTGGAATTTTTCTTGAATTAAAAGGAATTTCTTCTAAACCGGTGTCGGCCAGTGCCGCTGACCGATTCCCAGATTTTTAATATGCAAACAGCTTGGAATTTCTAGATGGTCCTTTAGACATTTTCTCTTAAGATCACATTTCTTACCTAAATACTTTTTCTGGGAATTTTATGAATTTATGAAAATTCCACCGGAGTCGGTAGCAAATTGATTCCGGGATTTTTAGTTTTAAAACTATAAAGTATTTCTTAAAACGGATTTCACTATAATTCTTAGTATAATATTCTTGATTTTTGATAATTATTACGAGTCGTTCCGAGATACTTAATTTCGGGACGATTTCGGTATTTCCGAAATGTTTTCCGTATCCTCGACTTAAACCCGGGAATCTGTGTTTCCAATATTTTCATTTTTTCAAGTCAAAGAGAATATCTTCTCTTTATCAATTCTTTTCCTTTTTCCTTTTTCCTTATTTCTCTTCCTTCCTCCACAATCCACAAGAATTCCATTTTCCAAAATTCCAACAATTCCAAAATTCCATTTTCCACACACTTCCACCAACTTCCACCATTAATACCTCTCTTTCTCTCTCTCTCCCATGGCCGGCCAAGTGGCCAAAAGAGGGACACCTCATCCACTCCCATTTGCAAAACCCCCCCCCTCTTCTATCTTATTTGCATCTCCTTTACAAATCCAAACCCTATTTAAACATTTCCTTTACATTCTATTTCCTTTTTCTTCACTTCAACAAAGAGTTAGCCCTCACCACTTTCTCCTTCACCTCAACTTCAACCACCAACTCTCAAAGCATCACCAAGGTTTCCATCTCCACTTCAACCAACAACTTTGGATTTGGGGATCGTGTCTTTCTTCATCAACTATTTCGCCGTGGATCAAATTCGTCGACCACGACCTTTCCGAACTCGTAAAGCTTCACTTAAACCATTCGAAGTGAGTATTTTTACTCACCAAGACTCATACAATTCTTAGTATGTTTATGCTTCCATATCTTGTACATTTGTGTCTTCAAAATCATATTTTTAACCATCAAGAACAACCATCAAATTCAGTTCTGTAATCTGTTTTCAGACCACGATTAGTCGACTTGACCTAGGAGCTAGTCGACTTGAAACCTTAGTTTGAAACGAAATCTTTTCTGGAGCACAGTTTTAGTCGACTATGTTAATTTACCAGTCGACTATAGATTACTAGTCGACTATACTTTCTACCCTAGTCGACTAATGTTTCCTGAATCAAAATCCAACTTCCTGTAACTCAGATTTAGTCGACTTAACATAACTGTTAGTCGACTTGGCATATCTGTTAGTCGACTACCCTTTTGACCCTAGTCGACTAACTTTTCCTGAATCAGAAACCCAACTCTCTGGTGCACAGTTTTGGTCGACTATACCGGACTGTTAGTCGACTAATCTCTCTATTAGTCGACTACTCCCTTGACCCTAGTCGACTAACTTTGGCTATTTGTCATAGTTAATTACTTTCTTATATTTGGATCTTAGGCTTGGTTCATATGTTTGTATATTATACTTTATGACTTGTTAATTAGTACTCTCAACCTCTTGTCATGCTATCTATTAAAACAAGGCATGATACACTTGACATTGTTTAATTATCACAGTTAAGGGAATGTAGTACCTGTATTCCAGTTATGATCTTGCTCATTCCCTTAATCTGATAATTATGTTAATAAACTATAAAAAGGACAACTTGTATGGGGAATGGGAGGAAGTGATGAATGCCGGAATGACACCTTGCTTATAGTATGGGAATGAAATATTGGCGGTAGTGTTAGTGGGACTTAGGGCCCACAGGAGATTAGTGTTAGGGGGACTTTGGGCCTCCAAACTGGTTCCAGGTGTATGAAAACTACTATAAGAAGCTCTATCAGTTCTTCATCTACTTCCGGTAACAAACCTCGACTTGCTTATATATGGATGTATGTGCGTTGGGATATATACCGAGACACATACCTAGATATATGGGTTAGACGAATAATAATAATTTATACTCTTGACATTCCTGTTATGACACCTGTATCGGACTCCAGTTATGATTACTGTTATGATCCCTGTTTTGATTACCTGTTATGCACTCTTGTCACACCTGTTATGTATTCTCGTTATGACTATTTTGCGACTCTGATTCTATACGCTTGGATTACGGTGACATGAGATAAAGGTATATAGATGAGGGTTTCCTTGTTTGGATTATTCCTTCGATGTACTAGTCTCATGGGACCGTGACCTAAGTGTATACAATCAATCTTGCTTGTAATCAACTTTACCCTGGATTTCCTGTTTTAAGGATATTATGTTTTACTTGTTCACACTTGCTATACTTGTGTTCTAACCTTCCTACTCTTGTCTCTTAGCCATTTGGCTGTAGCCTGTTCATTGTTGGGAGGTCCTGACTCCCTTGGATTTGTATGTTCAGGTTTTGAACTTGGATCGAAGTGGAGCCTTCCACAGAGGATCAAGCTTTCTTAGTGAGCAGGCAGACTAGTTCCGGTCCTTTGTGCCAGATTTCTCTTTTGACTCACGGGATCTTTATCTAGCTCGTGAGCCTTTTGTGTCCTTATTTTATATTGTACTTTTGGACTTGGTTGTGATAAAAGACATATGTAATGTGTAATATTTTATCATATCCTGTGATGACTTTGTATTTGTACTTTTAAGTTGGCATATTATGAATACCACGCTTTGTGCTGTACTCTGATCCTTGTTGTACTTTATGCTTAGCGTATATACGTGGGGGCACTTTCTGACCTGCGTATATACGTCGCAGTGACGTCCCCGTATCCGTGGGATCGGGGCGTTACAGGATGGTATCAGAGCTTAGGCTCTCCCACCTATAGTACAATCAAGAAGCAAATTCCAGTAATTTGCTATTGCCAACTACAATGTACAAAGTTATCTAGTCCTTCTTGATTCCTTCTTGATTCCTTCCCTTATGTCCTAAAATCCTACCATTTTTCCAGCCCTTTCCAGTCATCTTTCACCAACTAGGTATGGATAGAAGATCGGGTCGTAACAACTCTGGACAAGTATCGAATGGACCCGCGGGAGAGAATGTGGATATTCTGAGGGTTATCCAGGCAATGATGGAGAATCAGCAACAACAGACGGAACTCCTTCGGCAAGAGTTAGCAGCTCCAAAGGAACAAAGGCCGGGGAATATATCGGACTTTAGACGGTTGCAACCAGCCATCTTTACGGGAGGAGAGAAACCCCTGGATGCTGAGCAATGGCTGACGGACACCACAGACCTGTTGAATGCAGCCCGAGTTCCAAAGGAAAATCAAGTGGAGGTCGCCAAGATTCAATTGAAGGATGTAGCTAGAACTTGGTGCCTAGCTGAGGAAGCCAGATTGGAGAAACCTGTCACTTGGGACACATTCTCCAAGAGCTTCTATAGCAGATTCTTCCCTGCCACTGCTCAGAAAGACATGGAAGAGCAATTCATCAGGCTTCAGCAAGGGAATCGGTCTGTGGATGAGTATGCCGCGGAATTTCTCAGACTTAGCCGTTTTGCTCCATACATGGTGACTGACGAAGAGAAGCGGGCAAGTAGATTCCAGCAGGGCCTACAGATGGACATCCAAGTATTCTTAATGCCCCAGCAGCTGAAGACTTATTCTGAAGTCCTCACCATAGCTCGAGAAGTGGAGTGTGGATTGGAGAAGAAGAAATTGACCCTGTTAAGGAACCAGGCCAAGAAGAGGCCTTTTGAGTTGATGGATGAGGAAGATGCAGTTAGGGCAACCCATGGCCCGATGAACAAGAGACCATTCCAACCTCCTCTGTCTCAGATTATATGTAATTTCTGCCATAGACCCGGGCATTATAAGAGGGATTGTCGCATTGCCAATGGATTATGTTTGGCATGTGGGGCAGGGAGTCATGCACTAAGGGATTGCCCGCACAGAAAGTTTGGACATACGGCACCAGTTAGACCGGCTCTTCCAGCCCCAGCACATCCAGCCCCAGCACTTCCAGCTCCGCCATTGAGGAGGAATCCAGAACCCGTTGATCGAAGAGTTCCATTTCCACCCCAACGGTATGATCATCAGCAGAGAGGAATGAGAACTAGAGCAGATCAGGGTAGAGGCCAAGGTTACATCATGGCGGCAGAGGCATCAGATGACGCAGCAGAGTGGGAAGACCAGTATCCAGACCAGGAACCTTGAAGATATCATGGTAACAACTATTCCGATCTTGTATTTGAGTTAGTTATCTTTCTAAATATTTCCCTTATCATTCTCTCATTGTCTATCCTAGTCCTTCATGTGTTCACCTTAACCCTGTTTTGGATTTATGAAGCCTTATTCCACCTTTGTCCCCTTTGTGTTCAATTTACCCCTTAACGAAATTGCGAGGACGCAATTTTTGTAAGGTGGGTGGATTGTAATATCCCGCTTCCCGGATTACGTACTTAGGTGCGTATTTAGTTTTTCGATCGTATTTTCGATTTACCTTCTGCATTTGACCTATTTTAATTTTAAATATCGTTTTCCAGTATTCTAGATTTTATATGATTTCTGGAATTTTTCTTGAATTAAAAGGAATTTCTTCTAAACCGGTGTCGGCCAGTGCCGCTGACCGATTCCCGGATTTTTAATATGCAAACAGCTTGGAATTTCTAGATGATCCTTTAGACATTTTCTCTTAAGATCACATTTCTTACCTAAATACTTTTTCTGGGAATTTTATGAATTTATGAAAATTCCACCGGAGTCGGTAGCAAATTGATTCCGGGATTTTTAGTTTTAAAACTATAAAGTATTTCTTAAAACGGATTTCACTATAATTCTTAGTATAATATTCTTGATTTTTGATAATTATTACGAGTCGTTCCGAGATACTTAATTTCGGGACGATTTCGGTATTTTCCGAAATGTTTTCCGTATCCTCGACTTAAACCCGGGAATCTGTGTTTCCAATATTTTCATTTTTTCAAGTCAAAGAGAATATCTTCTCTTCATCAATTCTTTTCCTTTTTCCTTTTCCTTATTTCTCTTCCTTCCTCCACAATCCACAAGAATTCCATTTTCCAAAATTCCAACAATTCCAAAATTCCATTTTCCACACACTTCCACCAACTTCCACCATTAATACCTCTCTTTCTCTCTCTCTCCCATGGCCGGCCAAGTGGCCAAAAGAGGGACACCTCATCCACTCCCATTTGCAAAAAACCCCCTCTCTTCTATCTTATTTGCATCTCCTTTACAAATCCAAACCCTATTTAAACATTTCCTTACATTCTATTTCCTTTTTCTTCACTTCAACAAAGAGTTAGCCCTCACCACTTTCTCCTTCACCTCAACTTCAACCACCAACTCTCAAAGCATCACCAAGGTTTCCATCTCCACTTCAACCAACAACTTTGGATTTGGGGATCGTGTCTTTCTTCATCAACTATTTCGCCGTGGATCAAATTCGTCGACCACGACCTTTCCGAACTCGTAAAGCTTCACTTAAACCATTCGAAGTGAGTATTTTACTCACCAAGACTCATACAATTCTTAGTATGTTTATGCTTCCATATCTTGTACATTTGTGTCTTCAAAATCATATTTTTAACCATCAAGAACAACCATCAAATTCAGTTCTGTAATCTGTTTTCAGACCACGATTAGTCGACTTGACCTAGGAGCTAGTCGACTTGAAACCCTTAGTTTGAAACGAAATCTTTTCTGGAGCACAGTTTTAGTCGACTATGTTAATTTACCAGTCGACTATAGATTACTAGTCGACTATACTTTCTACCCTAGTCGACTAATGTTTCCTGAATCAAAATCCAACTTTCTGTAACTCAGATTTAGTCGACTTAACATAACTGTTAGTCGACTTGGCATATCTGTTAGTCGACTACCCTTTTGACCCTAGTCGACTAACTTTTCCTGAATCAGAAACCCAACTCTCTGGTGCACAGTTTTGGTCGACTATACCAGACTGTTAGTCGACTAATCTCTCTATAGTCGACTACTCCCTTGACCCTAGTCGACTAACTTTGGCTGTTTGTCATAGTTAATTACTTTCTTATATTTGGATCTTAGGCTTGGTTCATATGTTTGTATATTATACTTTATGACTTGTTAATTAGTACTCTCAACCTCTTGTCATGCTATCTATTAAAACAAGGCATGATACACTTGACATTGTTTAATTATCACAGTTAAGGGAATGTAGTACCTGTATTCCAGTTATGTATTCCAGTTATGATCTTGCTCATTCCCTTAATCTGATAATTATGTTAATAAACTATAAAAAGGACAACTTGTATGGGGAATGGGAGGAAGTGATGAATGCCGGAATGACACCTTGCTTATAGTATGGGAATGAAATATTGGCGGTAGTGTTAGTGGGACTTAGGGCCCACAGGAGATTAGTGTTAGGGGGACTTTGGGCCTCCAAACTGGTTCCAGGTGTATGGAAACTACTATAAGAAGCTCTATCAGTTCTTCATCTACTTCCGGTAACAAACCTCGACTTGCTTATATATGGATGTATGTGCGTTGGGATATATACCGAGACACATACCTAGATATATGGGTTAGACGAATAATAATAATTTATACTCTTGACATTCCTGTTATGACACCTGTATCGGACTCCAGTTATGATTACTGTTATGATCCCTGTTTTGATTACCTGTTATGCACTCTTGTCACACCTGTTATGTATTCTCGTTATGACTATTTTGCGACTCTGATTCTATACGCTTGGATTACGGTGACATGAGATAAATGTATATAGATGAGGGTTTCCTTGTTTGGATTATTCCTTCGATGTACTAGTCTCATGGGACCGTGACCTAAGTGTATACAATCAATCTTGCTTGTAATCAACTTTACCCTGGATTTCCTGTTTTAAGGATATTATGTTTTACTTGTTCACACTTGCTATACTTGTGTTCTAACCTTCCTACTCTTGTCTCTTAGCCATTTGGCTGTAGCCTGTTCATTGTTGGGAGGTCCTGACTCCCTTGGATTTGTATGTTCAGGTTTTGAAACTTGGATCGAAGTGGAGCCTTCCACAGAGGATCAAGCTTTTCTTAGTGAGCAGGCAGACTAGTTCCGGTCCTTTGTGCCAGATTTCTCTTTTTGACTCACGGGATCTTTATCTAGCTCGTGAGCCTTTTGTGTCCTTATTTATATTGTACTTTTGGACTTGGTTGTGATAAAAGACATATGTAATGTGTAATATTTTATCATATCCTGTGATGACTTTGTATTTGTACTTTTAAGTTGGCATATTATGAATACCACGCTTTGTGCTGTACTCTGGTCCTTGTTGTACTTTATGCTTAGCGTATATACGTGGGGGCACTTTCTGACCTGCGTATATACGTTGCAGTGACGTCCCCGTATCCGTGGGATCGGGGCGTTACACTTACACTTCCTATACAAACTTATTTTGACCATCTTATTCATGTATTGAAAAATCAAGTTTGATAAAAATACAAGTTTGTTTTTGATAAAATTTGCAAGACTCAAAAATGAATCGATATGTTTGATATATGTCTTGAAATTTTTATCACTAGTTTGTGTTTCAATACAAAATGTTAAAACAAGTTTTATGAGATTTTCAGAAAAGATAAAAGATTTTTATAAAATAATTTTCCCGTTTTTTCTGACCCAGTTTCTGTTCCAGGCTTCTATTAGTCGACTAAGTCAACTGACCTAGTCGACTAGGCTGAAGTCGGTCGACCGGGCCGGTCGACCGACGTGCACAAATCTGTGCACGTTTGGAGACACTGGGACGGTCGACCGGGACGGTCGACCGGTCTGAGAGCAGAGCTCTCTGTTGTTTGGGTCGACCGGGCCGGTCGACCGTGCTTGCCCAACGGTCACATTTCTGACCGTTGGCGGTCGACCGGGCCGGTCGACCGCTGCCTGTCAGAGCTGCCAGCTCAGCTCTAACGGCTAGTTTTGTATTGGGCCTATATAAACCCTGTAACGCCCCGATCCTGGCGGATACGGAGACATTACTGCAACGTATATACGCAAGTCAGAAGTACCTTCACGTATATACGCTAAGCATCAGTACAGGCAAGAATCAGAGTACGGAAGCAAGTGGTGCATTATACATTCCAACACATGAGTACAATTACAAAGTTATCACCAGAGGTGATCCGATATTACAATAATATTACATCACCAGAATGGCGCAATTGCGAGAATATAAGGATGTACAAGAATGAACAGTACAAAAGGCACTCACGAGTTTACAAAAGGAAAACTCGAGAGGCACACAGGGGGCCTGGAAGGATAGAGCTCTGAACGGTCTGCTGGAGATCCACGCTACCGCTGCGCCATTCTGATCAGCAACTGGGAGAATCCACACGCTCCAAGCTCCATGACCTGGACATGAGAATCCAGGGGAGTCAGATGAAACTCCCCAGGCGAGTGGTGATACTAAAGCCAAGTGGCGAGCAATGATAAGTATAAGTAAGGCGGTAAACCAAATAAAGCCGAGGTCGAGCAAATCTGATTGTATGGTTTCAGACCACGACTCCATAAGACTAGTACGTCGAAGGAATAATCCAAACAAGGAAACCCTCATCTATATACCTTTATCTCATGTCATCATAATCCAAGCACATACAATCCGACTGTACTCAGGGCGTGATAAGATAATGAGCAGGAGGCAGGTGAATACAAGGGATAAAGCAGGGTATGAGCAGCTAATATAATAATAACCATAAAACCGGAAATCCGATGTAAAATCCAGTACAAGCAAATATGGTGAGACATATCACAGATTCAAAGCCGTTTAAGCTGCAGGCTTCAGTATGCGTCCCATTCCACATACCTCTACTTACAACTTAAAGAGCCGGTTATTATCTTGACACTTTATTATTACTCGTCTTACCCTGATATCTAGCTATGTGAACTAGCGTCCCAGCACACATAGATCCATATCCGAGTAAAGCAAGGTTGTTATTGGAAACCAGCGGGGGTATCAACGAACTATGTTTACAGTGGGTCCCGTACATACCCGGGACCACGGCCCAGGATTGTTCCGTTGCTTGGTGACGGAACCTGCCGCAAGGCTAACAGGAGGGACTTATGTATGCCCTTATCATGATTCAGGAGGAGGGAGCCAGCACTCCCCTCGGTCGCCTGGAGGCCCACAGGTCAGACCGGAAGTTTTAGTTGCACAACATGCCTAATACCACTGTAAACACGAACACATATTGATAGCCGCATGTTTCCCCCGACCCGATGCAAGTTATTCCTTTTATGATTTATTAGGTTAATTATCAATTTACGGGAATAACAGGAGCAGGACATGATCAGGAATTCAGGAGTTCGGGTCACTGATCATGATACAGGATATCAGGTCACTGTACATAGTACAGGATAACAAGACAGGGTTCCCGTAAATGTGATAATCACAGGTCAAATATATCATGCTGGGTGTCAAGTGATAGCATGACAGGATGATGATATTAGACAGGTAACCAGTCATGTCAAGAGATTGATAATAATCCGGTGGCAAGTCATATCATAACAAGGGGTCTTGCCAAGAAGTAGCATGTCAGGTGTTAGATGATAATACATCAGTTGTCAGGTGATATACATGTGTTAAAAGTAATATGAAAACGACAAGTAGTATAAACAGGTGTCAGGCATGAAGTAATGGCATGGGGTAGAATAGTAGCTGAGCACAAACAAGCGGAGCTGAGCAAGCTGGAAGCACAGGCAGCGAACAGAGTTTAGACACTAATGCGCTCTGCGAGGTTACCGGGATACTCGGATCAAGATACGAGTAGAAAATCCGGCAGCAACTCGCCTAAACGAATTTAGTGAATAAAGCACTGAGCGCTAAGCATGCTCACCAGGCGGAGCTGAGAAACCTGACGATCCCAATCACGCCTCTTTCGAGACAGTGAGGGACCGGAGGCTGAACTGAGAGACCTGCCGGTCCCAATCACCTCTCTTTCGAGACGGTGAGTGACCGGAGGCTGAAGGGTTGGCCAGGCATAGTATGAAGCAGTAGAATACATCACAGGCATAGTATGTGTACAAGAAGGAAACTACCCTAGTACAAGCATTCGTCACAGAGCAATACATGTCCAGATATAGGCACTCGGCCATACACAATACAGGGACTCAGCCCAATACAAAGTACATGGAAACATAAAGTAAAATACATATCGACCGACAAAGCGGGGAATCCCAAATGGAGGCGAGAGCGAGGACACTCGCCTAAATCACCGGGAAGCCGAAAAGTCTGGAATCCATGGAACTCGCGCACACGCCATAAAATAATATATAAATATAGGGAGAGAAGGAGACACAGGGAGACGCGGGCTTGACAGTGGGGCGCGAGGGTCGCAGACGCGGGAGTCGCGTCGCAGGAATAACAGACGCGGGAAAGAGCAGACGCGGGGAATAGGCTCTGCGTCGTGCCAAATGCAGAAACGCGGGGAAGCGCGTCAAGGGATTGCCCAGACGCGGGGTTAAGATCCGCGTTAGGAAACAAACAGAGGGGAGGAAAGGTGCTTCCTTTGTTGTGCCCGACGAAGGGATGTTCGGCCCCAATCCAAAAGGAGGGTACCGGCCCTAAGTCTTGCCAACGGAGAAGAACGCGGACGCGGGAATCACAAACGCGGGAGTCGCGTTGTGAAGACACCACAAACGCGGGGTTCGAGACCCGCGTTCAAATCAGGGCACGAGGGAAACGCGGACGCGGTCGTGGGGTCCGCGTCGCGTTAGCACGAGGAGATTACAGACGCGGGAGTTTGCCTCGCGTCATGACGATACAGTAACGCGAAGGTCGCGTTAAAAGAGGTCGCTCATACGCGGGGTAAGATCCGCGTCGGCAAGTCACAAGGAGAGACAGGGAGTTGAGGAGAGAGAGGAAGAGAGTCCAGGAGAGAGAGAGAGTGTCCAAGGGAGAGAGAGAGAGAGAGAGAGAGAGAGTGTCCAAGGGAGAGAGAGAGTGAGAGAGAGAGAAGAATCCCAGGAGAGAGAAAAAGGGGGGACCCAGGGAGAAATTCAAGAGGGAGGGGCCTTGCCCCTCTCTGGATCCACGCACAGCACACCACCCGCTGGGGGTGCCCGGCCTGGCCGCCGGCCAGGCGGCGGCGCCGGGCGGCGCCGGCCACCGGAAGAGGAGGGGGCGGCTGCCCCCTCACCAGAACACAGGAGGGGGGCTTTGCCCCCCTCCAGCAAAGAGAAAGGGGGGCGCTGCCCCCCTTCAACAGAGAGAGAGAGGGGGTTTGCCCCCCTCTCTGGCCACGCACAGGGGCCCCGGTGGGCCCCTGGCTGCCCGCGGCCGCGGCAGGGCGCCGGCGGCGCCAAGACCAGGGGTGGCTCCGGCCACCCCAAAGAGAAGAGGGAAGGGGGATGAGTTGGGTTTGGGTTTTGGGGGAGGTGTTGATTGAGTTGGTGGTGGATTTGGTAATTGGGTGGTTGATTGGAAGTGGAGGTGGAGGAATTTGTTGTTGGTGATGGAGGAGGGAAGTTTGGCCGGAATTTTGGGGGGAGTCCTCGCCGGCGACGAGGTGCCGGAGGTGGCTGGCCGGAGTTGGGGCTGGTGAGGGTCGGTCCTCTCTTGGAGGAGGAGAAGAAGTGAAGAAAGGAGATGGGAAGAGAAAAGAAAGAAAAGGAAATGAAAATAAAAAAGAAAAAGAAGTGATGATGGGGATGTGATGGGGATTTGATTGATGAGAGAGGGAGTGATGGTGATGGGATGCGGCCCACGTGGAGGGGAGTGGGCTGCTGGGTTGTTGGGAGAAGGGAAAGGAAAGAGAAGAAAAGACAAGATTTTGAATAAAATAATAATATTATAATATAGTCGCGAAAATCGACTGTTCCAGAATCCTTCCGAAAAATCCTCAAAAATAGCAAATATTATTCTAAGATGTTTGGTGAAATCGGATTCTAAAAATATAATGTAGCTTTCAAAATAAAAAATCCTGGAATCTTCCGGCGATACCGGTCGATACCGACACCGGTGGAATTTTCATAAATTCATAAAATCCTCAGAAAAAGTATTTAGATAGAAAATGCGATTTTAAGAAATAATGTCTAAAGGCACTTTTAGTAATTCTAAACCGTTTGTAAATTAAAAATCCGGGAATCGATCAGCGGTATTGGTCGACACCGGTTTGAAGATTTTCAACTTAATCAAGGAAAATTCCAGAAAATCATAGAAAATCTAGAATATTGGAAAACGATGTTTAAAACTAAAATCGGTCAAATCGGAATACCGGAATGTCCAAATCGAGCAATACTCTAGGATCGGGCCCTCGGTTCAGACTAGGGCTGACTCCGAGTCCACGAATCCAAATCCAAGACAAAACGTTCATATAAAGAATTCATAATACAAAACAAATATAGGAAGTAAATCGAAAAATACGATCGAAAAATCTGAATACGCAACTAAGTACGTATTCCGGGAGCGGGGTGTTACATTCCATCCACCTTACAAAAAATTGCGTCCTCGCAATTTCGATAAGGGGTGAAATGAACATAAAAAGGTAGGAATGAGGATTATGCCAGTCAAGATATGAATAACTATGAGTTGTTCCCCAGATTGACTGAACAACTAACTCAGGACTAAAGCATCTCTGCACTTCTACCGTATATATACATCCTCTGACGGTGCCATAATAATACTGATCTGATGTCTGCTCATAAAAGAACACTGCCAGAACTTCAAAGGACTAACCCATTCTGAACAATATAAAGTGAGCTGACTTGGTAAGATAATCAATAATACTTCGATCAGACTGTGAGCTAAAGCTAATGAAATCCATAGTGCTGAAGTCCATAATATAATATAAAACCCTGCATAGTAAGATGTTATCCTTTTGCAGTAGAATCACTGACGGGCTGCATACTGGGCTTTGTTAACTCTGAAAGACGTAGCCAAGAATATAAAATAACTGTGAAGAATTTGGAATACTGACTTATGAATGATAAACCGACTGCAGATGAAACAGGAAGAAGATATCTGAGCCCTGCAAGATTTGTAGAATGGATCATTGACAAGGCCATGGCGATAGCTCAGATATAGTGATGGAACTCTGTTCAGCAGATCCATAAAAGTACGCTAGAAGAAATCCGAGGAATGGCTAGAGTGCCAAGCACTGAAGGGACTAGCCATGGATGAAACCAAGCCTGGATGAGGTTATCGCGTAACACAGCTCAGGTGTTAAACATTAGGGTGCGGCGAGGCTAACGCTCTGCGAGACTCGCATATAGCGAAGTTCACGCGACGAAGCCAGCGCGTAACACAACGCTAAATGCTAAGCACCAGGGTGCAGCGAAACTCACACCTGGTTAGGTTCACGGATGACTAGAACACGACCCTCGCTTAGCGAGGCTAGCGGAACCTTTGGTCCACCAAATCAATAAAAACTGCCAGGAGTTATTGGCTCTGAGAACATGATCAAGAAATTATAATAACCGAAACATGCCGCGAATGTTGTCTTCCAAGTAATAATCTGGCTGTAAATCAGCTCTAAGAATATCCGAGTTCCACGAACATAGTTGAAGAAATCATGACCGCTATTGGAGGAATAGGAATGAAAAATATCATAACTCTGTCTGCCAGAAGTCCTGATTCTGAAATGTTGTTATATACTGACACTCCTCATGAAATGATGCAGTCTATCTGATTATATAAGCGATGACTACTCCACTTGACGTGCTAGTCTCCCATGATGTATCCAGAATATAAGAATATAACGCGGGGCCGAAGATCTGCCTAATATAAGATAATGTGATATACCAGAGTCGAGAAGCGCCAGAACATAATTAGAACGAACCACATCTGCCCGGCTGTTACCTCACTAGTCAACACATATCTTAAGTTGGCATAAAGATCACGAAAATTAGAATAAATCAGAATAACAAAAATAGAAGAGATAGGAATCATGAAATAGGGAGAGAGATAGGACGGACTAGGATTAATGGTGATAGGGCAATGAAGAGGGTATGATATAGAGAAGTTTACCAACTCCCGGACATATTAAAATGGGGACAATGGTTACGGTCCGTCCTTCAAGGATTCCTCCTTCAGATATTGAGCATCCTTCCTGTTCTTACTCCATCATCTTGAGCATCCTGACTTCCTCTTCAGTCAGATTTCATGCTTGCCTCCTTCTACCATGTGCCCTAATTCTCGGTCTCTTTTGTGTATGACTCCATGCTGGATGCTGGGGATGAAGTGAGGTTATTCTGACAGTAGGTCCTGGATTCCCTCACAACGGTGATACTGGAAGAGTTGATCTGATCGGTGTAATGTTCTCTGCTTTCTTGAACAGACAGTCACTTTTTCAACTAATCTCTGAACCCGCGTACGACATAATCCGTAACCTTTCTGGTGGTTGTGTTGGAGGTGCCCGGTTTCAGACAATATCCGCACATCATATGTTGTGGGCAGGATTGGAGGGATGGCTTAGCTAGTAGGGCGTCCAGAGGCCTGTCTGAGCCTTCAACTTCCATCAATTAAGAGGGTCTCTTCGCTAACTCCATCTGCAACCATCCTAATCTTCCTCCTCTGGGTCCATTCTACTTCCCGGATAATGACAAAGGAACTTGAGAATACTTCTTGGGCTGCTTGGGGATAAGAAACATCTTGCTCTTCATCTTCATTTCTCACTTAAGATATTGCTTGCTCGGTTTTCCTTATCGGCCACCATGTAAAACACCGACCGACTTTGCCTTAGGAATTTTGCAGTGTACTTATTTACAATTCAATCTCCCTACCGCAATTTGATAAATCATTCTTTCATTTCTTCCTGGGCTATTACAGAGAAGAATCTTCCTATAGAAATCCTTCGAGAACTAGTCCCAAGTGTTGGGCTTTCCCAGTCTCGCTGCTTCCGCCAACTACTACATCCAGGCTACATCTTCTAACTGAATCTTGATCATTTTCACCTAGTTCTCGTCAGGGACCCAAGTTGACTTAGAAGATCCATCAGGTTTACTGACCACTGCTATGCATCCAGGGCTTCTCCATGCTTGAAAAGATTGCCGGCTGTAATTTCCTGAAATCTAACATGTCGCCTGGCTTCTGTTCCCGGAGTGCAACCAATGATCCTTGGTGCGGGACCTTCGCCTGTACTTGATCGTGTCTCATCATATCTTGCAGAGATAGTCTTAAATCAAGATTTTCTCCATTAGGGTTACCCTAGGAAGAACCAGAACCGTTATGATTTCCCCATCTTTTCATGTCCGAGTTGGTCCAAGAATAACAAGAAACTGAAGTATGAAAGGATGGGAGAACTTTAGAATTCAAGGATAAGATTATCAAGAGAAAATGGATAACTTTGTACTTGTAGTTGGATTGTATAACCAAGACTCATGCATTCCAGTTGCAAATTTCTTTACCATTAATTTGCCGTCTGGACGTACTGAGGAGGTGAGAGCCTAGGCTCTGATACCAACCTGTAACGCCCCGATCCTGGCGGATACGGAGACATTACTGCAACGTATATACGCAAGTCAGAAGTACCTTCACGTATATACGCTAAGCATCAGTACAGGCAAGAATCAGAGTACGGAAGCAAGTGGTGCATTATACATTCCAACACATGAGTACAATTACAAAGTTATCACCAGAGGTGATCCGATATTACAATAATATTACATCACCAGAATGGCGCAATTGCGAGAATATAAGGATGTACAAGAATGAACAGTACAAAAGGCACTCACGAGTTTACAAAAGGAAACTCGAGAGGCACACAGGGGGCCTGGAAGGATAGAGCTCTGAACGGTCTGCTGGAGATCCACGCTACCGCTGCGCCACTCTGATCAGCAACTGGGAGAATCCACACGCTCCAAGCTCCATGACCTGGACATGAGAATCCAGGGGAGTCAGATGAAACTCCCCAGGCGAGTGGTGATACTAAAGCCAAGTGGCGAGCAATGATAAGTATAAGTAAGGCGGTAAACCAAATAAAGCCGAGGTCGAGCAAATCTGATTGTATGGTTTCAGACCACGACTCCATAAGACTAGTACGTCGAAGGAATAATCCAAACAAGGAAACCCTCATCTATATACTGTTGGCCCAAGGTTACAATCAACCCATGTTTAGTGTATTTTGATGATTACAAAACATATTAGTTATTTGTACTAATATAAATTGTTGTTTAAGTGTGTTTCAGGTTTATATATTAAAGAGATGAATTCTTCCCTAAAGGAAGGTACATTGGACTCAAGACAAGTCAAATTGGGCTCAAAGTACAATATTGAAGATCAAGTGAAGATTACCCATGATGAAGTCTTGAAGACCTAGAAGTTTGTAAGTGTAGTTTTGTTAAAGATAGAATATGTGAAATTTGGCTCTAGGATTTGCACACACACTTGTTTTGAATGTTTCTATGTTTTTGAAAATGTTTATTTCTAAGTTTATGCCTTGGTTTATACATACATGTACTCAAAGCTTTTTATCTTCAAAAACGTGTTTAAAACATGTATATAAACAAAGTTCAGCATAACACTTTATTCCAGAATTTTTTAAAGATTTTTTACAAATTTTTCTAACTCAAAAATCTGCCCAAAAAAAAAAAAATAATAATAACTATTTCAGGCAGACCGGTCGACCGGCAGTCGACCGGCTGCTGTGTTCAGACATGCACAGGCTGTGCATGTCTGTCGGTCGACCGACCTACATATCGGTCGACCGGAAAAGAGATTGTTGCTCTCTGTATCTTTTCGGTCGACCGGGTCGGTCGACCGATAGAAGGAAACTGTGTTTCCTTTGTTGGATCGGTCGACCGGCAGTCGACCGAAGCTCCAACGGCTCTTTTGCCAGCAGGGACCCGGTCGACCGGCAGTCGACCGGTAGGCCTGCAACAGGCCATAACGGCTCTTTCCTCTTTTAGAATTTCTGAAAATCTGTTTTTAGTTTTCTCTTTAACAGAGTTTTTAGGAGTTGTTGGGACTCTTTTTCTGATCAAATTAGCTGGAAAAATCAGTGTTTTTAACCTATTCTCTCCCTATAAATAGTGGGGAATAGGCCTTAGTTATTTACCAAGAAAAATACAAGTTTTCATAGTTTTCAAGAGAAAGAGAAAAATAGTTTAAAGCTTTCATTTTCATTCTTTCAAAATTGGTTTTTCAGTTGTTGTTTGATCTCTAATATCACTCTACAACTGAAGCTTTCCTCACCACACTTCATAGAGCCAAAAATTTCATATTCTTTCTATAGGTGAAGTTGTAAAAGAGTGAGAGTGTTTGTAAAAGAGTGTTGTGGTCTAGTTAAAGATCACTATTTGTAATTCTTGTTCTTGTGGAGACAAGCTCCTCGGTGGAGTTTCTTTGTAAGGTGAAGCTACGGGCTTGAGGTCTTTGAAGGCCTAACTTGTACGGGATCCTAAGGGGATAGTGGAAACCCTTCACGGAGGTGAAGGCGGGGACTAGAGCAACGGGCTCGAACCTCGAAACAAATCATCTTGTTTGCGATTGCCTTGGCGTTCTTCTTGCTTACTTTCTTGCTTTATATCATTTCCAATTTATTGCTTGAGAACTAACCTTTATTTGTGCAATCCTTATTTGTTTACTTTACTTGTTATTTTACTTGTGGAATCTTGTGTTGATATACTTGTTGTGTTACATTGTGAGCTTTTCATTTCATCATCATACTTGACATTGATCAATCACACCTCAATACAACACGGTTGCATTGCGCCCTCTAACCCATTTAAGGGAATTGGGAGGAAGGAGTTCAGAACCTCGCAAGGGGTATTCGGCTCTTAGTCGTGTTTTTGAGAGATTGTTGCATCACTCATTTCACAAGTTTAAAAAGATCATTAGATTAGCAATTACACCTATTCACCCCCCCTCTAGGTGTATTTCAATTGGTATCAGAGCTTGGACTCTAGGATTTGGCTTAACAACCTTAGAGAGATCCTCATATTGCTAATCATTTCATTCATTTCCACATAGTAAACATGGCCGATGGTATTAAGACACCCCCTAAGTTTGATGGACTTAACTTTCCCATATGGAAGGTTAAGATGACTGTTTTCTTGCAATCTCTAGGTAGCCGAGTTGCAAAGGCCGTGACTAAACAATTTAGTGCCCCCGATGGTGATGAATCTACTTGGTCCGAAATTGAGACCAAGGAGTTTGATGCCAATGCTAGGGCTCATTATGCACTCCTACAAGCCCTCAATGATGATGACATAGCTAGAGTCATCCATTGCAAATCCGCCTATGAGATTTGGACCCATTTGCTAGTAACACATGAGGGGACATCACAAGTGAAGAGGGCCAAGATAGACCTTCTTCGGTCCCAATATGAAAATTTTAGCATGCAAGAACATGAAACCATAGATGATATGGTTACTAAATTTACTAAGATTACTAATGGGCTTTCTTCTCTAGGTGAAGAGATCAACAACTACCAAAGGGTGAGAAAGATCATCCGGGCTCTTCCTCCATCATGGGAAGTGAAAGCTACAACATTGAAGGAACTCAATGATAAAGATGAGATTGAGCTCATCGGACTCATTGGGAATTTAAAAACCCATGAGATGGA
Organism: Agave tequilana; assembly: GCA_038442645.1. Classification (NCBI taxonomy): domain Eukaryota; kingdom Viridiplantae; phylum Streptophyta; class Magnoliopsida; order Asparagales; family Asparagaceae; genus Agave; species Agave tequilana. The sequence goes on along the minus strand of JAVJIF010003635.1, from coordinate 102,620 downwards.
GAGGAAGGCAAGGGAGGACATGGCACCCTCCAAAAAGAAGACCATTGCCTTCAAAAGTCATGCTACCTACTCCGACGAAGATGACGAAGAAGAAGATGACGAGGAGCTCTCACTTCTAGTCAAAAATGTCCGGAGGATGTACAACAAGGCAAAGTTCCAAGGAAGGAGGAGATGGCAAGGTGGCAAGGAAGAAAGGAAGATCATTTGCTTTAATTGCCAAAAGCCGGGACACATTGTAGCGGAGTGTCCGGACCCAAGTGAAGCCATCTTCATCCAAGAAGCCATACAAGAAGAAGGCTATGAAAGCAACATGGGATGACGAAAGTGAATCCGAGGAGGAGATCGACACCGCCAACATGTGCTTCATGGCAAATGAGAGCACAAGCAAGGTAACCCCCTCAACTCTTCTTGATGATGATTTATCCATGGATGAGCTAGGAGAAGCATTTATAGAACTTTCTCAAAATTATGACTTCATGAAGAAAAAGTACTTGAAAATGAAAAAGGATAATGAATCTTTGAGTATTCAAGTGTTAAATCTTTCAAAAGAAAATAATGACTTGCATTCTTCTTTAGTTTCCACTAAAAATGATTTTGAAAAATATAAGATTGCTTGTAAAGGAAAGACCCCATTTGTAGATTCTAATGAGATTGCCATGCTTAAGGAAAGAATAGACTCATTAGATGTTGTTTTGAAAAAGTGTAGTGAGTTTGATAAGAAGAAGATGGAGAATATGTTTCCTAAGAAACAAGCTCCTAAGAAAAATATTCATCATGCTCATGCTCATGTACGTGCTACACAACCTATGCATCATGGTAAACCCCAAAGCATGCTCACACTTCACATACACACCATGCATTCATGTATAGAAAAGTGTACTCATGTTCACATTGTGGACGGAAAGGACACTTAGCTAATTTTTGTTATGATAGACTAAGTGCATCACATCATAATGTTTGGGTTCGTAACACTAACTTTCAAGGACCCAAGAAAGTTTGGGTACCAAAGTCAACTATTGTTTTAAATGATGTAGGTACTTTCCAAAGCTCAAAGACGTAGAGGTTTATGGTATCTTGATAGCGGTTGCTCAAGGCACATGACTTGGGACATCAACAACTTTGCAACCCTATCAAGATATCATGAAGGTGGCACCGTCACCTTCGAAGATGACGCCAAGGGTAAAATCATCGGTATTGGTAATGTAAAACTTGGCACCTCTCCTTTAATTGAAAATGTGGTTTTAGTTGATGGCCTCAAGCATAATCTCTTGAGTGTTAGTCAACTTTGTGATAAAGGTTTTGATGTAGTTTTTGACAATGTTGCTTGTAAAGTAATTGATAGAACTTCCAATGTTTGTGTATTTTCCGGTTTTCGTGAAAGCAATGTTTATATGATTGATATGCTAAATATGTCTTGTAATATAACATGTTTAAAAGCCCTCAATGACGACTCTTGGTTATGGCATAGGAGATTAGGCCACATTTCATTTGACCATATTTCTAGGCTTAACTCTAAGGAAATGGTGAAGGGTATTCCTTCATTGAACTTTGAAAAGGACCGAGTTTGTGACGCATGTCAATTTGGGAAACAAACTAAGTCCTCATTCAAATCAATTAAGGATATCATGTCATCACGTCCATTGGAGCTAATCCACATGGATTTATTTGGCCCAACACAAACCAAAAGTTTAAGTGGGAGTAGATTTGCTTATGTTTTAGTAGATGATTTTTCGCGTTTTACTTGGGTTTATTTTCTTGAACATAAAAGTCAAACCTTTTCACATTTTCAAGCCTTTAAGAAAAGAGTTGAAAAGGAAAATGACTCCTCAATAATTAAAATAAGAAGTGATAGAGGAGGTGAGTTCATTAACCTTCCCTTTACCACTTTTTGTGAGGAACATGGAATAAAACATGAACTCTCTTGTCCTAGAACTCCACAACAAAATGGAGTAGTTGAGCGGAAAAATCGTACTTTACAAGAGATGGCTAGGACAATGTTAAATGAATATGGTCTACCACATTATTTGTGGGCCGAGGCCGTTCATACTTCATGTTACATTGCAAATCGTGTTTTCCTATGTAAAAATACTACTAAGACTTCTTATGAGATGTATTTTTCTAGAAAACCCAATGTTTCTTATTTCAAAGTGTTTGGTTGCAAATGTTTTGTTTTAAATACAAATATTAATTTGGGAAAATTTGATGCTAGATCATATGAGGCTATTTTTGTAGGTTACTCAAATACTAGTAAGGCTTATAGAGTCTTCAATAGGTCAACTTTGACTATTGAGGAATCTATTCATGTTAAATTTGAGGAATCTAACAAGTTTGTTAAGAATTGTGTAGAAATTGATGCTTTAGATGAAGGTTTGGAGAAAGTGACCTTGGAGGATGCTTCTACCATGGGAGACAAGCCAAAGGATGGTGATGGAAGTGAAGCCAAAGTGGAAGAGGCTCAAGGAAATAAACATCAAGCAAATGAAGAGGAGCCCTCTCAACCACTACCAAAGGATTGGAGATTCAATCCTCATCATCCCAAGGACCTCGTCATAGGTGAAGTATCAAAAGGGGTAACCACTCGCTCTAAGATTCAAGATTTTGTGGTAATTTTGCTTTTATTTCACTCATAGAACCTAAAAATGTCCTCGAGGCCGAGGCCGATTCATATTGGTTGCTTGCTATGCAAGAGGAGCTCAATCAATTTGAGCGCAACCAAGTATGGCATCTTGTTCCTAGGCCCAAGATAGACCAACTATTGGCACTAAATGGATCTTTAAGAACAAGTTGGATGAATCGGGTAATGTAGTTAGAAAAAAGGCTAGGTTAGTTGCCCAAGGTTACACTCAAATCGAAGGGATCGATTTTAAAGAAACCTTTGCACCCGTAGCACGGCTCGAAGCCATACGGATGACCTTAGCATATGCCTCATTTAAAGATTTTAAGTTATTTCAAATGGATGTAAAGAGTGCTTTTCTTAATGGTTATACTGATGAGGAGGTGTATGTTGAACAACCCCCGGGTTTGTTGATCCTACACACCCTAATTATGTTTATAAATTAGATAAAGCACTATATGGTTTAAAACAAGCCCCTAGGGCTTGGTATGAAAGATTGTCTTCATTTTTGATTTCAAATGATTTTAAGAAAAGGAAAAGTTGATAAAACATTATTTACCAAACATATAGATCTAGATATCCTCATAGTTCAAATTTATGTTGATGACATTATTTTTGGATCTACTAATGTTTCACTTTGCAAGAATTTGAGTCATGCATGAAAAAGGAATTTGAGATGTCTATGATGGGGGAGCTCAACTTCTTCCTTGGACTTCAAATCAAGCAACGTAGTGATGGGACATTCATCAACCAAGCCAAGTACACCAAAGAACTCATCAAGAGGTTCGGGCTTGAAGGATCCAAAGTAGCAAAGACTCCCATGGCAACCACTACGAAACTTGACAAGGACGAACAAGGTAAGGAAGTAGACATCAAATTATTTCGTAGCATGATTGGTAGTTTACTCTATCTTACGGCTAGTAGGCCGGATATAATGTTTTCCGTATGTTTATGTGCACGTTTTCAATCATGTCCTAAGGAATCACACTTAATAGCGGTTTAAAACGCATAATTAGGTATCTTAAGGGCACAATTGATTTAGGTTTGTGGTATCCGAAAACTAACCAATTTACCATGACTAGTTATTCGGATGCCGACTATGCCGGTTGTAGGGTAGATAGGAAGAGCACAAGTGGCACTTGCCAATTCTTGGGCAATTGTCTTGTGTCTTGGTCTTCCAAGAAGCAAAATAGTGTAGCCCTTTCAACCGCCGAGGCGGAGTATGTAGCAGCCGGAGCTTGTTGTGCACAAGTACTCTGGATGAAACATACTCTTCTCGATTTTGATTTACATTTTGATCATGTTAAGATTTATTGTGATAATACTAGTGCTATTCACATGACCAAAAATGCTAATCAACATAGTAAAACCAAACATATAGACATTAGATATCATTTTCTTAGAGATCACTTTGAAAAAGGTGACATTGATATCGATTTTGTTTCCACAGATTTTCAACTTGCAGATATTTTCACAAAACCTTTAGATTATGCAAGATTTTCATTTATTTGTGGTGAATTGAATGTATGTAAGATTGATACTTAAAATATCTTAGTTTGTTTTGTTTTGGTTTCTAATATGTTTGTTTTGTTTTGTCTTAAATTTTTTTAACCCTTTTTGATGTATGACAAAAAGGGGGAGAAATATAAATATATATAAGTTTGGGAGAAAATATATGGAGAAAGTATATGTTGTTTGTTTTAAAAATATATTGTTTTGTTATTCCTTATGATAGTTTATTTTTGGTGATGATATTTTTCAATGCTTTATGTATGCTTACATAGTTGTTCATATTCATGTTAAATACATAGCATTGTTTAAGGGGGAGCTTTCCAAGCTCTTTCCTCTTTTATTTGTTTAAAAACTCATATGTTTTGTCATCATCAAAAAGGGGGAGATTGTTGGCCCAAGGTTACAATCAACCCATGTTTAGTGTATTTTGATGATTACAAAACATATTAGTTATTTGTACTAATATAAATTGTTGTTTAAGTGTGTTTCAGGTTTATATATTAAAGAGATGAATTCTTCCCTAAAGGAAGGTACATTGGACTCAAGACAAGTCAAATTGGGCTCAAAGTACAATATTGAAGATCAAGTGAAGATTGCCCATGATGAAGTCTTGAAGACCTAGAAGTTTGTAAGTGTAGTTTTGTTAAAGATAGAATATGTGAAATTTGGCTCTAGGATTTGCACACACACTTGTTTTGAATGTTTCTATGTTTTTGAAAATGTTTATTTCTAAGTTTATGCCTTGGTTTATACATACATGTACTCAAAGCTTTTTATCTTCAAAAACGTGTTTAAAACATGTATATAAACAAAGTTCAGCATAACACTTTATTCCAGAATTTTTTAAAGATTTTTTACAAATTTTTCTAACTCAAAAATCTGCCCAAAAAAAAAAAAAATAATAACTATTTCAGGCAGACCGGTCGACCGGCAGTCGACCGGCTGCTGTGTCCAGACATGCACAGGCTGTGCATGTCTGTCGGTCGACCGACCTACATATCGGTCGACCGGAAAAGAGATTGTTGCTCTCTGTATCTTTTCGGTCGACCGGGTCGGTCGACCGATAGAAGGAAACTGTGTTTCCTTTGTTGGATCGGTCGACCGGCAGTCGACCGAAGCTCCAACGGCTCTTTTGCCAGCAGGGACCCGGTCGACCGGCAGTCGACCGGTAGGCCTGCAACAGGCCATAACGGCTCTTTCCTCTTTTAGAATTTCTGAAAATCTGTTTTTAGTTTTCTCTTTAACAGAGTTTTTAGGAGTTGTTGGGACTCTTTTTCTGATCAAATTAGCTGGAAAAATCAGTGTTTTTAACCTATTCTCTCCCTATAAATAGTGGGGAATAGGCCTTAGTTATTTACCAAGAAAAATACAAGTTTTCATAGTTTTCAAGAGAAAGAGAAAAATAGTTTAAAGCTTTCATTTTCATTCTTTCAAAATTGGTTTTTCAGTTGTTGTTTGATCTCTAATATCACTCTACAACTGAAGCTTTCCTCACCACACTTCATAGAGCCAAAAATTTCATATTCTTTCTATAGGTGAAGTTGTAAAAGAGTGAGAGTGTTTGTAAAAGAGTGTTGTGGTCTAGTTAAAGATCACTATTTGTAATTCTTGTTCTTGTGGAGACAAGCTCCTCGGTGGAGTTTCTTTGTAAGGTGAAGCTACGGGCTTGAGGTCTTTGAAGGCCTAACTTGTACGGGATCCTAAGGGGATAGTGGAAACCCTTCACGGAGGTGAAGGCGGGGACTAGAGCAACGGGCTCGAACCTCGAAACAAATCATCTTGTTTGCGATTGCCTTGGCGTTCTTCTTGCTTACTTTCTTGCTTTATATCATTTCCAATTTATTGCTTGAGAACTAACCTTTATTTGTGCAATCCTTATTTGTTTACTTTACTTGTTATTTTACTTGTGGAATCTTGTGTTGATATACTTGTTGTGTTACATTGTGAGCTTTTCATTTTCATCATCATACTTGGCATTGATCAATCACACCTCAATACAACACGGTTGCATTGCGCACCTCTAACCCATTTAAGGGGAATTGGGAGGAAGGAGTTCAGAACCTCGCAAGGGGTATTCGGCTCTTAGTCGTGTTTTTGAGAGATTGTTGCATCACTCATTTCACAAGTTTAAAAAGATCATTAGATTAGCAATTACACCTATTCACCCCCCCTCTAGGTGTATTTCATATACCTTTATCTCATGTCATCATAATCCAAGCACATACAATCCGACTGTACTCAGGGCGTGATAAGATAATAAGCAGGAGGCAGGTGAATACAAGGGATAAAGCAGGGTATGAGCAGCTAATATAATAATAACCATAAAACCGGAAATCCGATGTAAAATCCAGTACAAGCAAATATGGTGAGACATATCACAGATTCAAAGCCGTTTAAGCTGCAGGCTTCAATATGCGTCCCATTCCACATACCTCTACTTACAACTTAAAGAGCCGGTTATTATCTTGACACTTTATTATTACTCGTCTTACCCTGATATCTAGCTATGTGAACTAGCGTCCCAGCACACATAGATCCATATCCGAGTAAAGCAAGGTTGTTATTGGAAACCAGCGAGGGTATCAACGAACTATGTTTACAGTGGGTCCCGTACATACCGGGACCACGGCCCAGGATTGTTCCGTTGCTTGGTGACGGAACCTGCCGCAAGGCTAACAGGAGGGACTTATGTATGCCCTTATCATGATTCAGGAGGAGGGAGCCAGCACTCCCCTCGGTCGCCTGGAGGCCCACAGGTCAGACCGGAAGTTTTAGTTGCACAACATGCCTAATACCACTGTAAACACGAACACATATTGATAGCCGCATGTTTCCCCCGACCCGATGCAAGTTATTCCTTTTATGATTTATTAGGTTAATTATCAATTTACGGGAATAACAGGAGCAGGACATGATCAGGAATTCAGGAGTTCGGGTCACTGATCATGATACAGGATATCAGGTCACTGTACATAGTACAGGATAACAAGACAGGGTTCCCGTAAATGTGATAATCACAGGTCAAGTATATCATTCTGGGTGTCAAGTGATAGCATGACAGGATGATGATATTAGACAGGTAACCAGTCATGTCAAGAGATTGATAATAATCCGGTGGCAAGTCATATCATAACAAGGGGTCTTGCCAAGAAGTAGCATGTCAGGTGTTAGATGATAATACATCAGTTGTCAGGTGATATACATGTGTTAAAAGTAATATGAAAACGACAAGTAGTATAAACAGGTGTCAGGCATGAAGTAATGGCATGGGGTAGAATAGTAGCTGAGCACAAACAAGCGGAGCTGAGCAAGCTGGAAGCACAGGCAGCGAACAGAGTTTAGACACTAATGCGCTCTGCGAGGTTACCGGGATACTCGGATCAAGATACGAGTAGAAAATCCGGCAGCAACTCGCCTAAACGAATTTAGTGAATAAAGCACTGAGCGCTAAGCATGCTCACCAGGCGGAGCTGAGAAACCTGACGATCCCAATCACGCCTCTTTCGAGACAGTGAGGGACCGGAGGCTGAACTGAGAGACCTGCCGGTCCCAATCACCTCTCTTTCGAGACGGTGAGTGACCGGAGGCTGAAGGGTTGGCCAGGCATAGTATGAAGCAGTAGAATACATCACAGACATAGTATGTGTACAAGAAGGAAACTACCCTAGTACAAGCATTCGTCACAGAGCAATACATGTCCAGATATAGGCACTCGGCCATACACAATACAGGGACTCAGCCCAATACAAAGTACATGGAAACATAAAGTAAAATACATATCGACCCGACAAAGCGGGGAATCCCAAATGGAGGCGAGAGCGAGGACACTCGCCTAAATCACCGGGAAGCCGAAAAGTCTGGAATCCATGGAACTCGCGCACACGCCATAAAATAATATATAAATATAGGGAAAGAAGGAGACACAGGGAGACGCGGGCTTGACAGTGGGGCGCGAGGGTCGCAGACGCGGGAGTCGCGTCGCAGGAATAACAGACGCGGGAAAGAGCAGACGCGGGGAATAGGCTCTGCGTCGTGCCAAATGCAGAAACGCGGGAAGCGCGTCAAGGGATTGCCCAGACGCGGGGTTAAGATCCGCGTTAGGAAACAAACAGAGGGGAGGAAAGGTGCTTCCTTTGTTGTGCCCGACGAAGGGATGTTCGGCCCCAATCCAAAAGGAGGGTACCGGCCCTAAGTCTTGCCAACGGAGAAGAACGCGGACGCGGGAATCACAAACGCGGGAGTCGCGTTGTGAAGACACCACAAACGCGGGGTTCGAGACCCGCGTTCAAATCAGGGCACGAGGGAAACGCGGACGCGGTCGTGGGGTCCGCGTCGCGTTAGCACGAGGAGATTACAGACGCGGGAGTTTGCCTCGCGTCATGACGATACAGTAACGCGAAGGTCGCGTTAAAAGAGGTCGCTCATACGCGGGAGTAAGATCCGCGTCGGCAAGTCACAAGGAGAGACAGGGAGTTGAGGAGAGAGAGTCCAGGAGAGAGAGAGTGTGTCCAAGGGAGAGAGAGAGAGAGAGAGAGTCCAAGGGAGAGAGAGAGTGAGAGAGAGAGAGAAGAATCCCAGGAGAGAGAAAAAGGGGGGACCCAGGGAGAAATTCAAGAGGGAGGGGCCTTGCCCCTCTCTGGATCCACGCACAGCATACCCCCCGCTGGGGGTGCCCGGCCTGGCCGCCGGCCAGGCGGCGGCGCCGGGCGGCGCCGGCCACCGGAAGAGGAGGGGGCGGCTGCCCCCTCACCAGAACACAGGAGGGGGGCTTTGCCCCCCTCCAGCAAAGAGAAAGGGGGGCTGTAACGCCCCGATCCCTGCTGGTACGGGGACGTCACTGCGACGTATATACGTAGGTCAGAAATACCCTCACGTATATACGCTAAGCATTAGTACTGGCAAGAATCAGAGTACGGAAGCAAGTGGTGCATTATACATTCCAACACATGAGTACAGTTACAGAGTTATCACCAAAGGTGATCCGATATTACAATAATATTACATCACCTGATAGGCGCAATTGCGAGAGTACAAGGAATATACAGGAGTAAACAGTATAAAGGCACTCACGAGTTCACTACACGGAAACTCGAGAGGCACACAGGGGCCTGGAAGGATAGAGCTCCAGATAGTCTGCAGGAGATCCACGCTACCGCTGCGCCACTCTGATCAGCAACAGGGAGAATCCACACGCTCCAAGCTCCGAAACCTGGACATGAGAATCCAGGGGAGTCAGATGAAACTCCCCAGGCGAGTGTAATGCAAAAGCCAGGTGGCGAGCCAGGGTGAACACAATGTGAATACAACAAAGGATATCCAGTTCAGAAAATAGGGTTTAGAACACAAGTATAGCCGGTATGAACGAGTAAAACATAATATCCATAAAACAGGAAATCCAGGATAAAGTTGATTACAAGCAAGATTGATTGTATACGCTTAGGTCACGGTCCCATGAGGCTAGTACATCGAAGGAATAATCCAAACAAGGAAACCCTCATCTATATACCCTTATCTCATGCCACCGAATATCTAAGCGTATAGAATCAGAGTTGCAAATCACACGATAGTCATAACAGGCATCAAAACTAGAATCATAACAGGTATCCGATACAGGGGTCATAACAGGAATACGTAACAGGAGTTATAACAAGCATCATAATAGGAGTCTAGTACAGGTACCATAACAGAGATCATAACAAGAGTCTTATACTATTATTATTACTCGTCTGACTCATATATCTCGGTATGTGTCCTGGTGTACAGCCAACCCACATACATCCATATATAAGCAAGTCGAGGGTTGATAACGGAAGCAGATGGAGAACTGATAGCGCTTCTTATAGTAGTTCCCATACACCTGGGACCAGCTTGGAGGCCCTAAGTCCCCCTAACACGCATCTTCTGTGGGCCCAAAGTCCCACTAACACGAATCGTCAGTTCAGGTATTCCATTACTATAAGCAAGGCATCATTCCGGCATCCATCACTTCCTCCCATTCCCCGTGCAAGTTGTAGCTTATCAATATTATCAGATTACGGGAATAACAGATCATAACAGGGATAGCCCTACAGATTCAAGAGGTGGCCCCCACAGATTCAAGAGGTGGCCCCCACCGAGTATGGTGTGGCACTTTGTTCCATGTGGCACTTTGTTCTGAGGGGATGGATTCTAGAGGTGGCCCCCACGGATTCAAGAGGTGGCCCCCACCGAGTGTGGTGTGGCACTTTGCTCTGTGTGGCACTTAGTTCCATACAAGATAACAAGGCAAGATTCCCGTAAACATGATAATCACAAGTCAAGTAGATCATGCTGGGTGATAAGTGATAGCATGACAGGATGGTGATATTAAGCAAGTGACAAGTCTTACAAATAGCAATATATAATAAATGACCCAAGGAAAATGTTCATAATCAAAGAAATAACTAACCATAACAATTAATCAAGATTATTCAGGAAAGTGGTGCGTTTTCAAGAAAGTGGTGCGTTTCAAGTGGTGCGTTTCAAGTGGTGCGTTTTCAGGAAAAGTGTTGCATTTCAAGAAAGTGGTGCATTTCAAGTGGTGCGTTTCAAGTGGTGCGTTTTCAGGAAAAGTGTTGCATTTCAAGAAAGTGGTGCATTTCAAGTGGTGCGTTTCAAGTGGTGCGTTTTCAGGAAAAGTGTTGCATTTCAAGAAAGTGGTGCATTTCAAGTGGTGCGTTTCAAGTGGTGCGTTTTCAGGAAAAGTGTTGCATTTCAAGAAAGTGGTGCATTTCAAGTGGTGCGTTTCAAGTGGTGCGTTTTCAGGAAAAGTGTTGCATTTCAAGAAAGTGGTGCATTTCAAGGGGTGCGTTTCAAGTGGTGCGTTTTCAGGAAAAGTGTTGCTTTTCAAGTGGTGCGTTTCAAGTGGTGCGTTTTCAGGAAAAGTGTTGCATTTCAAGAAAGTGGTGCATTTCAAGTGGTGCGTTTCAAGTGGTGCGTTTTCAGGAAAAGTGTTGCATTTCAAGAAAGTGGTGCATTTCAAGTGGTGCGTTTCAAGTGGTGCGTTTTCAGGAAAAGTGTTGCATTTCAAGAAAGTGGTGCATTTCAAGTGGTGCGTTTCAAGTGGTGCGTTTTCAGGAAAAGTGTTGCATTTCAAAAAAGTGGTGCATTTCAAGTGGTGCGTTTCAAGTGGTGCGTTTTCAGGAAAAGTGTTGCTTTTCAAGTGGTGCGTTTCAAGTGGTGCGTTTTCAGGAAAAGTGTTGCATTTCAAGAAAGTGGTGCATTTCAAGTGGTGTTTAGTCGATTTATGCATGGGTCAAGTCGATTAATACTGTAAAACAGTGAGCAGAGACAGTTATTAAGAGTTATGGTTTTGTTGATAAAAATACAAGTCCTTGGCGAGGAAAAGCACTCGCGTGATCAATAAAATACGAAGCAAGCGAATAGCGAGATTACTCGCCTAACAAGATCTATGCCGCGTCCAACGAAGGGAAGTTCGGCCCCAATCCAAAAAGGAGGGTACCGACCCTAAGTCTTGCCGCCGGAGAAGAAACACGGCCCCAATCCGAAAGGAGGAGCCGGTTCTAAGTCTTGTCAACGGAGAAGAAAAGCACAGCCCCCAATCCAAAAGGAGTTGGCCGTCCTCAAGGTGATGGAGAAAGGTTGAAGGTGGTGGAGTTTGGTGAACAAAGGAAACAAGAGAAGAAGCTCTCTCTCTCTTGGTGGCTTCTCTGTTAGCTGCAGGAAGCAAAGAAGAAGGAGGAGGAGTAAATGAAGAGAGAGAGAAGGAGAGGGGGTATTTATAGGAGTTGGATTATGAAGTGATGCAAATAAATAAAGGTGAGGGTGTTTTTGTAAAGTTGGAGGGATGTGATGTTTCTCTTGCCACATGGCTGGTCATGATGAGGAGAAGGGAGTGGAAATGCCTTGGAAATGACATTTGGAAGAGAATTAAATGAAGAGAGAGAAGAGGGATAAAGTGATGTTTGCACACTATATAAGACAAAAGGAACAAGGGAAGGATTCATGCGTTTCCTACATGAAACGCAGCCCTTCCCTCTCTCTCTTGACCAACAATGATGATGAGAGGGGGTGGGGTGTCTTGGAAATGATGCTTTGGAAAGGAAGCATTTAATGAAGAGAGAGAATGGAAGATTAAATAATGATGCACTCCATTTGAAACAAAGGAAATATATGAAGAGTACTTGCGTTTCCCACCCACAAACGCAGCACACAACCTGCGTTTGGGCCAAATGGGCTAAACGCAGTGATTAAGGCTGCGTTTAGAGAAGGCCAAAAGCTGCGTTTCAACAGAGGAGAGAGAGTCATGATACTTGATGGGATTTGATCTGAAGTGCATTAAATGCGGGATGGGGAGGATCTTTGCAATAAATGCGGAATCCCAGGTTGGTGAGATCCGCGTTTAAGGAAGGAGAGAGAAAATGGGAAGAGACAGAGTGGAATATATGGGACAATCTCCTCGGTATCTGGGAAAACACCGGAAAGGCCCAAAAATGAAGTAATCCGGAAAGCTTCCCAAAAATTCACAAAAATCATAAATATTATAAAACGATTTATGGTGAAATCGGTTTTCAAAGATTCAATCTCTTTTTCAAGATAAAAATCATAAGGTCAACCGTCAATCTCGGTATATGCCGGATTGGCCGGGTTTTCAATAAAATTTGATAAATCCCAGAAAATATATAGAAAATATGATTTTAAGAAATAATGTCTAAAGGCACTTTTAGAAATTCCAAGCCGTTTGTAAATTAAAAATCCGAAAATCGGTCAACGAAACTGGCCGACACCGGTTTGAAGATTTTCAACTTAATTGAGGAAAATTCCAGAAAATCATGATAAATCTAGAATATTGGAAAATGATGTTTAAAACTGAAATCGGTCAAATCGGAATACCAGAATGTCCAAACCGAGCAATACTCTGGGATCGGGCCTTCGGTTCAATCTAAGGTTGACTCCGAATCCACGAATCCAAATCCAAGACAAACAATCATATAAAGAATTCATAATACAGAATAAATACAAGAAGCAAATCGAAAAAATACGATCGAGAAATCTGAATACGCAACTAAGTACGTATTCCAGGGACGGGGTGTTACAATCCACCCACCTTACAAAAAATTGCGTCCTCGCAATTTCGATAAGGGGCAAATTGAACACAAGGAGGACAAAGACTGGAATAAGGGCTTCATAAAACCAAAACAGGGTTAAGATGAACACAGAAGGGACCAGGATGGACAACGAAAACAGGATAAGGTGGAATATTTAGAGGGGTAACCAACCCAATGTACAAAAGATCAGGGTTAGCTGGACAAAGGTAACCAACTCAAAACACAAAAGGTCAGGGGTTGCTTGTACAGTGACATCCTCAAGGTTCCTGCTCCTGGTACTGAGCTTCATACTCTGCTGCTGCTTCATCTGATACCTCTGCCGTCATGTTGTGAACTTGGCCTCTGCCATAGTCTGCTCTGGGTCTTGCTCCTCTCTGTGGGTGATCATACTGCTGGGGTGGAAATGGAGCTCTTCGATCAACTGGTTCTGGGTTCCTTCTCAGTGGTGGAGCTGGAAGAGGTGGGGCTGGAAGTGCTGGTCTAACTGGTGCCATATTCCCTACCCTTCTGAACGGGCAATCCCTTATTGCATGTCTCCCTGTCCCACATGCTAAACATAGTCCATTGGCCATTCGACAATCTCTCCTATAATGTCCGGGCTTGTGACAGAAATTGCATATGATCTGCTGAGGGGGAGGTTGGAACGGTCGCTTGATCATCGGACCATGGGTTGTCCTGGCTGCATCTTCCTCATTCATCAACTGGAAGGGTCTCTTCACTGACTTGCTCTGCACCTGACTCTCATTCTTCCTCTCCAGTCCCCTTTCTACTTCACGGGCAATGGAGAGAACCTGGGAGTATGTCTTCAGCTGTTGAGGAATAAGGAACATCTGGACATCCATCTTCAGCCCTTGCTGAAACCTGCTGGCCCGTTTTTCTTCATCTGACACCATGTAGGGAGCAAACCTGCTGAGCCTCAAGAATTCGGCAGCATACTCATCCACTAACCGGTTGCGCTGCTGCAGACGGATAAACTGTTCTTCCATTTCCTTTTGAGCTGTTGTCGGGAAGAACCTCTCGTAGAAACCCTTTGAGAATTGATCCCATGTGATGGGTTTCTCCAGTGTTGCTTCTTCTGCCAACCACCAGGTTCTGGCCACATCTCTTAGCTGAATCTTGGCCACTTCCACTTGGTTCTCATCGGGGATTCGGGCTGCCTTCAAAAGATCTGTTGTGTCTATCAGCCACTGCTCTGCATCCAGGGGCTTCTCTGTACCTGAAAACACTGCCGGCTGTAATCTCCTGAAGTCTGACACATTGCCTGGCCTCCGTTCCCGGGGTGCAACCAACAGTCCTTGGCGTAGAAGCTCTGTCTGCTGCTGTTGACTCTGCATCATCCCCTGAAGTATCCTCATCATACCATCACTGTCCCTGTTGGGTCCATCTTGAGAGGTACTAGGACCATTGCGAGTTCCCCGTCTTTCCATATTTGAGTTGGTTGGAGTGGGTAACAAGAAGGAACTGGAAGGGAAAAGATTGGAGGTTTCAGGATACCAGAAATGGATTAGAAGGAAGAGATAGATAACTCTGCACTTGTAGTTGGATTGTATAACCAAGACTCATGCATTCCAGTTGCAAATTGCTTTACCATTAATTTGCCGTCTGGACGTACTGAGGAAGTAAGAGCCTAGGCTCTGATACCAACCTGTAACGCCCCGATCCCTGCTGGTACGGGGACGTCACTGCGACGTATATACGTAGGTCAGAAATACCCTCACGTATATACGCTAAGCATCAGTACTGGCAAGAATCAGAGTACGGAAGCAAGTGGTGCATTATACATTCCAACACATGAGTACAGTTACAGAGTTATCACCAAAGGTGATCCGATATTACAATAATATTACATCACCTGATAGGCGCAATTGCGAGAGTACAAGGAATATACAGGAGTAAACAGTATAAAGGCACTCACGAGTTCACTACACGGAAACTCGAGAGGCACACAGGGGCCTGGAAGGATAGAGCTCCAGATAGTCTGCAGGAGATCCACGCTACCGCTGCGCCACTCTGATCAGCAACAGGGAGAATCCACACGCTCCAAGCTCCGAAACCTGGACATGAGAATCCAGGGGAGTCAGATGAAACTCCCCAGGCGAGTGTAATGCAAAAGCCAGGTGGCGAGCCAGGGTGAACACAATGTGAATACAACAAAGGATATCCAGTTCAGAAAACAGGGTTTAGAACACAAGTATAGCCGGTATGAACGAGTAAAACATAATATCCATAAAACAGGAAATCCAGGATAAAGTTGATTACAAGCAAGATTGATTGTATACGCTTAGGTCACGGTCCCATGAGGCTAGTACATCGAAGGAATAATCCAAACAAGGAAACCCTCATCTATATACCCTTATCTCATGCCACCGAATATCTAAGCGTATAGAATCAGAGTTGCAAATCACACGATAGTCATAACAGGCATCAAAACTAGAATCATAACAGGTATCCGATACAGGGGTCATAACAGGAATACGTAACAGGAGTTATAACAAGCATCATAATAGGAGTCTAGTACAGGTACCATAACAGAGATCATAACAAGAGTCTTATACTATTATTATTACTCGTCTGACTCATATATCTCGGTATGTGTCCTGGTGTACAGCCAACCCACATACATCCATATATAAGCAAGTCGAGGGTTGATAACGGAAGCAGATGGAGAACTGATAGCGCTTCTTATAGTAGTTCCCATACACCTGGGACCAGCTTGGAGGCCCTAAGTCCCCCTAACACGCATCTTCTGTGGGCCCAAAGTCCCACTAACACGAATCGTCAGTTCAGGTATTCCATTACTATAAGCAAGGCATCATTCCGGCATCCATCACTTCCTCCCATTCCCCGTGCAAGTTGTAGCTTATCAATATTATCAGATTACGGGAATAACAGATCATAACAGGGATAGCCCTACAGATTCAAGAGGTGGCCCCCACAGATTCAAGAGGTGGCCCCCACCGAGTATGGTGTGGCACTTTGTTCCATGTGGCACTTTGTTCTGAGGGGATGGATTCTAGAGGTGGCCCCCACGGATTCAAGAGGTGGCCCCCACCGAGTGTGGTGTGGCACTTTGCTCTGTGTGGCACTTAGTTCCATACAAGATAACAAGGCAAGATTCCCGTAAACATGATAATCACAAGTCAAGTAGATCATGCTGGGTGATAAGTGATAGCATGACAGGATGGTGATATTAAGCAAGTGACAAGTCTTACAAATAGCAATATATAATAAATGACCCAAGGAAAATGTTCATAATCAAAGAAATAACTAACCATAACAATTAATCAAGATTATTCAGGAAAGTGGTGCGTTTTCAAGAAAGTGGTGCGTTTCAAGTGGTGCGTTTCAAGTGGTGCGTTTTCAGGAAAAGTGTTGCATTTCAAGAAAGTGGTGCATTTCAAGTGGTGCGTTTCAAGTGGTGCGTTTTCAGGAAAAGTGTTGCATTTCAAGAAAGTGGTGCATTTCAAGTGGTGCGTTTCAAGTGGTGCGTTTTCAGGAAAAGTGTTGCATTTCAAGAAAGTGGTGCATTTCAAGTGGTGCGTTTCAAGTGGTGCGTTTTCAGGAAAAGTGTTGCATTTCAAGAAAGTGGTGCATTTCAAGTGGTGCGTTTCAAGTGGTGCGTTTTCAGGAAAAGTGTTGCATTTCAAGAAAGTGGTGCATTTCAAGGGGTGCGTTTCAAGTGGTGCGTTTTCAGGAAAAGTGTTGCTTTTCAAGTGGTGCGTTTCAAGTGGTGCGTTTTCAGGAAAAGTGTTGCATTTCAAGAAAGTGGTGCATTTCAAGTGGTGCGTTTCAAGTGGTGCGTTTTCAGGAAAAGTGTTGCATTTCAAGAAAGTGGTGCATTTCAAGTGGTGCGTTTCAAGTGGTGCGTTTTCAGGAAAAGTGTTGCATTTCAAGAAAGTGGTGCATTTCAAGTGGTGCGTTTCAAGTGGTGCGTTTTCAGGAAAAGTGTTGCATTTCAAGAAAGTGGTGCATTTCAAGTGGTGCGTTTCAAGTGGTGCGTTTTCAGGAAAAGTGTTGCTTTTCAAGTGGTGCGTTTCAAGTGGTGCGTTTTCAGGAAAAGTGTTGCATTTCAAGAAAGTGGTGCATTTCAAGTGGTGTTTAGTCGATTTATGCATGGGTCAAGTCGATTAATACTGTAAAACAGTGAGCAGAGACAGTTATTAAGAGTTATGGTTTTGTTGATAAAAATACAAGTCCTTGGCGAGGAAAAGCACTCGCGTGATCAATAAAATACGAAGCAAGCGAATAGCGAGATTACTCGCCTAACAAGATCTATGCCGCGTCCAACGAAGGGAAGTTCGGCCCCAATCCAAAAAGGAGGGTACCGACCCTAAGTCTTGCCGCCGGAGAAGAAACACGGCCCCAATCCGAAAGGAGGAGCCGGTTCTAAGTCTTGTCAACGGAGAAGAAAAGCACAGCCCCCAATCCAAAAGGAGTTGGCCGTCCTCAAGGTGATGGAGAAAGGTTGAAGGTGGTGGAGTTTGGTGAACAAAGGAAACAAGAGAAGAAGCTCTCTCTCTCTTGGTGGCTTCTCTGTTAGCTGCAGGAAGCAAAGAAGAAGGAGGAGGAGTAAATGAAGAGAGAGAGAAGGAGAGAGGGGTATTTATAGGAGTTGGATTATGAAGTGATGCAAATAAATAAAGGTGAGGGTGTTTTTGTAAAGTTGGAGGGATGTGATGTTTCTCTTGCCACATGGCTGGTCATGATGAGGAGAAGGGAGTGGAAATGCCTTGGAAATGACATTTGGAAGAGAATTAAATGAAGAGAGAGAAGAGGGATAAAGTGATGTTTGCACACTATATAAGACAAAAGGAACAAGGGAAGGATTCATGCGTTTCCTACATGAAACGCAGCCCTTCCCTCTCTCTCTTGACCAACAATGATGATGAGAGGGGGTGGGGTGTCTTGGAAATGATGCTTTGGAAAGGAAGCATTTAATGAAGAGAGAGAATGGAAGATTAAATAATGATGCACTCCATTTGAAACAAAGGAAATATATGAAGAGTACTTGCGTTTCCCACCCACAAACGCAGCACACAACCTGCGTTTGGCCAAATGGGCTAAACGCAGTGATTAAGGCTGCGTTTAGAGAAGGCCAAAAGCTGCGTTTCAACAGAGGAGAGAGAGTCATGATACTTGATGGGATTTGATCTGAAGTGCATTAAATGCGGGATGGGGAGGATCTTTGCAATAAATGCGGAATCCCAGGTTGGTGAGATCTGCGTTTAAGGAAGGAGAGAGAAAATGGGAAGAGACAGAGTGGAATATATGAGACAATCTCCTCGGTATCTGGGAAAACACCGGAAAGGCCCAAAAATGAAGTAATCCGGAAAGCTTCCCAAAAATTCACAAAAATCATAAATATTATAAAACGATTTATGGTGAAATCGGTTTTCAAAGATTCAATCTCTTTTTCAAGATAAAAATCATAAGGTCAACCGTCAATCTCGGTATATGCCGGATTGGCCGGGTTTTCAATAAAATTTGATAAATCCCAGAAAATATATAGAAAATATGATTTTAAGAAATAATGTCTAAAGGCACTTTTAGAAATTCCAAGCCGTTTGTAAATTAAAAATCCGGAAATCGGTCAACGAAACTGGCCGACACCGGTTTTGAAGATTTTCAACTTAATTGAGGAAAATTCCAGAAAATCATGATAAATCTAGAATATTGGAAAATGATGTTTAAAACTGAAATCGGTCAAATCGGAATACCAGAATGTCCAAACCGAGCAATACTCTGGGATCGGGCCTTCGGTTCAATCTAAGGTTGACTCCGAATCCACGAATCCAAATCCAAGACAAAACAATCATATAAAGAATTCATAATACAGAATAAATACAAGAAGCAAATCGAAAAAATACGATCGAGAAATCTGAATACGCAACTAAGTACGTATTCCAGGGACGGGGTGTTACAGGGGCGCTGCCCCCCCTTCAACAGAGAGAGAGAGGGGGTTTGCCCCCCTCTCTGGCCACGCACAGGGGCCCCGGTGGGCCCCTGGCTGCCCGCGGCCGCCGGCAGGGCGCCGGCGGCGCCAAGACCAGGGGTGGCTCCGGCCACCCCAAAGAGAAGAGGGAAGGGGGATGAGTTGGGTTTGGGTTTTGGGGGAGGTGTTGATTGAGTTGGTGGTGGATTTGGTAATTGGGTGGTTGATTGGAAGTGGAGGTGGAGGAATTTGTTGTTGGTGATGGAGGAGGGAAGTTTGGCCGGAATTTTGGGGGGAGTCCTCGCCGGCGACGAGGTGCCGGAGGTGGCTGGCCGGAGTTGGGGCTGGTGAGGGTCGGTCCTCTCTTGGAGGAGGAGGAGAAGTGAAGAAAGGAGATGGGAAGAGAAAAGAAAGAAAAGGAAATGAAAATAAAAAAGAAAAAGAAGTGATGATGGGGATGTGATGGGGATTTGATTGATGAGAGAGGGAGTGATGGTGATGGGACGCGGCCCACGTGGAGGGGAGTGGGCTGCTGGGTTGTTGGGAGAAGGGAAAGGAAAGAGAAGAAAAGACAAGATTTTGAATAAAATAATAATATTATAATATAGTCGCGAAAATCGACTGTTCCAGAATCCTTCCGAAAAATCCTCAAAAATAGCAAATATTATTCTAAGATGTTGGTGAAATCGGATTCTAAAAATATAATGTAGCTTTCAAAATAAAAAATCCTGGAATCTTCCGGCGATACCGGTCGATACCGACACCGGTGGAATTTTCATAAATTCATAAAATCCTCAGAAAAAGTATTTAGATAGAAAATGCGATTTTAAGAAATAATGTCTAAAGGCACTTTTAGTAATTCTAAACCGTTTGTAAATTAAAAATCCGGGAATCGATCAGCGGTATTGGTCGACACCGGTTTTGAAGATTTTCAACTTAATCAAGGAAAATTCCAGAAAATCATAGAAAATCTAGAATATTGGAAAATGATGTTTAAAACTAAAATCGGTCAAATCGGAATACCGAAATGTCCAAATCGAGCAATACTCTAGGATCGGGCCCTCGGTTCAGACTAGGGCTGACTCCGAGTCCACGAATCCAAATCCAAGACAAAATGTTCATATAAAGAATTCATAATACAAAACAAATATAGGAAGTAATCGAAAAATACGATCGAAAAATCTGAATACGCAACTAAGTACGTATTCCGGGAGCGGGGTGTTACAAACCCCATCTCTTTGGGTTTTTGGCTGAGATTTTAAGGAGAAAAATTTCTGGTTTCTAAAGTGTTTAAAACAAGTTTTCAAAAGTGTTTTGGGCTTTAAACTTCCAATTTGATTTGTGTTTTGGGTTTTTGGAAAATCAAAGAAAACTAGGTTTTGGGATTTTGATTTGATCTTTCATTTTCTATCTTTTACAAGAGACTTCCCAATTAGTTTTTCTTTGTTGCTTGTTTCCAAAAACACCTTGTTTCCACACTTGAGCTATCTTCTATCCTAATCTATTAGGATCATTTGTTTTGTGGAAAAAGAGAGAAAAAGAGAAGTGTTTGAGGTTAAGCCTCTAAGTTGTAAACCCTCCTTGCTTTTGTTGTATCCCTCTTTGGCAGAGGTTGATCGGAGTGGTATTGTGTTTGGATCTCTCTTCGGTAGAGGTGATTGTGTTTGTATTGGCTACGGGCCTTATCCCTCTTCGGTAGAGGTGGATTGTGGTTGTATAGCCTCGGGGGCTTTGTAAGGATTGAGAGAGGAGTTCGGTACTCCTATAGTGGATTGGAAATCCTACACGGTGGTGTAGGCGGGGATGTAGAGTTAGGGGCTCGAACCTCGTAACATATCTTTGTGTTAGCGATTGATCCATTGTCTCTCTAACCCTCTCTCTCTTTATTTTGTGCAAAGCATCATTCATATCATCATATCATATTTGCTTGTGTTGAGCATAATTCATATTGCCATATCATTTCTATTTGCTAGTGTTGTGCCTTGCATTACTT
The DNA here is from genome assembly GCA_038442645.1 of Agave tequilana. NCBI lineage: Eukaryota > Viridiplantae > Streptophyta > Magnoliopsida > Asparagales > Asparagaceae > Agave > Agave tequilana. Next base: position 81,483 of record JAVJIF010003635.1, on the reverse strand, counting down.
TCATATTGCTATATCATTATATGCTTGGCTTGCTTGTGTGTGTGCCTCACTTATACTTAATCAACAAGAGCTTCACATAGCACCTCAACCCATTCAAGGGGAATCAAGAGGAGTTAGTCCAGAGCCCTTCACGGGAAATTTGGCTACACTTGTTGATTGTATTAAGTGTGTTTGCAAAATTTGCATTAGCTTCCGCATTTAGCGTACTTAGTTTTGCATTTAGTTTTAGATTAGCACTAACACCTATTCACCCCCCATCTAGGTGTTCTTTCATTGGTATCAGAGCTAGTGCTCCTGATACTTAGGCTTAACATCCTAGGAGTGAGATCCATTTGCTTGCTAATCTATTGTTTGCATTTGCTTGCTTTGCACACATATAGTTTACCATGGCCTTCATGACCCCACCTATGTTTGACCCTTCCAACATTCATGTTTGGAAGATTAGGATGACCGTTTATTTACAAACCCTAGGTCATAAAGTTTATCTTGCCATTACTAAGGAATCCTTCCTTAGTGATAGCAATCATATTACTTCTTAGGATTATATTTCCTCCTTTCTGGCATTTTCTGAGATTTTTTCAGATTTTATCAAAATCCGGCCGACCCGGTGCAGACCGGTATTGACGTTTGACTTCAGGATTTTTATTTTGAAAATAAGATTAAATTTATGAAAACCAATTTCACTAAAAATCTTTATATAATATTTATTATTTTTGAGAATTTTTGGGAAACTTTCCAAACTACTTTATTTTTGGACTTTCCGGAGTTTTCGGTGTTTTCCCAGATACCGGAATTTTATCCAGACATTCTACTTTTCTCTTTTTCCCATTTTCTCTCTCCTTTCTCAGACGCAAGTTTCACCAACCTGGATTCATCATTAAATGCAGAGATCCTCTCCATACTGCATTTAATGCACTGCTAATCAATTCCAATCAAGTCAAATCTGACCTTTTGTCCTTTCTGTAAACGCAGTATTCGCGTTTTTTCCAAATGCGAGTTTTCATCCTTGCGTCTGGGCAATTGCCAGACGCGAGTCTTTGTTGGATGGGGATGCAGCCCATTCCCTTTGAATGAAACGCATGTTTCATTTAATATGAATCCCAATGGCAACTTGTAATTCCTCCAAAACTCCTTTATATATATAAACCCCCACTCCTTCTCTCTCTTTCATTAATTTCTTTCCATCTTTCTCTTCCAGCCAACAGCAAGCCAACGAGCACAGCATGGTGCTTCCTTTGGCCGGCCATGCTCCACCTCTCCCCCTCCATTTCCACCACCATCTCCTCCACCAACTCCACCACCATTCTCCCCTCCATCTCCTCCTCCATTCCAACAACAACAACCACAACACCATCTTCATCATCATCTTCTTCCTCCATTTCTAACCAAAACAACCCATTCTCACCACCAACTTCACCACCTTCCTCACCACCATCTACACCACCTTAGCCACCACGAAAACACACCATCTTCTTCTCCTCATCATTCTCTTTCCAACGGACCTACTCGTCGCTCTCCGAACCACCATTTTCAAAACTCCAAAATTTTCAAATGAACTAGACTTGCACCCCACTTGATAACTTGGGCTTGGAGCCTTGGCCGCCTTCTCCGGCCAACTCCGGCCGCCGCCGTGAACGTCGGCCATCGCCGACCATTCCCCCTTCCCTTCTTCTTTCTTTTTCTTTCTTTCTTTCCTTTCCTTCTTTCCTTCTTCTTTTTTCTTGTCTTCCTTTCTTTCTTTCTCTGATTCTCTGCGTCTCTCTCAGTCTTTCCCTGCGTCTCCCACATTCCCCCTGTCACTCTCTTTAATTACTAGATGCGGATTTTACCCCTGCGTCCAAGTAATTATTTAACGCGACCTTCGCGTTCTTATATCAACACGACGCGGAGTTCATGCTCGCGTCTGCGTTCTCCTCGTGTCATTGCTAGAACGCGGGTCTCGAACCCTGCGTTTGGGGCCTCTGCGCAACGCGACTCTCGCGTCTGCGATTCCCGCGTCTCCATTCTCTCTCCTCCTTTTTATTGAACGCGTTTACGCGTTGATTTCCTGGATTCCGGACATCAGACATTTCACGGTATTTTCTGAGTTCTAGGCGAGTGTTCTCGCTTTCCCATTGGACTTTCCCGCATCGTCGGGTTGACTTGCATAACATTATGTATTTATATCGGTATTCTCGTTTGGTATTATGATGTACATACTTATCATGTTAACACTTGACATACACCCGTCTGTATCATTTAGCAACTGATGTGTTACCACCTGACATGACTTACTACTTAGCACTCGCTCCTCATTATAACATGACTTACCACCTGCCTCCTGACATATCAATACCTGACCTGTGATTATCACATTCACGGGAATCCTGCCGTGTTATCCTGTATTATATATGTAGTGACCTGAATCTATAGTACTTATGTACTCCTGCTATTCCCGTAAATTGTTAATTACCTACTAATAATTATAAGACAACTTGTACCCGGTTTTGGGGGAAACTGATGAGCCCTGATTAATCATGTTTATGGTGGTCTTATCGAGTCGCGCGTGGCCACATACTTGAGGGATCACCTGGCGGCCACCAGGGATTCCGTGGGGTGTGCTGGCACCCCTACTCCTGTTTATTCCTGCCGCGTATGCACACGCCCTAGGCCTATTTCTATGGGATCTGCGATACTCTATTCCTGTTCGGGCGTAAATAAGTCCCGGTACCTAGCGGTACGTTCCGGCTAAGCACCGGATACTCCTGGACCATTATCCCGGGCATGTACGGGGCCCATCCGAAACATGATTCATCGAACTTTATCAGTTTCCAAATAACTTGCTCTATAAGTTGTGAGTGGAAGTATGTGGAATGGGATGCATACTGAAGCCTACAACTTAGATGGCCCCAATTATAATAAGAGGCTAATATACAATTTGTTGTGCTGTTTTGTAACTCGGGTTGTACGCACTTGGATTACGGTGACATGGGATAAAGGTATATAGATGAGGGTTTCCTTATTTGGATTATTCCTTCGATGTACTAGTCTCATGGAGCCGTGACCTGAGCTGTGCGATCGGTTTTGCTCGTAATTAGTTTTATTCGGTTTTATATTAGTTTAGGAGATATCTAGTGTTGCCTTGTCTACTTTATTCATCGCCCCGTTACCTTCTTTTATCATGTTATATCATGAATGCTCCCGGCTTGATATCGATTACTGTCTCTACTTGCTTCTGCATGCTTATGCTCACAACATGGTTTTCAATGTATGATTATGATTCGGTTTTATCGATACACTTGTACTTATCTTGGCACGCCATCTGGCATTCGCATCACCACTTGCTGGGGGAGTTCTGACTCCTCTGGATCCTCATGTCCAGGTCCTGGAGTTTGGGGCTAGGGGATTCTCTTTGTTGCTGACCTGTGAGGTGCAGCGGTAGCTTGGATTTCCAGCAGACCATTTGAAGCTCTATCCTTCCAGGCCCCTGTGCGCCTCTCGAGTTTTCCTTTTGTAAACTCGTAAGTGCCTTTATACTGTCCATACATGTACATCTCCTTGTATTCTCGCAATTGCGCCTATCATTGATGTAATATTCTTGTAATATTTGTCACCACTGGTGATAACTTTGTAATTGTACTCATATGTTGGAATGTATAAAGCACCACGCGCTTCCGTACTCTGATTCTTGCCTGTACTGATGCTTAGCGTATATACGTGAGGGTAACTCCGACCTGCGTATATACGTTGCAGTAACGTCTCCGTACCCGCGGGATCGGGGCGTTACAATGCAAGTGTAGTTAAAATGGTAAAATTGGAGTTTTGAAAACGAGGCTTCGGAGAACGAAGCTATACCTCGTTAGAAAGAGAATGACGAGGAGAGGAAGATGGTGTGTTTGGTGGTGGCTAAGGTGGTGTAGGTGGTGGTGGGGAAGGTGGTGAAGTTGGTGGTGAGAATGAGTTGTTTGGTGGAAAGATGGAGGAAGAAGATGGTGGTGTGGAGGTGTTTTGTTGTTGAAATGGAGGAGGAGATGGGGGGGAGAATGGTGGAGGAGTTGGTGGTGAAGAAAGGTGGAGATGGTGGGTGGAAAGGATGGGAGAGATGGCCGGCCATGGAGCAAGGGGCTGTTTGCTGCTGGTTTCGTTCTCAGGAAAGAGAAGGAAAGGAAAAAAAGAATGAATGAAAGAGAAGGAAAAATGGGGTGGTTATATAAAGGGGAATAATTATTACAAGTATACCATTGGAATTCAAAAGAAATGAGACACACAATTGAAACCTGCATCCCATAAAAATGGGATCCGCGTCTAGGCAAAAGAGAGCCAGACGCGGAGATAAGATCTGCGTTCAAGGAAAAACGCGGATGTTGCGTTTAACAGAGGAGAGAGAAAGTCATAATGACTTGATGAGAGTTGATCTGAAGTGCATTTAATGCAGAATGAATGCGAATCTTCGCATTAAAAATCAGATCTGAGTCTGGTGAGACTCGCGTCTGAGAAAGGAGAGAGAAAATGGGAAAAAGAGAAAATGGAATATCTGGATAAAATTCCGGTATCTGGGGAAATACCGAAAACTTAAGAAAAGCCCGAAAAATAAAGTAACTCGGAAAGCTTTCCAAAAATTCTCAAAAATAATAAATATTATTTAAAGATTTTTGGTGAAATCGGTTTTCAGAAATTCAATCTCATTTTCAAAATAAAAATCTTGAAGTTAACCGTCAATATCGGTCTACACCGGGTTGGCCGGATTTTGATAAATTCTGAAAAATCTCAGAAAAAGTATTTAGATAGAAAATATGATTTTAAGAAATGATGTGAAAGCCGTTTTTAGAAATTCTATTCTATTTGTAAATTAAAAATCCGAGAATCGAGCAGCAGAATTGGTCGACCCCAGTTTTGAAGATTTACAACTTAATTCAGGAAAATTCCAAAAAATCATGAAAAATCTAGAATATTGGAAAATGATGTTCGAAACAGAAATCGGTCAATTCAGAATAGCAGAAAGACCAAATCAAGTAAAACACTAGGATCGGGTTCCCGGTTCAGACTAGGGGCCTGTTTGTTTCGTTGCAAAATATCGCAAGTCGTAAGTCGTAAAATGAGAATGGAAAAAGTGAACTGTAACAGAGAAAATATATTGTGTTTTACGGTGTTTGGTTGATAAAGTGAAGTGTAAATGGAAAAGTATATTGTGTTTTACGGTGTTTGGTTGATAAAGTGAAAGTGTAAATGGTAAAGTATATTGTGTTTTACGGTGTTTGGTCGGTAATGTAAAAGTGTAAGTGAAAAACTTGACCACAAAATTAACTGTAGCAGTGATTTAAATATTATAAATATTATTAAATTAAATCTACTATTGCAAATTAAATTGTATTAATAAATTTGAGATAAAAAATTAATAATCTTAATATTTTATTTATAACAATAATATTAATAAAATATTAGTATAAATAGTAAAATATTACTAAAATATTAACTAAATAAATAATATAAAATTTTAAGAAAATCTAAAGAACATTAATAAAATTTTAAGAATACTAATAAAATATAAATATTAAAAAAATCTTACAACAATAATAAAATACAGTTATAATATTATAATATTAAAAGTACTTAAAAATTATTATAATATAAATTTTATTATAATATTATTGTAATATTATAGAAATATAAAATTAACAAAGTAAAATATAATTATAATTTAATAATAAATTATCATTATAGTATTATTATACTGAATATTGTTACAATATTAACATAATAAAATATTAATATAATAATAAAATATATTATGATATTAATAAAGTAATTTTTTATATTAAAAAATAAATAATTAAATATATAGTAAAGTATAATATTATTATATTAACAAAATATTAACTCTGAATAAAATAATAAAAAATGGAATAAGTATTAATAAAATAATAAAGTACTAAATAAAATATTAAATAAAAATATTAAATTAAAATAGTAAAATATTAAACATTAAAACAATATTAAAAATTATAAAAAAATTAAAGATAAAAAATAAAAAAATTAAAAATAAAAAATAATTAAATAATTAAATAAGAAATTGAACACTATTTAAAATATTAAATATTTAATAATATTAAATTATATATTGATTATCAAGTAACTGTTTTGAACTGTAAGTGTATTACAAGTGAGAGTTACATGACCACAAAATTAACTGTAACAACTGCAAGTGGGAAAATATGAGTGTAAAAGTGAGATTTACATGACCACAAATTTAACTGCAGCAACTGCAAGTGGGAAAAGAAGAGTTGCATTTTGCAACTTATTTTTCAGCGAAACAAACAACGGAAAATGGAAAAGAAGTTTTACGACTGGCGTTTTGCGGCGAAACAAACACACCCTAGGACTGACTCCGAGTCCACGAATTCCAATCCAAGGGAAAACAATCGTATAAATAATTCATAAAGCAAAACAAATACAGGAAGTAAATCGAAAAATACGATCGAAAAATCTGAATACGCAACTAAGTACGTATTCCGGGAGCGGGGTGTTACAAGGTGATGACATATGTCTTCGATTTGATTTAATTTTGATGATGTAATGAAGAAAAATATCAAAAAAATTATTTGTTTTTTGAAAAATAACAAACACACTTTAAATTCCGTCCAAGTAAGGGGAACATTTGCTAGGAAGTCATCGCTACCGTGGGGGCTTGGATAAGCATCATCATCATATAAAATTAGTTTTGTAATTATTGTTTTATTTCTTTTGAATTTAATATCATGTATAAAAATATAAATTACTATTGATATAACTCTGTCATCTTTACTCTTTCACGCGTTTGACCCCAAAAAGGGCCATTAAAAAGAAAAAACATTTAGGACTCACTTTGTAAAAACATCCCCATACGCTCTCTTATTTTCATTGCTCGTGGCAGAGAAAAATAAAGAAAAACAAAATGAGGGGCTTAAAACCACTATAAAATCTTGTGATAAGGGTATTATAGTAACTAACAAATCTCAAATTCCCGAGTTTATTTTATACCCACCCTAGCTACAAAGTACAAATTCCCTGAAATAAAAATGTACATCTGTAATTTCATGAACTTAATTTTACCGTCAGATAAAAAGCACAACAACATTTTTTTAGAATAAAAATCAATTTGTCTGAGTTTAAGCTGGGAGTCTTTGTGATTCACCTCATAATTTGTTGAGCGCATTAATGATGAATATATTTCTAGAAGAATATGTATGGACTCTATCGTATTGTCTGAACATAAACGAGTGTGATGAAATTGCCCTGAAAATATTTATATTGTTATGCCAACAGTGATTTAATGTAAAAATATCTCTTACAGTGCTCGGGCTTAAGCCCAGTCAAAATCTTGCCTGACCTTGAGCACAAGCAGCGTGGGGCCTGCTCAAGCCTAACAAGTCTTGCCTGATCTTGACCTCAGCAGCATGGAGCCCGTTGACAATGAGGAGGTTTTCTGTAAAATTATGTGATTTTTTAAAAATTAGGTGAACTCCACTGACTGTGCCCGGGAAAAAGTGAGAGCGGTGGAAGTGCTCTTACTGAGCGTGCAGGTGCTGCGCCTCTTGCTTTCGGTTGTTGACAGCTACTCCGCGGTTCCCCCTCACTTTTCTCAAAAAAATAATTTTCTCAATTGAGAAAATCGCTGATTCTAACGTAAGTTTCCTTTCGCTTAAAAGTCAAAATCTTGGGTTTCCAATTTGCTATTTTTCAATTAATTTTAACCTACATTTTCTTTATTATGCACCTCAGTTTCGTTTCTCAACAAGATCGTGCAGGTTTGTTTCTGATTTGATGCCTTTTTGGCAAAAAGAAATTTCGTGTGTTGGCGTTTTCGCTTCATGATTCAATTTCGTATCCATCTATTTATTTATTAATTCTTTTGTGGTGTGCATCGTCATCATCCTCTGTTTTCTAATTTTTCTCCTAAATTTGTTCTTATTTCTCTGTTGAAATGTATGTTGGTGGTGCTTGGCTAGTTAGGGTTTACAGCGAAAATGTTTCAGTTTCCGTACTTCTGATTTTCTTGAGGTTTGGTTAATTTTTCAGTAGTTCTTCATGGTTTTGGATGATTTTAGTGTGAAATTGATTGTGAACGCTCTCCTTGCTTGCTTACCCTTTTCTTACTCTTGATGTATTTTCTTTCCTATTTATATCTAGAAAAATAGAAAAAAAGGGTAGTACACTTTAATGTGAAAATGACAGGGTTTTTGATTTCATTCTAAAATTTTCTTTCATTTTTGGAATTAATGTGTGTAAATAGTTTTTTTTTTTTACCGATCACATTTTACCCCATTTTTCGACCTAGGGTTTCATTTTTGACATTGAGTAAATACTCACACTTTTCCCATCATCTCAATTGCTTAAATTTTATGCCTATTCATTTTACATGAACTGAGAAATAAAAAGGAGGAGGAGGAGGAGGAGGAGAAGTGGTGGTTATTATATAGCAGTGTAGCTGGCCCCTAAAACAGAGCTGATTGGAGGAAAGAAAAAGAAAAATCATATAACTGATGAAAAGTTTTCTTAGGATTAAGGATTTGTTGTTGTTAATAATGTTCTTGTTCTTGTTTGTGCTTTGTAGTGAGTTCCTAGAGAGAAGACTGTATGGCTATCTTTATCGGATCTGCGTTGGATGGCTCAAAAAGAAGGATTATCACTGACAATGTTAAAGATAAGGATAGGGAACACCCCAAAGGAAACAAGTTCTACCGCACAGACACAGAATCATGGGAGGCTCAACAGGCGGTCTCCGGCTAGCAAGGTGATCTCTGTAAGAGCAGAAATGAAAAGACCGGGAAGCCTTTTGAGAAGATCCGATGGAAATGACAAAAATGGGGATTCAAGATCATCTGGGTTGGAGGAACACAGAGAAGTTTTAACACCAGGATATAAGAAAAGGCGATTGGCTGCTCGCAGTTACAGAGCATATTTAAATGGGAAACTGGCAAGAACTGAGTTAAAAACTGGGACATTAGAGTTGGTATCAGAGCTTAGACTTAAAAATAAGGAGTAGAACTCAATTATAGGCTTTAAAAAGTACAAGCCTAGGGATGTGATTTGGGATAGTTGTTCCAGGAATAGGATTGATCACTATGATTGACGTGTACACGTGTGTATTTGTTTGTATGATTGTGTGATTGGATTAGGTAGTTCTAAGGGGGAAGTGGGTTCTGGTTTGATTGATCTCGAGATGTGTGATATTGATTATTTTCTTACATTCGAATGAGGGTATACTCGCATATCTCGATTCGGATATGTTCTGCTGGGGGTGCGGGCCTTCTGCCAGTGGTATGAGACGCTGGAGTAAGGAAGTACTTGAAATATGAGGCAAGTCAAGATTAAACCAGAACGGGAATAATGAAAATTCGGATGGTAAAATATCAGAGATGTGTTATAACTGAAAGAATTATGGATTCTTGATATGATTTTATAGAAGTTCTTGTATGAATATATTTTGATTTTGGATACTGTATTAAGTGAGTTGATATAATTTATCTCTATTTTCTAGAAAAAGAAAGTTTGATGATATATAGTCTCATATATCGATAGAGTTCGATGGAATAGACAATGAATATGATTGTTGGTCTACCAGTATCTGGGAAAATTAACGATATTAATAGTATTGAGGTAGAAACTCAGGTGATGGAGTATCAGGTGGGCTCTGAGCAACATATAGATATTGGGGAACTTCAGGTAAGGTTTATCTGTGGAGCGTTCATTGGGATGAAGGATGGATTAACCCTCGAGATCTTTTGTATGTTTACATTTTAGAATTTTAGAAGAGTTATGTTTATGAAACTTTTGTGCATTTGGTGTATTATAAAGAAAATGGAAACTTATTCGGAATTTAAAATTCTACGTCTAAACAAAGAAATCCATTACCTTTTTGATAGTAGGTGGATCTCAACCTACCACTAGTAAATATTGACCTGAGATCGGTGCCCCACCGTATGTTACAACTATTATAAATTCTCAATGAAACTTGATGAAACATTCATAGAATTAAAGGTTAATGTGAAATCTGGTTGATCCAGCTGATGACAAGAGGAATTATCAAACACTGAGTTTTAGAACAATCTCAGACACTCAACCTTCCTATATTTGGGAGGCAGATTTTGCAAGCAGAAAATAACTTCGTTAACCAGAGAAGATGTTAAATGTAATACACTACTTAGAATCACAAAGTAACAATACCATTCTAAAGTTTCACAGAAATTCAATTAAGGAAATGAATGCTATTAACTGACCATTAATAAATGCAATATGCTTTTATGATCAAGGAGTTGTAAGAAATGACCCTTAAAGTTTATAATCCCATATTGTAGGATTCCATATAGTAGGATTCAGGAAGGGCTAAACATGATTAAATTTATAATCCCATATAGTAAGATTTAGGAAGGACTAAACATGATTATCATACATCAAACCAAATAGGAAGGAAAGATATTAATATTTACCCTCATACTATCAATCAGCAAACTCGGGAACATATTCAAGAGTTAGAATAGAATTTACTTACAGTTATTGGTCACAAAAGTTGCCGAATTCTTGAGAAACTAAGACAGAGAATTTTAGTTAAGTTAATAAGTACATTCCAGAGACAATTAGAGATAAACTAATACTAAAGTATTAGCAAAATAAACCCAAAGCATATTGATTCATTAACTGAGAGATCAATATATAGGTTACAACTTAGAGAACGAGTAATGGGCCAAAGCCTAATAACCTAATACCCAATATATAATATCTACTAACACTCCCCCTCAAGCTGGAGCATAGATATCTATCATGCTCAGCTTGCTACATAAGTTAGAAAACACCTATACTGAAGTCGCTTTGGTAGGAAGATCTGCCAATTACTTTGAGGATGGTGTGAACGGGAGAGAAACCATCTTCTTGGTCCAAGCAGCTCTAACTAAATGACAATCAATTTTAATGTGCTTAGTCCTCTAATGAAATATAAGATTCTAAGCGATATAAATTGCTAACTGATTATTACAATGCATAGGCACAAGTCTAGGCTGTTAAAATCAAGCTTCGTCAATAGATTTTCAACCACAGAAAGGTAAAATTTTAGTTTAACCCCTAAGAAATAAAATTATTACATTTTGGACCTTAAATATTATAATTCTGACCCATTATTATCGGATTTGATTTCCGGACGATATCTCGATCATCCGAAGTCATATTTAGGCGATTTTCGAGCTACTTCATTTGTGGAGACGGGAACTACGCATCCGGGGTGTTAGTAACCCAATCAGGGAAACCAATAATCAGAAGAGATGGGTGAAGTTCTTAACTGATTTTGATTACTTATTAAAATAATATATAAATTGTTGATAGGTAAATCAATCATGATTTTGAGTTAATTATCTGATAAAGATAAAATAATAAAATGAATGAGAATACAAGTATTTGATTGTATTGATAGATATTATACTGAACTGAGTTATGGGTAACTAATATCACGTATAGTCGGTGATTATTAAGTATGTGACTAATGTTTGCTGAGTCAAATAAGAATAAAGTTTAATTATATAATATTAAAGTGGCTGACCAGTAGTTTGATAATATTGATTGTTAGTTGATTATAAGTTTGATAGAACTATGTGTGTGCTATATTGATGTGTTTGGAGGAAGGGACTGGATATAAAACCGGAGGAGGGAGAAGAGGGTGAAATATTATTATATATATATTTCTGGAGAAAGGGACCAGATTTAGAACCAGAAGAGGGGAAAGATGATGAAATATTGCTATATATATTTATAGAGGAAGGGATCAGATATAAAATCGGAGGTGAAGAAGACAGTGAAAGATAAACAATTATTGGAAGTGAATGAATATGTGTGATATATGTTTGGGTATACACTATGAGTGTATTGGAGGTGTTACCCGTGTATGGTATGGTGGACATCAGAAATTCATATTGCACTAATGAAAATATAGATAACTATTGACATGACATCAGAAATATGAATTCTCTGATTTGTAATTGAAACCCCGACACTTGTTGCTTATACACACTGGTATTAATTGAACAACAGTTTGAAGTAAATGAATAATCTAGTTGAGACATCTATGATCACGTATTTCTTGTATCATGTACAATACACACTGCTAATATCATGCTTCATTTAAAATGTAGTTTAACTTTACTCACTGAGCGGTAAGCTACGCCCCCTCAGATATGTCTTTCAGGTGAAGACTAAGGTAAAACCCGGCTTAAAGTAAGGCGTAGCATTGGAAGAATACGGAGTAACTCTTGTGTGAGTCCACCTAGCTTTTTGATTATAATTGAATGCTTTGATTATATTTATATGTATAAATAGTTGATATTATTGAGTAGACCATATAGTTGATTATATACAAGTTGGTTCAAGAATGTATAAAAATACATGAGTCTAGTTGTATCTGTATAAGGATTTGAGTTGGTTTATGTTGGAATGTGATACCGAGGGGTGTACCTTCAAGTATGTGATTATATTTTTGTTATTGAGATTGAATGTTGAGTTAAATTCATATAATTTAAATTTAAGGATTTATAAGTAGGCGATGTTAAACCGAAATTGTATACGTTGTATTAGGGCAAACTCCTAATTGTAAAGGAGAGGTCATATATATATATATATATATATATATATATATATATATATATCATATAGTATGTTCTAAATGTCCTAAAACATCACATGTATAATGTCTCTATATGTATAATTAATAAGTTATACTAGCAATAATTTTATCTAATCATATCCAATAAGCATAGTTAACTTTCAAAAAATTCAAAAATGTCTCAAAAGACTTCATGATGACTAACTACTAATATTAACATCAACAAAATGTCAAAACATCATAAAGTGCAGTTGAGCATTCATTCACGAGTGAGAATCAGTTAATGATGTCCTAATTCAAGTTAATTACCCTAAGATTTAACGATGCGAATCAAATTAGTAATGAGCGAGTAGTTTTAAGTAGAAGAAATGAGGAAGAGAATTCGCCTTTGAGATTCGTGAGCAGTCACCGGATCCGAGAGCTCGCCGGAGCAGAATTTACGATGGAAAGAGTCAACGGGGCTCGTCAGAGCTTGGAAGGACTTCCTGAGTTCTCGTCTCCTGGGTTCTCATTGGGGCTCGGCGGAGCTCAGCGGGATATCGTCAGGACTGGCGGTGCTCGTCGGGGCTTGGCAGGGCTTCTTGGGTCCTCGTCGGGGATCGTGGAGACTCGCTGAAGGTCATCGGAGGTCTGTAGAAACTCGCTGAAGGTTGTCGGGGCTCGTGAAGACTCGCTGAAGGTCGACGAAGGTCGTAGAGGCCTCGTCGGAGGTCAGTCGAGCTCGTATCTCTTTTTAGCCTCCTCGTTTCTCTTTCTCTCTTGCGCACGATGAAATTAGGACTGAGAATGAGCCCTAATTCCTTCTCTTCTCTTATAAAATAGGGTCGGGTTGGGTTAATGGGTCCAAACCCAAAAGAAAAAATAAAACAAAAATGAAATGTTAATTTCGAGCGATATTTGGAACCCAAAATTGGCCGAAATTTCAAAAATTCCTTGAAATTTCAGTGACATTAACCCGATTTCGAAATTTGAAATGGGTAGTCGATTTCGTGTCGACCACATGAATTTCCCGATATTTTCAGCCGAAATTTTGAAATGTCGGCTGACATTTAGAACATTGCAAATAATGCGAAATTAAAACAATTTCTAGCTAACTAGCAAGTATCAATTTCAACACAAGTAACAATAGCACAAGAGTATAGATTGCAATATGAAATTAAACAATTGAAGCATGCAATTGTAAAAAGTGAGTTAGAGTTAGAGGGAGTGAGAAAGCAATCACAAACATCGATGATTTGTTTCGATGTTCGAGTCACTTGCTCTACGTCCCCGCCTTCACCGTAATGAAGGATTCCTACTATAACTCGATCCCGCAAGATCACTTCTCTACACGTTTTCACAAGAACGAACAGGACCTGCAAGTCCTCTCACTCGGTACCGCAACACCTTCCAACGACGAACTCACAAGCTCGTATTGAGGCCTCAACTTCTACAACACTTCTCAATATAATGAAAGATGTGACCTTTTCTTAATCTCGGGTTGGATGGGGAAGTCCCTCTTTCTCTTTTATTCATTTGAGAAGACATCTTCCTCATTTGCAACGTGAGTTGTTGTATGGCTTATTGATTGGACTGCAACAACTGATTTGTCGATTGCATAAATGAGTTGAAGTTCTTCTCCATGGTGTTCAATTTTTGATCGCTCCCAAATCCTGGTGGTGGCATTGATGGATTTGCATATGTTGGAGTGGATTGTGGTGCCACAAAGGCCGGTTGTTATTGTTGTTGATATGAGAATGCGTTTGGCCTAGCATACTGTGAACCACTTAGTTGGGTTGTACTTGTTGCCCCTTCTTGATATCCTCCTCCTTGAGTCCATGAAAGGTTAGGGTGATTCTTCCACCTTGGATTGTATGTTGATGCATATGGATCATTCCTTTGTCGCCGATAGGTGGCGTTTAACTGTTGTCCTTGACTATTCATCAGTGGGTTTGGAAGGAACGGGCAATCTTTCATGACATGAGTTGGAGATTGACAGTTAAAGCAACTTGGTATAGAGGTCTGATTTACTTGATCGAACTGCTGAGGAGTCCCTTTCCTTTCCAACACTTCAATCCTTCTCATTAGTGCTCCATCTTTGCTTCGGTTGTAATGGAGTTTTCAATCGAATGTATGCCACTCCTCGTTGTGGCGGTTGAGTTTGTGGTCGGTGGCTTCTCATTAAACCATTCCCACTGCATGGTTTTCTCTGCCATCTCTTCAATGAATATCCATGCACCATCATCTGTTATTCTCATGAAGTCACCGTGGCTCATGAATTTAAGAAGGGTTTTCGAACTGTAATCGACACCCTCATAGATTATTTAACAGAGACGCCACTTTTCTATGGCATGGTGGGGACATTGAGCTAGAAGGTCCTTAAACCTTTCTAAGTATCTCCAAAATGGATTTTTGTCCCGTTGTCTGAATTGGTTAATTTCAGATCGGATTCTTGCAGTCTTGTGCATTGGGAAAAACTTTTTCAGAAAGACTGCAACAAACTCTGCCCATGTAGTGATTTAGTTTGAGGCTGTATAGCCACTTTTAAGCATTGTCCCTGAGTGAGAAAGGGATGGACCTTAGTTTTGACTCCATCTTCACTCGGTGTCCTGATCCTCATCATGGCGCAAGCTTCCTCGAACTCATTGATGAACATATAGGCGTCTTCAGATCCAGCCCGGAGAATTTGGGAAGCATTGTTATGTATTATGGCTTCAGCTCGTAGTTGTTCTTGGTGGCTTCCGGCAATCTGATGCATGGTGGGTGCGATGATCGAGGCGGGTAACATCGGTCCATGAGGACCATTGATGGAACAGGGTCAGTTATCTTAGTCTCGTTCGATTCTATGCTGATTAGACATCCTGTTGAATTGCGTTCTCAAGCTGACATATATCAGCGTAGGTATCGAGTTGCAAAGTGTGATGTGTGGATTGCACTAATTTTAATTTTATATATTTTTAATATTTTTATCTTTATTTTTTAATTTTTTCGGTAAATGTGCTAAGACTAAAGAAAACACCGTCCCCGGCAACGACGCCAAAACTTGATGGGGGAGATTCTGTCTCCTCGTTTAAAATACCGCAAGTGCACGGTAGGTTGTTGTAGCACTTGAGGGTCGGTCCACAGGGAAGGTGTTTTTGTGATCCTAAGACGATTTAGGTGAATTGGTTGGGAAGAATAAGAAGCTGGTGTGAACTAAGTTGTCAAAGAGAAGGATCATACACCTAGGGTAGAATTCCTTAAACTACCGTTCATGTGATATTTATCTCTCAACTAAATGATTGCAATTGCACAATAATAATATCTTTTCTCAATTGACATAAAATCCTAGAACGTTAGTCCTAAGCACAAGATATTAAAATTAATCGCATAGTCCATCAAAGTACAAGAATAAAATAAAATTAAAGCAATAATTAAGGGAAAACACTAAGTATGAAATATCGATTATTTAAACATATCTTATCAAATTTCTAAATATCTAGCAATAAATCGCATTGATTAAAAACCAATTACTGTGCTTTTCGTATCTTATATGGGAGATTTAAATATCCACCACGATCTAGTAGCCTAGGTTCATCACTCTAGGTTCATGAAATTTATTTGGTTGCACATATGCAGTTTAATCATATTGTACTTTAACAACGAATCATTCATTAATTAAAAATACTACAGATGACTAATTTAATTTAATTACCTAGACCAGAAAAATTATTAATCTAACAATCTAAATTATTAAATGATTCAATGATCTAAATAATTATCTAAACAAATATATCTAAAACTTGTATTAATTAATTAAAATACTAACATGAATTTGGTACGTGGAACAAGGTTGAAGCAAACAGGGAGATGGGAGACACGCGCCTGCGCCTCGAAATCTGCGCACGGGATGGTGCCGTGTCTGCCCGCGGGCCCCACTGGATCTACCTTCGGGCACCTAGGTTTAGGCGCCGTAGCGCTTGGTTTAGGCGCCTGTAGCGCTTGGTGGGCAGGCGCTTTTACAGCGCCTGTTCTTCTCTCTTTTTTTTTCTTATTGAGGGGCGCCTGTTGTTGGCGCCCTACTACAGAGAGAGACTTTGACGAATCAGCCAATCAAAAATAGGAGACGAAAAAAATAATAACGTGGACGAGGATTTGCAGAGAGAAGAAAGAGAGGCGGCCTAAAAAATTAAAATCTGAAAATTCTAGATACAGGTAAAAAAATAGACTCCTCAAAACCCTAGCCCTACATGACTATTTATAGACTTAGGGTTTGGCTATTTTACATATGAGTCCCAAATAATTACAATATTTCAAGGAGAATACATAAATAAATTTTGCACTTATTATCTTTGTCTACTTTTGCGTTTAAGTCCCTGAACTTTTGCAAAATTACGTTTTCACCTAAACTGCCCTCAAACTCCTCCGAATTGACTGTAGATCTCTTTGATGTCAGTTTTACTCATAATAGATTGATCCCAGCAGTGCCAAGCCTCCTATCTCGCTTTCACTCCTTTACTTTACGGTCTCGAAAGAGTGTTTTTATAATCCAGTCTTTTCCTAGTAAACTTGTCTGCAAGACACCACTACAAATACTCGAGTAGTATTATTTATAAACAAATAATAGATTAGTATGGGCATGAAAATGTGATAAAATTATGCTCATCAGCCACCAAGGTGATGTCTCTCCCTACATCTTAGAGGACTCGCCTACATAAAAAATTTTAGGAGTACTTTTTGGTATCCAAATCTTCTTGGGTCCTTGAGGGTTAGTGTTTTCTCGAACCTAAACATTCTTATCTTTCATATTTAGAATAGCAAAATTTGGCTAAATGGCCTTTACGGCTACAATGTATACAAGTGTATACTTTATCATACATGTAAGCATGTGTGATGTGCATTGTGAGTATACTTTTTGTGTGTTTGTGAAGAGATGAGTTTCCTATGGGTTTTGCCCTTTGGACACATAGAACTAATCTTACTCATATAAAAACACACTTCTTTAGAGCAGAGTCCAAAACATCAATTATATTTTTAATATTCAAAAATTTATTTTTATCAAAAATAACATTAGAGCTTTTGCCCTTGCAAACATATTTGTGATCCTCAAAATCTTTTTTGGTCTTTTCAAAACAAATTGATAAATCATTTTTCTCTTTGAAAGCAATATCCAACTTATTTTCAAAAATTCATTTTCATTTTTCAACTTTTTAGTTTGAATTTTTGAAATCTCATAACGTTCTTGTAATTCTTGAAAAAATCTAGCAAGCTCATCCATGATCAAGTCATCTTCATCAAAAGAGTTTTCAAATGTTACCTTGGATGCTTCATCTCCATTTGCCATGAAGCAAACATTTGCGGCGTCAACTTCCTTTTCAGATTCGGTTTTCGAATCGTCCCAAGTGGCCATCATGGCCTTCTTCTTGTGCTTTCTTCTTGATGTGGTCGCTTGAAGAGATAGACAATCCTCTAGGCGCTATTAGGTGTCCTGTCTCCTTACAATGATAGCATGGACCTATTTCTTCCTTTCATTTTTGCCTTGTGGTCTTGACCTTCTAAAGTTGCTCCTTCCCTTGTTATAGAACATTTTGCCCACCTTTCTAATGAGCATGGCGAAGTCTTCTTCTTCATTTTCATCCATGGATTCTTCTTCTTTCTGTATGGATGTGGATGCTTTAAATGCGATAGCTTTCTTTTTTGGAGGCTCCCTTTCTTCTCGTACCTTCATCTCCATCTCGTGGGTCTTGAGATTTCTGATGAATCCGGAGAAATCCATTTTATTCCTATCATTTAGCTCCTTCAAGGTTGTAGCCTTCACTTTCCATGATTTGGGAAGAGTTCTAATTATCTTCTTTATCTTTTGATTATTTTCAATGGAGTCACCTAAAGAAGATAATCCCTTAGTAATCTTGGTAAATTGAGTGAGCATTTCATCAATACTTTCATGATCAAGTATGTAAAAAATTTCATATTGTGAACGAAGAAGATCAATCTTGGATCTCTTAACTTGGGATGTACCCTCATGAGTAACAATCAAATCATTCCATGCTTCATATGCAGATTTGCAATTAATCATACGAGAAGATCATCATCATCATTCAATGCTTGAGTGAGTGCATATTGGGCATTGGCATTGGCATTGGCATTGCTTCATAGTCCTTAGCTGTTCCATCAGACCATGTGTCCTCATCTCTTTGAGGCTCAGTGAATTCTTTAGTGATAATCTTTGCTGCTCTAACTCCTAGAGATTTAAGGAATAGAGTCATCTTGACCTTTCATATAGGGAAGTTCAACCCATCAAATTTGGGTGGGGACTTGATGCTAGAAAAGCCGTGAGATGCCATGAATACACGCAAGTGTGCAAATGAATGAAAAATAAATATATCCAAATAAGGATCTCCCTAAGATGGTTAAACCAAAAACTAGGGTTTAGGCTCTGATACCAATTGTAAATCACCTAGAGGGGGGTTGAATAGGTGATGACTATGGGTTAATGACAAATAAGCAATGTTCTAAATGTCGGATGAGAGCCTAATATCGGAAGGCAAAATGTAAAGTCAGATTGCGGATATCAGGAAAATTTTGGGGATATTTGCTTAATTTTGGAGGTCATATATATCATATAGTATGTTCTAAATGTCCTAAAACATCACATGTATAATGTCTCTATATGTATAATTAATAAGTTATACTAGCAATAATTTTATCTAATCATATCCAATAAACATAGTTAACTTTCAATAAAAATTCAAAAATGTCTCAAAAGACTTCATGATGACTAACTACTAATATTAACATAAATGCCAAAACCTCATAAATTGCAGTTGAGCATTCATTCACGAGCGAGAATCAGTTAATGATGTCCTAATTCAAATTAATTACCCTAAGATTTAACGATGCAAATTAAATTAGTAATGAGCGAGTAGTTTTAAGTAGAAAAAATGAGGAAGAGAATTCCCCTTTGAGATTCGTGAGCAGTCGCCGGATCCGAGAGCTCGCCGGAGCAGAATCTACATAGAGAGAGTCGACGGGGCTCGTCAGAGCTTTGAAGGACTTCCTGAGTTCTCGTCTCCTGGGTTCTCATCGAGGCTCGGCGGAGCTCAGCGAGACCTCGTCAGGGCTGGTGGTGCTCGTCAGGGCTTGGCAGAGCTTCCTGGGTCCTCGTCGGGGATCGTGGAGACTCACTGAAGGTCGTCGGAGGTCGGTAGAAACTCGCTAAAGGTTGTCGGGGCTCGTGAAGACTCGCTGAAGGTCGATGAAGGTCGTAGAGGCCTCGTCGGAGGTCAGTCGAGCTCATATCTCTCTTTAGTCTGCTCGTTTCTCTCTCTTGCGCACGATGAAATTAGGGCTGAGAATGAGCCCTAATTCCTTTTCTCTTCTCTTATAAAATAGGGTCGGGTCGGGTTAATGGGTCCAAACCCAAAAGAAAAAAATAAAATGTTAATTTCGGGCGATATTTGGAACCCCAAAATCGGCTGAAATTTCAAAAATTTCCTGAAATTTCGGTGACATTAACCCGATTTCGAAATTTGAAATGGGGTAGCCGATTTCGTGTCGAACACATGAATTTTCCGATATCAATAGCACAAGAGTATAGGTTGCAATATGAAATTAAACAATAGAAGCATGCAATTGTAAAGAGTGAGTTAGAGTTAGAGGGAGTGAGAGAAAGCAATCGCAAACATCGATGATTTGTTTCGATGTTCGAGTCACTTACTCTACGTCCCCGCCTTCACCGTAATGAAAGATTCCTACTATAACTCGATCCCGCAAGATCGCTTCTCTACACGTTTTCACAAGAACGAACCGAACCCGCAAGTCCTCTTACTTGGTACCGCAACACTTTCCAACGACGAACTCGCAAACTCGTATTGAGGCCTCAACCTCTACGACACTTCTCAATATAAAGAAAGATGTGACCTTTTCTTAGATCACCAAAGTAGGCTCACAAACACAATCCTATAACCAAGAATGGAACAAGTAGCTCTGAGATTGTAGTAAGAAAAGCTTTGAAATCAATGGAGTTAGGAATCAAAGCAAGAGAGATTTGTATTGGGTTTTGTTTTGAAAATCTTCTCTTTTGAAAATTTCTTGAAAAATTTGAGTATAAATCTTAGGCAATCAATAACTATCTTTTTTTTTAATGGTCTACAGGGTTTCTATTTATAGGAGATCAAAATACCAGAGAGAAAACCCACATAGCCCTTTTGGATTAGCCACTAACTAAAAAGTAATCATATAGCTGTTATGGACAGATGCTGCCAAAACAGGCGCGTCGGTCGACTGCCCGGTCGACCGTCAACAGTCATATATTTGGCCGGTCAACTGGCCGGTCTACCGATCAAAATAGAGAGCTATGAGCTTACAGTTGGTCGAAAAGTCGGTCGATCGAGATGCACAATAATATTTGTGCACATCGGTCGAAGGTCCGGTCAACTGCCCGGTCGACTGACCTAAGTTTTGAAATACATTTGAAATTCTATTTTATTTTACAATATTTTTCAATATATGAATACAAAATATAGTTCATGGGATATCATGAGGTCCAAAACTGTGAGATCATAGATCAATACAAAATCTATTTAAACAAAAATCATTTTGTGATTATTTGAAATCATTTTCAAAACTATCGAAGTAAAATTTCAGAGATTGTTTTTGTGTGTGTCCATCTCATGAGCTAACTATATCACCTACTCTTGATTTTAACAATCTAAAATCTTACATCTAAAATACAAGAAAAATACTTTTCTTGGAAGCTACTTCTTGCAAAATGAATCCCTTAGAGCTTGACTTTTAGTCTGAGTTCCAAAACTCGATCTTGGGTGCTTGGCTTTAGGATCACCATCTTGAGGGCTTCACAAACTTGTGAGTCTTTTTAGAGTAACCAAATTCATTATGAAATCAATCTTATTTTCCTGAAACTTATATAGATTGAAAATGTTAGAATAAATAACTACATGGGATTATCATCATCTAAACTAGGGCAAATGACTTTTGGGCTAACAGATCGGAGGGAGAAAATGAATCCACGACACAAATTGATGTAAAAATTGGGGATCACAATCACCTTCAATCCAAATCGAAGAGGAAAAAGCTAGGGTTTGAGAAAATGAATAATGAAATATGAAAGTTGAACAAGAATCTGATAAAATTTGGGCTTCACACCTCTTGCATAAGATCGGGCTTCACACTCTTTATACCGACCTCAAGAATTTAGATCTCAAGAAATTAACTGAAATTTTCAGATTTATTCATTGACTACTCATTAGAGAGGTCTTGAGGCCTATTTACAGGCTTTACAAAATTCTGTTCTCAGAATACAACTGAAGTGGTACTAAATTTCAAAAGAAAAGAAAGAAAAGAAAAGAAAAGAAAACTAAAATGAAAAATAAAATAAAGCAAAAATACGTAACAATAAACTAGAAGTTGATAAAAAATCTTTTTCTCCTTGTCCTTTGCTACATGCGAATTGATAAAGAAATTCAAAACAGACATGCTTTATATGTAATCTTCAACTAACTTGAACTGTCAACATATTCGTTTAAACAAGAAAGGACATAGTCTAGAAACTTAATCCAAACATAGGAAATTTAAGTAAAAACAAAAAACAAGGAACCACCCAAACAGTAATTTTTAACTTTAGTTATGTTTTACTCTACCTAAATGTATCTTTGACCCATATCAACATATATTATCGCTAACTTCCAAAAGATTCAGCAATAAGAGCTAACGAATATCGAAACAGGCTGGTATCAAGATGTGCTATTGTATCCTGTCCGGTGCTGTGTCACTTGTTCCGTTGCTTCTTTCTTTAAGGTTAGAGTCCTTTAAAACCCTCGGGCATGACTCCATGCTTATAGTCTATAGGTAACAACTCAGGCAATCACTCCTAGTTTATTGACTGAAACAACTCTGTTAAGCCTTTCTTGCTAGAAACTTTTTGCTGTTTTCTTGTGCATCTTCCGTTTACATACTTTAATTTTGTCACATGTTTCATCGGATTCGTTATAGGTCTAAATGTCATGTGACGTTACATAAAAAATTTACTTATAATGGACATCTGCAACAACATTTAATCTGTTGGCCTTGTAATGTACTGAAGTACTTATGTTTGCCATAAGGTGTACTAGAAATTATGTTTGAATTTTTGTGTAGGTGCATGAACAGCTAAATTGACAGAAAAATCGAAAATTATTAATTTTAGGGCCAATTTTGGTTCATTTTGTTACTTCCTTTACTTTGCAGCCTTTTTTGTACATTTATAGATATTGAATTTAATAGGTTCATCTTTCTAATACTATTAGAGATTTAACGTATTTGGAGTAATCTTCTCGTGAGGTGGGAGAGATGTCTTTCAAAAATATTTAATCCTAGTAAGATTAGGGTTTGTACAAAGATTATAGTCCAACCTATCTTGTTGGAGAAGCTGAGTAATCCACCTCGTAAATAGAGGATAGCTTTTGATTGTAAGGAGCAGTTCAATTAAGACCATGTAGTGTCCGAAGAGAAAACCTATTGGTGATCCATGGAAATCTATGATGAAACCCTGGATTAGGAAAAACTCAGTGTGGAAAAAACCCTTGGAAAATTGTAGAAAACTGAAATGTTAGAGAGATCAAGGGAAGAAAGAGCCAGGCTTGTACTTACTAAGAGGCGTAAGCAAGAGAGTTGGAAGAAGAAACAATCTTCCTCATATTATATTCATCGCAGCACTGTCATCACAATAATGAAGAAAGTTTACAAAGGGGAATTGCCACTCTACTAATCCCTAATTCTTCACATTTTGTATCCAACTTTGAGCTTATTGAAGAGACTATTTTCTCTTTCGGGTCCTCCAATTTCAAATATTAGATCTATATTACATTTTGTATCAAATTATAGATCCTATTTTCAAATTTTGCCTTTTCCTTCCCTAATTTAAGCATCATATCTTTAACACTCCATACACCTCGCATACTATGGATTGTAAAAATTGATTTTTTTTTAAAAAAATCAAAATCATAGGGGTAACAATATAAGATGTCACCTGGAGAGAGTCAATCCACACTTGAGGTTCTTCAAAAACTGGAGTAGCCTAGATTCAGACGGTGACTTTGTGGAGAGAAATGAAATAGTTGCTGATAACATATCAAAAGGAGTCGTAATAGATAGCCACCTAGTCTTGACTCAACAGTAAAGGGGTGGAAGTGGGTTGTTCGAAGTCCCAGGCTTGGAAGTGGGTTGTTGAAACATTCAAGTTTAAGTCCCTCCCAAAAAAGAAAAAAGTTGGTAGTCGACAGTAGAGGCCTCACTTAAGGAGAGAACTTAAATAGATGGTTGGAGATGCAAATAACCTTGGTGGACTCTATCTAGTGTTTCACTCTTGGTCATCAATTTGACAAAAGTGAAGTTTCTCTTCAGCCATGAAGTGGATGCTTCTCATATTTTTGAAGACTTAAGGGACTTCTCAACCCCAAAACAGGGCCACCATCATCTATGCCAAAGTTTTGAAAGTGTTTGCTCATTTTAGATTCTCTTGAATCATCAAACTGACGACACATTGATGGATTACACCCCGTTAAACTACCTGTGCAACTAATTTATCGCTGTTCAAGAAGATTTTTCTCTGACCTTAGTTTGACTTATTCCCACTGATTTTGCTTCTTATATTACAACATTTTGCACACAACCATTTACTTAATGACTTCCGCTAGTGATTTCTCCTATCGATTTAGTATCTCTGTTTTACTTGCCCCTATCAATTCGTCGGTTGTGCTATCCCTCTATTGAATTAACCACAACTGCTAGTGGTTTTCTGTTTTGAAATAGTCTTTTCTTGCATGCTTAAACTACTTAGCAGGTCCTCAACTGACTTCCATTTCCCTTTGCTTGGCCAGTCTGTAGTCCTTCGTTACTGGAGGAGAGCTCATTTAGCACTTTTCCCATATTAAGGTGAATACTAAGTTGTACAAGCTGTCTTGTAATCGAATTTATGAGCCATGCCAAATTTTTGTATGTATCAAGGAGAAGTCTGCTACCATGCATTGAGAAAGGTTTTGAGCGGAAAAGGAATCAAGTACGAAAATCTACAAAAGCTATAAAGAAATTCCGAAGAAATTTTTGTAGAAGGTGGAAAAAGAAAGAAAAGCCCTGAAGCATGGTCTCAGGAAACCATAAAAGAAGAAACGAAATGGAAGAGGAGAGAAAGGGGACGAATGAGGATAAAGTATTCACTTAGAATTGCTTTGATCAACAGCATGAACTGCATTCAATCACACCCTCTTTTTCCAATTGTCTCTCCAAAGTCCAAAGCATGGTTTGAAATATCACTTGATATCAATATTTATGCCTCATACTAATATTGCCGATACGACTCCATATGACCAGATGATACCAATATTGTTGATATGAAGAGCCAAATCAGCTATAAACGATCGATATTGCCGATCCTGATACTAAAAACCTACGATATCAATGTGACATCAAAATCTCATACCACACTCCAAAGCATGTTCCCTTGTTAGTAGGGCTTGTTAAATGGGTTACAACTTGCATGTTAAATTAGGACCTGATCCAATTCCACGTGTGTTCAATTCTTATCATTAAACTTGACTTGAATTATTATATGGAGCTACAGCTGGACAAGATCGGGTAAAGTGAATTTTGGGCGATACGCCGATACCTTATCAACTTTAGTTGTCATTTAAATTTAACCCCTGAATATTCATACTTTTACATAAACACCCCACTAAAATTCTACTATTACATGCAAACACACTACTACTTCATTGGATTAATTGGCACCCATGCATTACTACTTCTTTGGATTACTTGGCACCCATCTCTTGCCAAACTAAACTATTCTTCTCTTAAAGTGTCTTGACTCTTAGTGTGAGAATAGCTTTGTAGATTTGTTGGGCCAGGATGAGTGCTCAAGGAAGAATTGCATTTCCAATGCTTGAGATGAGTGAATTTATGCTATTAAAGTCTCCACCACCACACAAAAACTCGGGGTTATGATTTATATTTTAACATGTCCCCTCAGGTCGATGGCCTCTGCTTATGGACTGAAGTTTGTGCTTTTTGCACAACTGTATTTAAAAAAAAAAAATGAACGATCAATGGGAATTGAACCTGAGTGGCTCGTATACCTTATTAAAGCTACATCCACTACTACAAAATTTTGAAGTTATAATTAAGTGTTCAGGGTTATGTTTTTATATTCTAATACATGCTATTTTTAATGTGAGATAATATTTTTTGGGAAATGGCCTTGCTTAGTTAGTTATGTGTTTTGCATTAATGGATGGTGGGGTTTATTCACATGGTGTAATTGACATCTAGATGGATAAAGTCTGGACACCGCCTTTTTGCATTAGGTCTGATATGTTGATTGTTATGAAATTGTTTATTCAATTGGATTCCAATATGAATGCTTAAAGTTCTGATTATAAGTTTAACATATGTGACAACATACTATTTTATTGTTTTGATACACGATGCATATTTAGTTGAACTAGAAATGGCAATGGTTTCCCGTCATAAAAATACATTTGAGTATAACGTTCAATGTTACAGACAATGTGCATCATTATGTGTTTATTTGGTACTATTGCATATGCAGTGCGGGTAATGGATGGATGTCTAAGCACTAACACTTATTTAAATAAATAAAATTAGAAAATGCAATATAAATACACAAAATATATTTTTTTTAGAAAAATATGAAATTCTTTTGCACTAACAATTTTTTAATGAATGAGTGAGATTTATTATTAATAAAAGATGAAAAACTACATTCGCAATTGGTTCATTGCAAGTGAAGAACACAGACACCTAAATTAATAATAAATTGACAATTACAAATAAGAAAGCAAACAAAAAGAAAAACATATTTTGTTAGTTATTAAAAGCATTCATGAAGTTTATAAATAAGCATGATAATCATACTAAATGCAATAGTCATATATCAAATGAAATGACACCTTAATTGAGTACATCTAATGAAAAAGTACAAAATATAATAAATTAGTTACCAATTGCCATAAATGGACAAATAATAAATAAAATGGGTTTGTTTTCAGATTGCAGTGGCCTTTATGAATCTGCCCATATATACATGCGCCACATATTCTGCCACATGACAAAAACGCGACTGTTTATATGGTGCATGGGGATGTGTAGCATTTTTTTTCCTTGACCGCAAATTGTGCACTTCTTATGAGGCACATATTCCATTTTTTTACTACATTGATGAATGTTAGTTCCTTGGATCACGTGGCATGTTAGTTCTCTTAGTACTTGATTTTTCGCTATTGTTCTCCTAGTAGTTGCTGAAATTATCTAGCATCATAGTTCGCATGTTCTTATGGATTGTCTGGGTGATGCGAATATTTGGCTTCATTTACATTAGCTTTGAAGATGTCAGTTTTATAAATTTTGAAATCTTTCATTCTCATCTAATCAGATGATCCTTCTTTTTGCCAGGAGCGAATTGTTAAATCCATCTTATTTCTTTTAAACTTACAGCCCTATATATGTGGACAGTTTCTCATTATTTCAACGACCTCCTGTCTTTCCGCATGGGAAGCTGAGTTACTCCGTTTGGCTCCATCCATCAACGTTGTTGTTTATAGTGAAATAGAAATGTTCGCAAGATGATTTGGGCTCTTGAATTTTATGAGGAAGGGGGTTGTATAATGTTTCAAGTGCTTTTGGCGTGCTCATTAATCTAATGATATTGTGGAGGTATCCTTGGTTCTAGTTGCCTTTACTCATCAGGATACCATCTTTTATGCTTTTCTGGTTTAATATGCTGATTCGTTAAATAGGAACTTGAAAAGTGTTTGTAAGGCATGTGACTTGTGATAGGGAGGTTAGGGTATGTCACAACCACAATATAGTAGAACTTTTAGTTTCTCCCTTTTACTGGGAGAGGGTAGAAGATTCTCACACATCAAAAAAAAAAAATGCTGATTCTTTAAGTTTGACTTTTCAATGGATTGGCAATTCATTGTTATGGTGATATTATCTCTGTATCTGTTGTAAAATTTAATATAATCTACTAAACCTTATTTTGTGCTAAAATTTTAGTCTTCTTGGTGCACAGGACTTTGATGCTTTTGATTGCATCAATTGGGAAGCAATTATAATTGATGACTGTCAAAAGTCAGGAGTTTCCAAACATTTGGAAAGATTCTCTAATCTTGTTTCTGAATTTAGACTGCTCCTGTTGAATAGTCTGCCTAAGGTACTTTTTGTTTTCATGCTCCTCTTACGTTGTTGCTTTCTTTACTCTCTTGTTGGTTCATTGAATTGTCCAGGATAACATTGTTGATTACCTCAAGCTACTTTCAGTCCTTGAAACAAGTGGAGGGGAACATTCTGTTGACAGTTTGAAGGTTGATTCAGTTGATGGTAGTGACGCCCTCTCCATATTGAAGGACAGATTAGCGCACTATGTTGTGTATGAGCGCAAGAGGAATTCCTTAATATTTGTGGAGTACTGGGTTCCTATTCAGCTTTCTGAGGTGCAGCTTAAACAATACTGTTCTCTCTTGCTTCGTTCACGCTCAAGAACTGATTGTGTTCAGTCTCTTCTAGATGTTCTTATTTCTATTCGGAAGGTTTGTTTCTTTAGCTTGTTTCACATGAACATGTGACACAAGAGTATCTAGGAACTATGAGGTTATAGATAGTTGTTTTTTCCTGCATATTGTCTGGTTGTGATGATTTACTGGGAATATGACCAATATTTATTTTATGCATTTTCTTTTGTTAATAATTTGTTTCAGTGCTCTGACCATCCTTAGATGGATGATGCTTCTTTAGAATGTGCGCTGACCAAGTCTGTCGCAGTTGCCGAATATTTGGATATCGGGGTGAATGCAAGTGCAAAACTTCAGTTTCTTGATAAGTTTCTCGTGGAAATGAAGAATCGTAGTCTAAGAGTGTTAATTCTTTTTCAGGTATGATGCTTTTTTCAACTCTTAGACTAATTTTGGAGTTTGTTACTGAATTTCATACCTGCGGAAAGTACTATTCTATTTACTTTTATTTTTATTTATTTATTCTATGTGAGCTGTCATGCTGACTGACCCAAATACTAATGTTCTGAGATAGGATTTTTTTTCTGTTTGTCAATGTTGTCATCATTGGAGTTATTGTTGTGTGCTATCATGTTTTATTGATTGTTGTAGAGGATCAGATGCTTGACACACAATTTTGTTAATGCTGTTGTGTGTATTAGTAAATAAGATTACTATGTTCCCATTGTATCAAGCAGATAACACAGTGTATAGCTTATTGCATCACATTGATACCCCTGCAGTTGCTTTGTTTAGTGGTAATTTTTTATTGGATTTTATTGTGAGTTACTCCGTCAAATTTTATCTTCAAAATCTCTTTTAACATGCCTTTATTAGAATTTTGACGTTGCTTCCTGGTTGCATCAGCGTACTATGCATGACCATAAAAGTAGGTGTACCTACTCACCAACTGATTAGTAGGTTTCATGGCACGGCCCCCTGATGCCTAGCTCTGGTGGTAATGGGTTGGAAGTGGGTTGTGGCACTTGTGTTTGGGACAAAGAGTTAAGAGGTTTTAGAAAGAGAGGTTTTGGGTTTATTTAGTTGTTTGGTATGTGGATGTTAGATTTTCAAAGGTAAATCTCCATTAATCTTGAAGAACTACATCTCTATTGATTATCAAGAAAACTACAGAATACAGTTGTATAAACTTATGAGACCGAGTCTCTTTATATAGACCATATAAGTCCAAATCATATTTTAATGATGACTCTAAATACTACCAGAACTTGAATACTCCAAATACTATTTCTATAATATAATAAACCTATTATATCTAGCCCTTCCCCTCAAACTCATGATGGCACGGACATCAAGAGTTTGCCCAACAAAAACTGAAACCAAATACTGAAACTGCTGAAGTGCAAATTGTTGATACTGAACTTGTTGAATTGCTGGAAAACCAAAAGAGAATCCAAACAAATCTCTCATCTGTTGAGGTTGCAAGATCGAGAAGAAACTAAACTGAGGAAAACCAAGTTGAACCAAGACAAATTGCCCAAGAGAAACTGCCAAATTACCAAAATTCAAACCAAGCCGATGAGTTTTCCAAACAAAAACTGAAATCGAAACAAATCAAGAGATGAACCAAACCAAAAAAAACCAAACTGAAAATGAACCTAACTGAAAGTGCCTAAACAAAAAAAAATCTGAACCAGAACTTGAAACCAAACCAAATTTTCCAAGCGAATTCACCAACGTGGTCTTACTTTTTTGCTACATGACTAGATGCAGACTGAATTCCAACATCAAGTCCACTTTACCTTTTTTCGTTTTATTCTTTCTTCTTCCCCACTGACTGAAAACATCAGCCAGTAACCAATTCTTGCTTCTTTGACCACAATTCCAATGCAACTTCAAATTGAAAACAAGCTTCAAACTGGTGCAGGTTTCTAATAAACAAAACAGAACTTGAAGTCTGATTTGAATTCAGAATTTGAAGCCTGTTTGCCTGCAAACGAGTTGAATCTGATGCGGGTTTGGTAAATCAACCAATAACAAATCTAAAGAATTGATTGCGAACAAAATCACAATCTTCAAGTGGAAGCGAAACCCAAAAGCATTGCTGAAAATTTTGAATCTCAAAGAAAAAGAATTTGCCAAAGATGGGCCAAATTTGAAGAGGAAAATGATGGGGACATCTCTCCAGGATTGCGATTCTACACCAGGAGGCGTCGTCGCACACTTTCAGTTTGGTTCGATTAGGGCTGGAAAGTCAACTTAGCTATTTTTCCCTTTTTATTGTAATTTTTATTTATTTGGCAGTTTTCTTTTAGTCCCATATCGGTTGTAATGGGATCTTTCTGTTGATGTAGGCCTATTTAAGGCCAAGACTGGTATTGTTATTGGTAGTTTTGGAATGAATGAAAATTGCTTTTAAGCTTTGTAGCCTGTGTGCTTTGGGTGAGAAACCCTAGGGAGAGAATCCCGTCTGGTTCCCCGTCATTTTGGTATCAGAGCTTAAATTCCTGAATTCTTCCAAAACACAAAAGAAATCCACAACAAAATTGCCCTCCCAAATTAAAACCCTATTTTTTTCCCCTTCTCTCCTGAGCGGCGCCATTAAAAAACAAAAAAAACAAAACAAAACCCTTTTCTCTCCCTGTTCTTCAAGCCCGCCGCCACCGAGTTCCCTTCTTCAAATCAAATACCCCAACACGCCATCACCCCTTTCTCATCATCTTCACCCACCCCGCACGGCCTCTACAGTTTCGCCGACGACCTCTTCCTCATCCTCTTCGACAGCGAAGGTCACCACCATCGTCCACGCGTCGGCCATCGACTCCGATCGAGCGTTGCTACCGATCTCACCACGAGATCTACGCCCCCTCCGATCTCTTCACAGCCGGATCTAATCAATAGATCTCTCCGCCTCCGGCCTCGTCAAGACCCACCAACGCCACTCCCGTTGTCATCCAATCAACTTCGCCCTCGCCCCGAGCTCTTCCCCACTTCATCGACGCCGCCGCCGATCACTTCAACAAAGCAACCACCGTATTCTTCCCCTTCAACAAGGATCCGACGAGCTCTTCCCCACTCCGACGACTCTTGCGAACACTCACTGCGATCAGTACACTCAGACGTCGAGAATCCTGCTCTCGGTGCACTCCCGAGCCTCCTCTCCAAGATCTGATCTCGAGCTCCTCCCTCGCGCGCTACATCGAGCTTCTCACCTCGCGCGCTCAGTCGATTTGCTGGATTCAGGCCTCAATCGGCGTCGACGACCAAGAGATCTGCATCTTGTCCATCATCTTTGATCTGATCGCCAACCGTCTACAAGATCTGTTCGTCTTCACTCGCTTCATTTGTTGCCTCGATCTCCTCATTCGGAGTTGGCTCCACGGAATCCTCCGATCTGATTTAGGATTCTAGTTTGGAGTTTGAATTAGGATTCTAATTGGGGATTTGGAGTAGAGCTTCACACGCACAAACATCAACAACAGATCTGATTTGGAATTTTAGTTGGGTGTGATCTCAGTGTTTGCGAACTTTGACTTGAGTGGCAACAGAGCCCATCATCGAGGTCATCAGATCTCCTCCGCCTCGCCAAAGCTTCGTCGAACGTCTCAATTTCGTCTTCCTCTATATCGCCGCCGCCTATATTCTTCACCACTGAATCATCACCAGGATCCACTTCATCAACCTCATCTTCAACAGAGTTTCGAGAAAGTGGAAACAGAGCTCATCAAGGATAGCAACAGAAAGCATTTATTTGAGTGCAAATTGGAATTCTGATTTGGGTGCAAGATGAAGCTGTGAATTGGAATTTCCAGCCGATGGGAGTTACATATCAACTATTCAGGTAATCCAATCAGGTATAATTTCCTGCGAACGAAATTTTGATACCACTTTGTTTCTGTCATCCTAATTTCATTGATTATCTGCCATCCACAACAGTGAGTGAGTGTATCTGCTTTGTCCTTATTTGCGAGATATCTTGATATTAATTTAGGGACTGCTAAATACATCGTAGATCTCAACAATTGCATAGAATTAATATCTTACAAAATATTGAGGTCTAATTGCAAGTTCTTTACAACATAGTCTCTATTTTACACTCTTGAGCTAGCTAGCAGATTCATTCGTCTTATTGTGCGCTTTACTTTCCTGAATAGTTGCTGATCCTCCGCATCTTCATCATCCTGCACAATTGCATTAGAGTTGTTAGTGGCATATAGAAATAATAGATTGCATTCATTAATATATAAAAAAAACAAATCATCATCATATATATTCAGCATTTAGATAATAACAATAAAAAAAAAGAAGAAGAAAAGGAACTGTGCATGCGTACTCGTAGTGGTAGAGTATACGACCTAGTTGAACCCAATATAGACATGGATCCCAATGCTTCTTCGTCTGGTATCACCTCACCAACAGATTACATGACTCTTGAAATTCTAAAAACTCTTGAGGAAATTAAGGCCCAAATGAACACTCTAGATCAGAGAATGGACAGGCTGGAATTGGAACGTCATGATGGCTCTCGTAATGAAGAGCGTCAACTTAACAATCGGGACAATCGTCGAGAGGAGAGAATAAACATGAATCATAATCGATACGATGAGGATGACCGGTACATGAAAAACATCAAAGTAGACGTATCGAACTTTGACGGCCGCTTAGACCCACAATATTACCTTGATTGGGTAATGAGTCTAGAGCGTTATTTCAAGTGGTACGAGATGTCCCAAGAGCGGTAAGTCCGTTTCGCTGCCATGAAACTGGTAGGACAAGCGGGACAATATTGGTCTAATGTTGAAAGACTGATAGCCCTCAGGAGGCAAGAACCGATCCGGATTTGGGATGAGATGAAGGCTAAGTTAAGCCAGAAATATCTCCCTATTACTTTTCAGGATCAACTTTTAGACAAGTGGAGCAGGCTAACACAAGGGACTCGCTCTGCTACAGAATATATTGAGAAATTTGATGAGTTCTTGACCCGGTGCAGCGAGTTCGTTGATGAATCCCCAACAGTCACCCTCTCTAGGTTCAGGTCTGGCCTTCGCGATGATCTCCGTAGGGAGCTCTTTGCAAGGGGTGTTAGTGATTTAGAACACGCCTACCAGATAGTTCGAGACTTAGATGCGTCTCGAGGATCTTACTATCAACGAGGTTCAGAGTACAAGAGCCAAAGCACGAGAGCTACCTCTGGACAGTCCCAGCTCAAACCCAATCCTAACAGTTCGGTCCCAACAGGAGATCTCAAGGGTAAATGCCCAGTTGAGGGCGTGCCACGAACCAATCCCCGCACCCAATGTTATAAGTGTCAAGGATATGGGCACGTAGAAAAGTTTTGCCCAAGCAAATCCAGGACCCTCTTTCTAGATGATCAATCAGATGAGGTGCAGGACGAACCTCAAAAGGAAGTTGTATTTGTGGGAAATGCGAGCAGTGATTCTGAGAATGATTTAGAACAAGAGGAATTTCTTAGTACTATCAGGCAAGTTGTTGTGGTTCGATGTAACCTCGCTCAACCTAAAGACGTGGTTGACTGGCGAAGAACCTCAATCTTCCATACATGGATAAAGATTGGTGAGAAAAATTGTAAAATCATTGTCGACAGCGGGAGCTGTATAAATGCTGTGTCCTCTAGTTTGATTTCAAAGATAGGGTTGAAGACGGTCCCTCACCCTAGTCCGTACAAAGTTACCTGGATTAACACAGCATCGATGGAGGTGAATGAACGATGTCTTGTACCTGTGCAATTTGCCACCCATAAGGATAAAATTTGGTGCGATGTAATAACAATGGATGCAGGACATGTGATTCTTGGTCGACCTTGGTTATTTGATATGGACGTGATTTTGTGGGGAAAGTCCAACACTTGTACTTTCAACTATGAAGGACAACGGATCAAACTAGTCCCGAGTCAACCCAGGTCCAAACAAGAGAAAAAGCCAGTGGACACGAGCAAAGAGAAGAAGCTCAACTTCATCAGCCCTAAAGAAATTGAACAAGAAGTGAGTAGTGGGGCACAAGTCATAGTTTTGCTTGCTCGGGAAGTAGCGAAAGAATCTCATGAAACGATTCTTCCTGAAGTGGCCCCTGTTATCACAAAGTTTGCTGATGTATTTCCTGATGACCTCCCTGTTGAACTACCACCAATGCGGGACATTCAACATGCCATTGATCTAGTTCCGGGAGCCACTCTACCCAACTTGCCGCACTATCGAATGAACCCAATGGAACATGCTGAATTACAGAGGCAAGTTGAAGAGTTGTTGAGCAGAGGGTTCATACGAGAAAGTTTGAGCCCTTGCGCGGTCCCTGCACTGTTAACGCCGAAGAAAGATGGGACATGGCGTATGTGTGTGGATAGCCGTGCTATCAATAAAATAACGATAAAATATCGTTTTCCAATCCCCAGATTGGATGATATGCTTGACATGATGACAGGTGCTACCATCTTTTCAAAAATAGATTTGAAGAGTGGTTATCATCAAATCCGTATTCGCTCGGGAGATGAATGGAAAACAGCCTTTAAAACGAAGGATGGGCTGTATGAGTGGATGGTCATGCCTTTCGGCTTGTCTAATGCTCCAAGCACTTTTATGAGAGTGATGACACAAGTATTGCGACCCTTTATCGGAAAGTTTGTAGTCGTATATTTTGATGACATCCTCATTTATAGCAAATCAAAGGAGCAACATTTGGACCACCTCACCCAAGTTTGTGTAGCTTTGAGAAAGGAAAGTTTATATGCCAATCCTAAGAAATGTACCTTTCTTACCGACAAAGTCATTTTCCTAGGAGTGGTTGTTTCTTCACAAGGTGTCTCCGCAGATCCCAATAAAATCAAAGCTATCGTGGAATGGCCAGAACCATGCAGTATTCGAGAAGTGAGAAGTTTTCATGGGTTAGCCACTTTCTACAGACGTTTTATTCGAAACTTCAGTACGATTATGGCTCCGATTACCGATTGCTTAAAAAAAGAGGACTTCGAATGGACTAGAGCTACTGCCAAGGCGTTTCGGGAAATCAAAGAGAGAATGACAGAAGCTCCTGTTATGAGGCTCCCAGATTTCACGAAAGTTTTTGAAATTACTTGTGATGCCTCAGGCGTTGGGATAGGTGGTGTTTTAAGTCAAGAAAAGCATCCCGTTGCCTATTTTAGCGAAAAGTTAAATGATGCTAAGCAACGGTACTCTACCTACGATAAGGAGTTCTATGCGGTAGTGCAAGCTCTGCGTTATTGGCGCCATTACTTGTTACCGCAAGAATTCGTCATTTATTCCGACCATGAAGCCCTTAAGTATCTCAACTCTCAAAAGAAGTTGAATTCGAGGCATGGTAGGTGGGTAAATTCCTTCAAGATTACACCTATGTCCTCAAGCATAAGGCTGGGGTGGAAAATAGGGTCGCTGATGCTCTTAGCCGTCGTCGCGCTTTACTTTCTGTCATGAGTACGGAAGTGGTTGGTTTCGAGAAGATCAAAGAAACTTATGAGTCCTGTCCTGATTTTGGAAATATATACACTGTATTAAGGGATAGTTTGACACATGAGATTGATGGTTTTCTTCTGCAAGACGGATATTTGTTTCGCTCTCGTCTGTTGTGTATTCCTCGTACCTCATTGAGAGAATTTCTGGTATGGGAATTACACGCAGGGGGACTTGCTGGACACTTCGGGCGAAATAAAACAATTGAAGCTGTCGAACATCGTTTTTATTGGCCAAGCTTAAAAAGAGATGTTGCAAGACTTGTTAGTCAATGTCGTACATGTCAACTCGCCAAGCAACGAAAACAAAATACTGGTCTCTACACCCCTCTACCAGTCCCTAACTGTCCTTGGCAAGATGTCAGTATGGATTTCGTGTTAGGTTTACCAAAAACAGCAAGGAAGCATGATTCCATACTTGTGGTTGTAGACCGTTTTTCCAAGATGGCTCACTTCTTGCCATGTTCCAAAACGTCGGATGCATCTCGGGTTGCTACAATCTACTTTGATGAAGTTGTTAGGCTACATGGACTACCCAAAACAATTGTCTCAGACAGGGATGTTAAATTTACGAGCTACTTCTGGAAAACCCTGTGGCATAAAATGGGAACTAAACTTCAGTTTTCTACGGCCTTCCATCCACAAACTGATGGCCAAACTGAAGTAGTCAATAGAAGTCTTGGTAATCTGTTACGATGTTTAGTGGGTGAGAATCTTAGAGCATGGGATCTTGTGTTACCTACTGCTGAGTTTGCATACAACAGTTCTATCAATAGAACCATAGGCATGAGTCCATTTGAGGTAGTGCATGGTTATCAACCTAGGCAACCTATAGACTTAATTCCTATGGTACCCCATCATACTAGGATGTCTGAGTCAGCTGCATCATTTGCATCACACATTCATGACTTGCATAAGGAGATCAGCAACCAAATTCAGAAAAATAATGCAAACTATAAAGCTTATGCAGATTTGCATAGGAAAGCACATGAGTTTAACGTAGGAGACTACGTGATGGTTCGGATTCGACCAGAACAGTATCCTCCGGGTATCGTGAAGAAATTGCACGCACGTAATGCGGGACTATTCAAAATTTTGAATAAAATTAATTCAAATGCATATGTAGTAGATCTCCCACCGGATTTTGGAATTAGTCCCTCTTTTAATATTGAAGATTTGATTGCTTATAAAGGGCCCAATTTTTCCCCTGATAATTCTTTATTGGATGAGCCTTCCCCTGTGCCACCTCCTGAGAGACCTTTATTACCTCCTCTTTCCCAAATACATCGAACCCATATGGCAGAACAAATTGATGAAATTATTGATGATCAGATTATCTCTACTAGAGATGGTGGTTACCACAGATTTTTGGTTCGTTGGAAAGGACTACCTGATTCTGATAACACTTGAATTAATCGAGAGGAACTCCAACGGTTGGACCCTGATCGTCTGGAGCATTATGAAAGCCGTGGAGGTTCACGTTCGACAGAGTTAAGTTTTTCCCAACCCCGAGGGAATGATGGGGACATCTCTCCAGGATTGCGATTCTACGCCAGGAGGCGTCGTCGCACACTTTCAGTTTGGTTCGATTAGGGCTGGGAAAGTCAACTTAGCTATTTTTCCCTTTTTATTGTAATTTTTATTTATTTGGCAGTTTTCTTTTAGTCCCATATCGGTTGTAATGGGATCTTTCTGTTGATGTATGCCTATTTAAGGCCAAGACTGGTATTGTTATTGGTAGTTTTGAAATGAATGAAAATTGCTTTTAAGCTTTGTAGCCTGTGTGCTTTGGGTGAGAAACCCTAGGGAGAGAATCCCGTCTGGTTCCCCGTCAGAAAAGCACAAAAACAGAGGAAGAGAATATGAAAAACATACCAAATTGAATCCTACTCAAATTGTTTTTTTTTTAAATTTTATATGCTAATAAGAAAAGTGAATTGTCAAATAAGCAAGTTGCCGAATAATGAAAAACGCTGAAAAATGAAGTTTACTTACGAACAAAGTGAAACTATAGCTGCGGAGGAGCAAAGCGAAACAGAAGTTGCCAAAGATTTAAATTCAGATTACTTAATAGATTCATATACAAACAAAAATTGCTACAAAACAAAGATTGTTGAAGAACAAAGTAAAACTAACGAGAACTAAAAAATATGAATAATTGCAAAGATTCAATTCACAAAAAGATTCATATTGTGTAAGCAAAAGAAGAAATTCCTTAAACTTGATGCTTTGATATGATGTTAGATTTACAAAGGTAGATCCCATTGATTATGAAAAACTACATCTTTATTGATTATCAAGAGAACTTGTAGAATATAATTACATAAATTCATGAGACTGAGTCTCCTTATATAGACCATACAAGATCAAATCCTATTCTAACTATGACTTTACTGGAACTCAAATTCTCCAAATACTATTTTTATAATATAATAAATCTATTATATCTAACAGTTGAGTTAAGGGTTGGGGGTAAGAATCCTAAATCCAATAAGTGCTTGGTGAGTGGTGTGGGGGTTTGAAGGAAATTTGGAGGTCTAATGACCAAAATACCCTCATTTGCGAAAATTGATTTGGGTATATCACTTTGATAAATAATATATATCTCATAAAATTTTAAATTAGTTTAGTGTATAATTTTAAATTGCCATGATAATTTGGTAATTGTAGCGAGTGATTGGTGTACTTAATATAAAATTAGCTTGTCGATTTAACAAGTAATTACTATCTACTTACTTATCAAACTATTTACTAATTACTTATTAAATTGTTTATTAAGAATTAGAAAAAGTTGTGAATTTCAATTTAAGAATTAACTGTGTTAGTTATCATTTTTTTGTTGAATTTATAATTTTGGCCCCTTAAAATTTATTTCGTTGTTGTATTGGATAGTTATAGGTTTTGGTATCTTATATATGAATTTAAATTGAAAATCTAATATTTCAAGGAAAAATTACTATATTCTGATTGCATAACTTAGCAAGAGTAAGAGCATAACTCTTGGTAACTTTTGCTACCAAACACAGCCTTATTCAAGTGCCTATAGCCTTTGTTCACTTAAAAATGAAAGAAAACTGATGTGAAACGCTGCGTGCGTGTCGTGTAGGGAATCAGTGATGTAATCAAACTCATAACGTTTCACCAAATACAAAGATCTTCAGCAGGAAAGCAAAGAAAAACTAACAATATCAAACAAATAGATTTTACAAAGTATTGCATGTTAGCTTTGAACATTTCTAATCTCAATAAGATCTAATTACAATAGCTATATCATGCATGATGAGTTCTAATCACAATATCAAAGATAAACAATTATAAGAATTGCAGAATCACACATCTTACGATATGATGGACAACATGAGATAGAGATAATATTTTAGAGATGAATTCACCGATGTGTAGTTCACCTAATTATTAGATTGCGTTGAAATAAACTCACAGATAAGAACTCACTATCGTACTCCGATAAGGATGTAAATAACTCAACGGTGGACATGAAAGGTTATTATTTGGTGCAGTGAAGTGGTGATCGATGGACTTGTGGTTGAAAGAGGAGGGACTGTAGTTTTTGCTGCTGGATTTTGCTGCTGTAGCCGCTGCTGTTGCTGGATTTTGCTACTACTGGCGCTGTATTCTGTTGCTGCTTGCTTCTGCTATTGCTTCTGCTTCTGCTACTCCTTCTGCTGGCTGCTGCTATTGCTTTCTGCTGCATACTGCTGCTGCTGGCTTCTGCTGCTGCTGCTGCTTTTGCTGTAATCTGTTGCTACTGTTTCTGTTGTAGTTGTTGGTGACAATAATATTGTAAAGGAGCGGTTTTAGGAAATAGAGAAGAGGCTAATAAGAGGGAACATGATTTGGAGAGGGGAGAGTAGTAAGACTTGCAAGAGGAGTTTAAATTTTAGCTTTTTCGTAATCATATATTAGATAGAGGAGGAAGAGGAGACACAGACAAGAGGCATTCTTTGCATTCAACATTCATTATCCAAACAAGATACATGTAATGGCCTATATAGGCATACATCCACAACTTTCCACTACAAGCAATAACTACCATTACCACACACACAACTACTACACATCTAATGACTACCCACTATCATCATTCACACACAACTGAAATACATGCAAATACAAAAGAAAATACAAATAAATATAGTAAAAAATACACTGAAATACAAATAAAAGTGGAGCTAAAATGTCCCATCAATTCTCCCCAGATGGGAGAGAACTCGACCCCATCGAGTCAACTGCAGAGCTGCTCTCTTTCTGCTGTAAGTTTATTTCTTGCACCTCAGATTACTAGTTAAGCTGCATCATAAATTCAACATCTAAAATGTTATCAATTTTCTCTGCTGTATAGGATGATTATTTGGAAGTGGGAAAGTGAAGAACTCTCAAAAATTGGCTCAGAATAAGGCTCATCAACCAATGAATGATTTATGGATAATCAAGACGTTGTAAACTACTTAATCTTCAATATTTAAAATAGAACTGATGCTAAATCTATAACATAAATATTATAATTTAAATTCTTTTAAGATTTTGAAAAGTCCAGCACTGCGGGCATGCAAATCTTTAACAGTTTCCTAGAGAAACCATTTCGGACGAATCCGAACCATCACAAAATTGTCAACACTAAAAATTTTAAATTCCTTTCCTGATGTCAGACCATAACTTATAGTTAGCGTTGCTTGTTCAAATGTATCACTGATTTTTCGTGTGTAGAACTTGCATGTGTGTGGCAAAATATAATGCACTCAGATGTTTAGACCTAAAATGTAGACTCAGAAACTCTATAATGAAGTACAGTAAAGAGCTTAACTTAGTGCCTATCATTGCTAAAGAGTCTTCTCAAAAGATAGCCAGTGAACTTTGACTCTCTATTGGATATTAAAGTTTTAGGCACTTGGCTCAGTGGTCATCAATATACACGACCTCGATCAAAGCGATTATCAAGCAAATCATCCTAACTGTGTGTAGCAATTTACTTGTTATTTTAATGACGTCAAGTGAGATCCTAACAGGTAAAGTTTGAAGGAAAGCACATCTAAGTTTAATTGTAATGACAGAAAAGTTTATGATATGTAGAACATTAGTTTCTTCCATAACGGTAACCTTCAAATCTTTGGCTATAGATTGACCATAGATGGTAAAATTCCTGATCTGTCTTACATTCTTTGTCACTATATAGTTAAAACTTGTCCTAGTAAACATGGATGTTTATTGGGATAAGGAATTGTGGTTTGCCCTCTTAGTGACAACTCATCAACTTGCTTTTCAAATTCAGTTTTCTCGGTAGGATTCAACCTAAGGTGTGGCAAGTTGGGAAGTCTAGCCTTTGGTGTTAATTCAACAACATGTTGGATATCACGTGTCGATGGTAGCTTGTGCAGGAGGTTTTCAGACAAGACATCATCAAACTCCATAGTTACATTGGTGACTTCGGAGAGAAACATAGTATTGTCTTCAGGAAAGATATCAGTAAACTCTGTAGGCACTAGGATCACCTCGAGAGGACTCGAAGAACTAGATAGAGGAGAGAGTAGTAAGACTTGCAAGAGGAGATTAAATTTCAGCTTTCTTCATTATCATATATTAGATAGAGGAGGAAGAGAGGAGACGCAGACAAGAGGCATTCTTTGCATTCAACATTCATTATCTCAAACAAGATACATGTAATGACCTATATAGGCATACATCCACAACTTCCCAATACAAGCAATAACTACCCATTACCACACACACAACTACTACACATCTAATAACTACCCACTATCACTATTCACACACAACTGAAATACATGCAAATACAAAAGAAAATACAAGTAAATACAGTAAAAAATACACTAAAATACAAATAAAGTGGAGCTAAAATGTCCACATCAAAAACACTTGCCCAGGAGTGTGCACTGGCTTATAGAAGGTTGTTTTGTTAACTGGTGTAAGGTGTTGGTTAATTATTTTGTGGGCTTCTGGACTTCTAGTCATGCTCTGTAGCCTGCTTAGCTTTAATTGTGAAAGGCTTGACGATTATGATAACTTATACACAGGCATAAAATGATTTTGCATTTTCTAGTTCAGAAAATTCCAGTCACAATTTGCTTCACTAAATAGTCTAATTTATAATCTGTACAAAACTAAACTGACTTGGATGAAAATGAAATATAGTATTTGTGCTTAATAATTTAAAGAAATTCGCGACAACTTAGATATGAATAGTTGAATGAGAACTGATTAGTGGGAGGACATGATGTTTATCTGTGTAGTTGATGTTCTGTTGAATTCAGATTCAGGCAGAATAGTATCAAATCTGAGAACTTGGTCTAAGAAATGGCATCAAGTCTAAGAACTTGTTGCACACACCATATCCATGAACCATATGCATCGATCCAGGGTAGGGTTTGCTTGGGTTTGAGTGCTCAATACATGTTGGGTTTCCCAGTTAGGTATACAAAGTAGTAACCCATCATCCCATATCCTATTCGATTTTCATCTAGTTAGGATCATGTTTTGGTCTAGATCAAGTATGACTGGATCTCTCTCTCTCTCTCTCTCTCTCTCTCTCTCTAAAAAATTGACTGGAGATCCAACATGACATGAACAATGCATTTCTCAAACAATATGACACTGGATATTGTGGCATGTTCAAAGTCAAGCATTGTTTTGCTAAATAAAACTAATCATATGTACATTTAGCTTGTAGAGCTTGTAATTTCTTAGGAGGTCAAACCTACTTTCAAGTTCAATATATCCAATGTTAATTTTAATTTAAGATAACTTATTTGGCTGTGATATTAAGCAGTATCTAGGAGGGGTCTCCTAAAGAATATAGGAGTTGAAATGACTTACATAGGTGAAAATACATGCCTTCTAAATTATAGATCTTATTGATTAGTATGTACCAAAAGTGTAAGCTATGAATGTCCCCACTGAAAGCTTCATTAAGATCATAAGTTGAAGAATAGAAAAATATGGATGCTAGAATAGAAATAATATTAAAAAAATTTAGTCATCATCATCATCATCATCAATAATCCAAGCCTTTCCCATTAAAATGAAGTCTGTATAAGATCAATTTATATTACTATATAGTGATTGCAGTTAATTCTTAACTACATGTACATTTATGGTTTAATTTAGTTTTTATATGGGGTTAAAAGTTCTAGTTGATTTTGCTTAAATTTGATGGATTTTATAGGAGACAATGATGATCAAGGGAACAAGGGACTGCTAAAAGTAAGGACATTGGTTTTGACTTGTAAAGCTTGTATTTTGCAAGGAGAATATGGATTGGATGGATTGATGGAGAGTGGATGAGAAAGATGGTTTTTTGTATTGTAATGGCGGGGGGATGAAGAGAGTACTAAAGTAAGAAACCTAAAGACATTTCAAGGATAACATAATTCCCGAATTTAACATGTTATTGAGTGGAACTGATAACTGTGGGCTCCACATGGCTGGGGACTTATATTCAAATATGAATTTGTGAAGACTAAAACTCAAATATGATTTTGTTGCAAAATTTATATCTAGTAAACCTTAAGAGTGTGTTTGGCATTGTTTATTCTTATAGATAGGTCGTTTTATAAAAGGACCTATCCAAAAGCGCCTTTTAGAAAGAGACTTTTTTTTATGGTGTTTGGTAACTTCAAAATTTTAAGTACTTACCAATGAAAACACAATAATCTTTAGGAATAATTTGGATAAGTAAAAATTTAAGAAAGAGAGTTTAGATAAGATTTATGGGAAAAAATGCGGAGAATAATAAAATTTTCAGTTAGAGGCCTGATTGCATCAGAGATAATGCTAGAGAAGAAAGTGGAGACAAAAAACAAGAAATCATTATAGTGTAGCTTCTAATTCTGCAAACCACATCTTTTTGGCTTAAGCTTTTTCAAAAGGTCTTTTTTGAATCGGTTACAAACATCTAATTTTTTTATTTATAAGAAAACACTTATTTACTTTAAAAGCTGTGAAAGTCTTTTTTAAAGCAATGTGATGGGGGAATCATACGGCTCAGGTTTAACAAAATTTAAGGTTTTAGTTAAATTTAAATTTCAATAGATTTGGCTGAGATTTAGTATTTATTTGAATTTGATTTGGGTAGATTTGACTTAATCAGTAATTACGCATATGTTGCGCGTATTGTAGGCTATATATAGGTATGAATTGAATTCTTGAAGTTAATGATGAATTGATTAAAATTTGTTTCCCTCTGGAAACTTTGTGTTTTGGTTTAATCTCATGGATTGAATCGAATGAGGTGGTGAAGTCAAGATTCGGTTTGCGATTCGTGATCATATCCAATTTCAAAATTCTTGTTCTTCCCCAATTCTATCAAAATCCCATCACAAACCCTAAAATCACCCTTCGTCCCATATCAATTTAGTATCAAAGTTGTATTTTCTAAAAAAGAAAGAAAAAAGAAAAAAGAGAAAAAAAAGAAAAAGAGAAAAAATTAGAAAAAACTCTACTGTTCGGTCACCATCTTCAGCAAAAGTCCCCGACTCCCTTCGCTCTTCCTCGCCTTCGATCGCTAACGACCTCGACAATCTCGATCCTCACCGGCGACGACACATCCTTTGCCACATTCAGATCTCGTGAACCGCAATCGACCTTCATCTTTCTCTGCCAGCGCCGCTGCCCTTTCGCCGCACCATTGCCAGCACCGTCTGACGACCTTTGCCCTCCAACATCACCATCTGACGCCAACAACAGCAATGATAACTGCCGACTGCCCCATCATCTCCTCTTCTTCCTCTGGTCGTCCTCACCAATTCCCCACCATCAATGTTGGCAGCCACTGCCTTCATCTGCCATCACCGAGATCACCTGAGGGCCGCTGTGCTCCCATCTTCGCCAACAACAGCCTGTCCCCCACTCTATGTCATCATCTGCTCTCACAACCACCTTTCCTCTCCTTCGTCGTCTC
Source organism: Agave tequilana (assembly GCA_038442645.1). Classification (NCBI taxonomy): domain Eukaryota; kingdom Viridiplantae; phylum Streptophyta; class Magnoliopsida; order Asparagales; family Asparagaceae; genus Agave; species Agave tequilana. Next base: position 36,985 of record JAVJIF010003635.1, on the reverse strand, counting down.
CGCCCGCGAAGACCACCATAGACAGCACTGCCGCTCGTCGCCTTCCTCTTAATCATTGCTGCGCCGCCTCCATCCTCAGATGAGGCTCAGATCTTGTCTCCTCGTGATGTTGCCGCACCAACCTAGGTTCAACCCTAGCAGCGAGTGATCGGGAAAAGAATCGGGTTTAAATGAAATTGGGCTTACCGGTTTAAGTGATTTTAAGTTTAATTAAAGCTATTTGCGTCCACTCGAGACCGACCCAACCTGATCCAGAGCTGTAACGCCCCGATCCTGCGGGTACGGAGACGTTACTGCAACGTATATACGCAGGTCAGAAATACCCTCACGTATATACGCTAAGCATCAGTACAGGCAAGAATCAGAGTACGGAAGCAAGTGGTGCATTTACATTCCAACACATGAGTACAATTACAAAGTTATCACCAGAGGTGATCCAATATTACATGAATATTACATCACTGACATGCGCAATTGCGAGAATACAAAGAGGTGTACAAGTGTGAACAGTACAATAGGTGGTTCAGAGTTACAATAAGAAAACTCTAGAGCTGAACAAGGGGGCCTGGAAGGATGGGGCTCTGAACGGTCTGCTGGAGATCCACGCTACCACTGCGCTACTCTGATCAGCAACTGAGAGAATCTACAAGTTCCAAGCTCTGACATGCTCCAAGTTCCAGGACCTGGACATGAGGATTCAGAGGAATCAGAACTCCCCAGGCGAGTGGTGAGGCAAAAGCCAGATGGCGTGCAAGGATAAGCACATGTGTATCGATAAAATCGAATCATAAATAAGCATTGAAAACCGTGTCGTGAGCATAAGCATGTATAGGCAGGTAGATATATAACAAGTGATATTAAGTAGGAAGTACTCATGGCATGGTAAGATCGGAGCAGTAGACTGATGGAATGGAACATGGGTAATAATACAGAGTATGAGTAGCTAATATGATAATAATCATAAAACCGAAAATCCGATGTAAAATCCGATGAAAGCATTCGTGGCAAATCACACAACGGTCATAACAGGAGTACATAACAGGCATAACATGAATCATAACAAGCATAACGGGAGTTCATAACAGGCATAACAGGATACATAGTTGGCATCTTTTATTATTATTACTCGTCTGACCCATATATTTAGGTATGTGTCCTGGTGTACATCCCAACACACATACATCCATATATAAGCAAGCTGAGGTTCGTTACTGGAAGCTGATGAAGAACTGATAGCTCATACTTATAGTAGTTCCCGTCCGCCCGGGACACAGCCATTTGGGGGCCTGAAATCCCCCTAACACGCATCTTCTGGGGGCCTGAAATCCCCCTAACACGAATTGTCAGTTTTGGTATTCCACTACTATAAGCAAGGCACCATACCGACATTCATCACTTCCATTCCCCGTGCAAGTTATCCTTTGTAAAGAGTAGGAACATAACTGGTCATAACAAGAGATCAGGTACAGGCAGGAGATGGCCCTACAGATTCAAGAGGTGGCCCCCACAGATTCAAGAGGTGGCCCCCACCACGTGTGTGGTGTGGCACTTTGTTCCGTGTGGCACTTTGCTCTGAGGGGAATGGATTCTAGAGGTGGCCCCCACAGATTCAAGAGGTGGCCCCCACCACTTGTGTGGTGTGGCACTTTGCTCCGTGTGGCACTTAGTTCCATTCAGGATCCGCCGGGAACTGGTGGTATAACATGAGTCAGTGTCAAGTTGTAGCATGACGGGTATCAGATGTTAACACATCATTTGTCAGGTGATACAAACAGGTGTTAATTAGTAGCATGTAAATGACAAGCATGAAGCAATGGTATGACAAGTATTAACATATCAGGAAATACATGGCATGATGATAGAGTAGTAGCTGAGCATAACCAAGCGGAGCTAAGCGAGCTGGAAGTACAGACAGCAAACAGTATTTAACACTGGAGCGTCTGGCAAGGTTACCGGGACAACTCGGCTTAAAATGCGAGTAAGAAATCCGGCAGCATTCCGCCTAGACGAATCTAGTGGTAAAGTGCTGAGCGCTGATCATGATAACCAGGCGGAGCTGAGAGACCTGACGGTCCCAATCACTTCCCTTTCGAGATAGTGAGAGACCGGAGGCTGAAGGGCTGAGAGACCTGACGGTCCCAATCACTTTCCTTTCGAGATAGTGAGGGACCGGAGGCTGAAGGACGGAGAGACCTGACGGTCCCAATCACTTCCCTTTCGAGATAGTGAGAGACCGGAGGCTGAAGGCTGAGGGACCAAGAACGCTCGGGGTTTAAGCGCACTCTTGGTGGCTACCAGCCATCCCAGGAGTGGGCAGAAACCCAGAGTTCAACGACCACGAAGGGTCGGCCACGCATAGTATAAAGCAGTAAAATACATATAAACATGGAATAAAATACATGTCGACCCGACAAAGTAGGGAAACCCAAATGGAGGCGAGAGCGAGGACACTCGCCTAAATCTCCGAAAAAACCGAAAACTCTGAAATCCATGGAACTCGCGTATGCGCCATAAATATAATAAGTGAAGAGGAGAGAGAAAGAGTTAGAGAGAGAAAGAGAGAGGAAAACTAGAGAGAGAAGTATATGGAAGGAGAGAGTGCACAGGGAGACGCGGGTTTTGAGAGTGAGACGCGGGAGTCGCAGACGCGAGAGTCACAGACGCGGGAATCGCGTCGCGAAGGTGCCACAAACGCGGGGTTCGAGACCCGCGTTCAAGTCAGGACACAAGAAGAACGCGGACGCGGTCATGGGTTCCGCGTCGCGTTAGCATGAGAAGAACACAGACGCGGGCATTAGCTCTGCGTCGTGCAGACATGAAAGGGACACAGACGCGGGCATGGACTCCGCATTGCGTCGGTACAAGAACGCGAAGGCCGCGTTTAAACAGATGCCAAGAACGAGAAGATCCGCGTTAAGGCGTTGCCTGGACGCGGGGTGAGATCCGCGTCAGCAATATACAGAGAGGAGGGAGAGAGAAAGCGAAAGGTGCTTGCTTTGGTGGTGGTGTTATTTGGTGGAGGAGTTGGATTTTGATGGAGTAATGAAAAGAAGGTGAAGGAGGTGATGTTTGGAGGTTGAAGTAGTGGAGATGGAGGTGGTGTTGTGATGGTGAAAGTGATGCTGGAAGTGAAGATGGTGGTGAAAAATAGTAGAGGTGATGGTGATGTTAGTTGTTTGTCGTTGTAATCGTCACCGTAATGATTACCGGAATAATCGCGAACGATTACCGGAATAATCATCGGAGATATTACCGACGAAGAAGAGCTCGGCCCCAATCCAAAGGAGGTGGCCGGCTCTTGATGTGGTGATGGGGTGGTGGTTTTGTGGAGGGCTTAAATGGTGGTGGTATTTTTGGAGAAGGTAAAGGAGAAGGTGAAGGCTTTGGTGGAGTTGTTGGAGTTTGTGGTGGTTTACATGGAGATGGAGGAGGAAGAAGATGAAGGTAAGGGTTGGAGAAGTTGTAGTGGTTGTTGTTGTGGTGGAGATGAAGGAGAGTTGGTGGTGGTTAAGGTGTTGGTGAAGAGAAAAATGAAGTGGAAAGATGAAGGAAAGGTTTATATAGGATTTGGAATTGTGAAGGTGATGTAAAAATGTTTAGGGAGGGTTTTTTTTTGTAAAATGGATAGGAGGTGGCTCTCTTGGCCGGCCATGGTGATGGGAGAGGAGTTTGAGTGGTTTGGGATATTTTGGAGAAGATATTTTTGGAGGAAAGGAGATATTTTTGGAGAAGATATTTTTGGTGGAAGAATGGATAATTTTGTAGAATTTGGTGGAAGGAAAAGGAAGGAAAGAAAAAGGAAAAAGGAAAAGAAATTAAAAAAGGAAGATATTCTCTTGGAAGAAAAAGGAAAAATAATTAGAGTGGCGGATTCCCGGGATTCAGTTGCGGATGCGGAAAACTTTCAGAAAAATACCGAAATCGTCCGAAAATCAAGTATCTCGGAACGACCCGCAAAAATTCTCAAAAATCAAGAATATTATTCTAAGAATTATGGTGAAATCCATTTCAAGAAATTCTTTATATTTTTTAAATTAAAAATCCTGGAATCGGCCGCCAATATCGGTCGACACCAAATCTGGCAGAAATCTGATAAATTCTGAAAATTCTCAAAAAATGAATTAAGATAGTAAATATTATTCTAAGCAAATATGGGAAAGCGGTTTCTCAAAATTTGACTCCATTTGTAAATTAAAAATCCAGGAATCGGTCAGCGGTGATGGTCGACACCGGTTTTGAAGATTTTCCATTTAATTCAGGAAAATTTCAGAAAATCATAGAAAATCTAAAATATTGGGAAATGATGTTTAAAACTGAAATCGGTCAAATCTGAATACCGGAAAGACCAATTTGAGTAAGACACTAGGATCGGGTCTTTGGTTCAGAGAAGAGCAGACTCTGAGTCCACGAATCCGGATCCAAGACAAAACGACCATATAAATAATTCATAATACAAAATAAATACAGGCAGTAAATCGAAAAATACGATCAGAAAATACGAATACGCAACTAGGTACGTATTCTGGGAGCGGGGTGTTACAAGAGCCGACCCACGGAGCCGGCCTCTAGACACCCTGACCCGACTCATCTGAGCCGACGCTGATGTCAGCAACGCCGATGTTGATGTCATTGGCTTTTTCTCACTTGCATTGTTCACTGAGCCAGTTCAGTCCAACAATAGCGTACAACGATATTCTGGAGTCCGTTTCAGGCCCGTTCGGAGCCGATTCGAGTTACGTTTGAAGCGTTGGATGCGTGACTGAGTCCCAGAGATACTGAAAAAATTTCACTGGATAGCAGATCTGACCTCCACAAGCCCGTGTTTGTTGCCGGTATTGTTCGTGCAACATAAGATCAACGCTTTAGGCCACATTTTCTGCCTGATTTGTGCCTAGTTTGAGCCGTTAAGATTCTTGGGTAATTTCTGAACTTATGTACTGAATTTTCATCATGGGCTTTTACTTTTGTGGCCAATACATATATACTAATGGTGATGAAAAGGAAGTTGAATAAGATATGTATGTAGTTATCCCATGTTTTTCGGGTTCTCATGATCGTGATGGGCATGAGAAGAGGGAAAACAATTTTTGAAGTTTTCTTCAGTTATTTTGTTCTGACATCTGAACAGAAGTGTCGATATGTCCAAATAACGTTGGTTGGAGAAGCATATTGGTGGTGGAAAGACAGTCATAGTTCCTGTCGATATTTGTTTATCTTGCAAGACCTACTTCGTATTCGGTATGCTCCGCACCTTCTCTTCACTGACTTTAAAGAGACTCTAGAGAGCTTTCGGAAGATTATAAAAGGCATGGTAATAAATGTTGACATAGATTCAGAGCCTCCAATTCTTGTCGAGCCAGAAATTATTGAAGATCCAGAACCAGAGCCAAAGTGAAAGAGTCAAAGGCAGAAGTGAAGGGCCTCTTATCGAGACTTCTGTAGATCTTCCAGTAGAGCCTACTATGGAGTTAGTGCTATATTTGACAGTTATATCCTTGAGATCGCCTGACATCTACGACTTATTGCAGATCTTATTATAGGAGACAGATTCACAGGAGATTCGTACCTTGGTGTGTGTGTTAGTTTTCGGTGGAGCTAAGTTATATTGTTATGCTGCACCTATCTTGTTCGAGTTACCGTTAACTTCAGCCGGTTTATCACGGAAGCCAGTTTCACCTCCACCATCTTGGTTCATCCATGACACATCAGTGTTGATTCCCTGACCATAACCTTGGTCTGATTGAGGATTCATGATACAATGCAGTTCCACCCTGTCGTGCTTACCTTGTACTACCACTATATTCATCGGGGATGAATGTTTTCAAGTCAGGGAGAATGATAGGGTAATTGTACGCCTCAGGTTTAGCAAGATTTATGATTTTATTTAAATTTAGATTTGAGTAGATTTGGCTGATATTTAGTATTTATTTAAATTTAATTTGGATAAATTTGACTTTATCAGCAATTGCACGTATGGTGCACGTATTGTAGGCTATATATAGCCATGAATTGAATTCTTAAATTTAACAATGAATTGATTAAAATTTATTTCCCTATGGAAACTTTTTGTGTTTTGGTTTAATATCATGGATTGAATTGAATCAGGCGGTGAAGCCAAAATTTGGGTTGCGATCCGTGATCATATCCAATTCCGAAATTTTTGTTCTTCCCCAATTTCACCAAAATCCCACCACAAACCCTAAAATCACCCTTTGTCCCACATCACAATGCCAAACACACCCTAACAAAAAAAAAAATGCTCTTTTGTTTTAATAAACTCTGTCTACTAGGTTTTGCAGGGTATATTAAATGTCTTTATTTAGGAAATAATGTCTGTTTTATTTGTGCTACACTATTAAGTGGCTGAAATATCATTTTGATTTTTGTGAAACTGTCTTGTGCGAATTCTCTTAGAAGTCGGATAAATTTGCTGATACAGTTTTACAATTCTGGCAAGAAGTATTTCTCTAATTTTTGCTGACCAATAGTTTCTTTTCAAGGTCATGTTATAGGGGTAAAATGCATGGGGACCCTACAACTGGCTTTAAATCTTTCTCTTACCCTTGCACTGAAAACCTACTTGTCAAGACCTAAGCATCTGAAAAGTTTAGTTATACAGTGTTTGATAGTATCAGCTCTACTGGGGAATTTGGATTATGAAAGTTTGTTTTTTTGGCATGGGTTTTTAGTCAAGAGGGTTAAAGGAATCAAGTCAACTGGTGGGTTCATACCAAAAATCCCCTTTATGTTTTAGAAAGCAAAAGCTTCAAAACTTACCCTTCAGCAAAGCAAAGCATAATCTTCATAAAACTTCTCTTGTTTATTTAGTATACTTTATTTGTATGTTAAATATGAAAAAAATGTATGATATTTATCATATCTAAAAGTGCATTTGTTAATACATCATACAAACATAATCAAATGACTAAAGAGTGAGATAATAACTCCTATCATCTATATATGAGTATCCTTCTTTTGAAAGCCTACGCTAACACATGAAGAGTAAACTTAAAAGGAAAAAAGAAATGATGAAGGTATATATGTGATTATGAGAAAGAAATAGATGCTGAGGAAGGTTGTGGTTGTCATAGGGTCACCTTTGGTACGAGATAAAACGTTTTATACTTTTAACTGGTAAAATCTGAGATGAAAAGAATGAAGTAAGAAAAGAAGAAAAAGGAAAAAAAGGGACATCAATTTTTAATATTCAGGAATTAGAAGAGATGGAAGTGGTTTTTTTTAAAAGGTTTCTTGGGGTGGGGGATGGTGTTGTTAACAACCTAACTGATGATGCAAATACTGATAGTTGCTATTAATATGCAAGAATATAAACAAAGAAAGGACATGAAAACCATTGCCTATGCCACTGCTAGAGGCGGCAATTGTTAGTTGCTACAGCCAGAGGAAACACTAAACTATTTAAAGAGTGGATGGGACAGCTAGAGGAAGGTTTCTTACTAAAGCATATGCTTATGATCATGCACAACATATGCCTTATAGTGCAAGTTCTTTGTGAGATAGAGCGAGCTATCAATCTTTAACCTATTGTCTGCCACTGCTTCACTGCAAAGCGTACTAAAGGAATTGATTGCGTATGTTATGTTTAAGAACACACTTTACTTGTTTCCCTTGACTTGTGGCTTCAAGCATTGATTGCATATGTTATAATTTTGAACCATGTTTGAGTTCTTTTGTCAGTTAGTGCACATTTTATCAGCATGGTTATATTTTAATTTCTAAGCATTATCTGTAGAACTACTTCTTCAGAAGTTATTTGAAATAATCATTTATGGAATTCACCATGTTCTTGTATCATTTCTGTAATTGGCAGTCCAATGTTGGCTCTGAAAGGAACCGTATGGGTGATATTTTGTATGATTTTCTACTCAGAAAGTTTGGTGATGAATCCTTCGTATGCGTGGATTAGATATGTCACAGACACAAGCCATCTTGCAAAATTTCAATGAAATGGGAAGAGACAAGTTTGTTATCGTTATTGAAAATCGTGCTTGCCGCCCAAGGATTAAACTTTCATCAGTGGATGTAGTTATTATTTATGATAGCGATTGGAATCCATCATAGTATGTGACAATATTTTACGTTGGCTGTTACAGGCTTACCACAACCCTCCTCCTTTATTCTGACTTGGGACAGGCAGTGGACGATGCACTGGCGGAGTTGGCGATTGGAATCCATCGAATGACTTAAAAGCTCTCCGAAAGATAACTATTGATTCACCTGTTCAAAAGGTGTGAGTCTTTCGGCTATATTCACCTTATACAGTGGAGGAGAAAATTCTAATGTTAGCGAAGGAAAATGGGGCCTCGAGGTCGATATAGAGAACGCAAGTACCCGACTTAGGCATTCTCTGCTCAGCTGGGGTGCAGCACACCTGTTTGGCAAACTTAATGAGTTCTGCAAATCTGATAGCTCTATTGCCTTTCCTAAACCTTTCATTGACAATTTACTCCTGAATGTTGTGGTTGATTTATTGACACACTTACCTGAGAATGTTGATGTGGCTGTTGCTGGAAATTGTTCATACATCTCTAAAGCCCATCTAAGTGGTGCTTCTTACTCCAGAAACATTTTTTTGTTTGGGAAAAAGAGCTTTCCTCATTTGATGGGGATTCAACCCATTTCTGGTCGAATTTACTTAAGACAAGCTCAAACTCTCCTAAGTTTAGATATACATCTGGACCATCTCCAAGGGTTCGACACGCTGTTCAGTTTCTCGACGAATTTGCAAAGAACCCACAAACAGAAAATTATGATTTAAAGAAGGGCAGGAAATTAGGTTGCACCACTACTGAATTAATTTTCAAGGAGACTTGGCTGCGATGCAAAGGACAGGAAGCCCAAGGTCTCGGAGAAACTGCAGCACCTGATCATACTGGCAATGCTAATCAACCAACCCCCACTCAAACCAGCGTAAAATCAGTTGCTGATGGTGTACACAGCAAGAAATCAGGTATTATTGTGTTGCTAATTACCCCCTGTTTTCTTTCCCACTTGTGTTGATGTTGTTATTGTGTTGCTGTTGATGCAATTCTAGGAGCATCATGTCACTCTAATGTTCAATCACAGTTCCTGCCAAGTTAACCTGCAATAATTACTGATGTAACTAATTGTCTGCTAATGTCTTTTTTAACTTTAAATTCAGAAATACATAATTTCGTGGGGAACCTATAGAAAGGGAAAAACTACTTGATGAACAGAAGAAGCTCCATGATTTGTTGAAGCCTGAAATGTTGCAAATCTGTGAAACTTTCAGATTCCGGTATACATTCATTCTCATCATTGTTTTCTTTTCAAATCCTCTAAATTTGAATATCATTTCATCAATAAGTACATGCATAACATAAAATTAGGCATCCTGTCTACTCAAAATTGCAAAATGATTTGCAAAGAGATCTCATAAATTTGTATTGGTGAGGTGGGTGTTCTTAATATTGTCTCTAACTAGTCTTATTTTTCATCTTTCTTATGTTTTCATATCTGGTAAGATGAAGTTTCATGAGAATCACCTTATGGGATGCAAATTGTGTAGTTAATGAAGCAAAACAAGGGTGTTGATAAACAGGAATTTGTCAACTAATTTCATTCATAATATATAAGATCCTTCTGTTGCATCAGAAACTTATCTGTATTGATTTGTGCAGTCTGGTGAGATCAGAATCCATTTCCTCTCACTAGGATTGACCATGTGAGGCGGTTAGTGCTTTAGAGATGCTATATGTGTATTTTCAGCCTATGTTGCACCAATACGGGATACAAATACAATGCACGGGTACTCAGATACAGGAAATCCTACAAACTCAGTATACAAACATGTCATGGATATGATATATAACTCTGTCAGATGATGCATTAAAACTCCAATCTCTTTATCATTTTTGATGATCTTAACGCACATTATGATCTTCAACGTACACACAAAATATCACGGTTTGGATTTTATTTACTCATGTATCAAATTCTGGAAAATTTAACGATTTTTCAACGATGGAACAAATAGAACATTAGATCAATGAGTAAATAAACTCCAATTCACATGTTTTTTTTATGTATACTTTTAAGACATGAAGTTTATGTTGTGCGGTCGGATCGTGAAAAAATACATAGAGATTGGAGTTTAGATGCGCCATCTGACAGAGTTTCCTTAGATGACATCTGAGGTACATATTCTTTACACACACACACATATATTTGGGTCCGTTGGGAAAGATATGTAGATGAATCATTCACATTCAAATTCAATATTAGGTCATTCAAATTGAAGATGATGTACATTGTTAGCAGTGCTTAAAAAACAAAAAAATTCAAGTGTTTTGAATACTTTTTTCATCAAGTAGGCACAAAATGAATGACAAAATAATGAGTTGGTTAGTTTAGCAGTGTAGAAATTTGAAACCTAACAAAAGTTGGTGTGTGAGGGTTTTTAAATGTTTAGATCATGATCAAATAGTCGGATCGAGAACTTTTGTCTAAAGTCATAGATTCAAGTAACATGCTACTTTCGGCTGTCCATTTTTTGCCTACCTGAGGCGTGGACAAAAAAACTACAAAATACTTGATTTTTGATTTTTATTTACTTTAAATAATGTAGATCAAGTTCAACGGAGTGGATCTTGTATTTGAATGTCGTAGCATTGAATTTGAGTGGGAAGGATTCATGGTCAAATCCTTCCGGAAGTAGCTAAGTCCCTCTCTCTATTTATATATATATATATATATATATATCATTATATGTATTATATTACAGATAAATAACACTAAAACAATAATTTGATCAGGCAAAATCCACAGCTTGAGAACCTTTTTTAAATGATATATCATGATAATATTGATGATGATGAATGGCGATGATGGATTTTCAAACTATTTCAAGTTTCAAATGTTGATCACCAGATTCAGATTCGTATTATTGAGGCTGAGAGAACTGTGACCAATGGAGGATTTATAATCAATTTGAGAAAATTTTCATACTATTGGTGTTTGATCTTTACAACAAATTACTACACTGCCTAATTTTGTAATACACCACAGACCCTTCTTCGCTATGTGCCATCATCTTTTTCAAGTACTTTTATGGTCCATATTGCCAGAACTTCATGTCAACATCTAGGAAGTTAGTGATACAATGACAATCTTTATCCCACCTAAAGTTAGTATGTTTTGGGTCAACGATGGCCAGTGGCGTAGCAAAAACTTTGAACCTGGGGGCACTTTCTTTCACCAATCCAAGTGCTCTACCAATCACTCTTGAGAAATCAACTATAGATAGTGGTGAAAGTAACATCTTTTTTAGTGTGAGCATAACAAAGTAATATTAGACTTTTATCATATCTAACGTAATCTAAAAAACATTGAATGTTTAAAATCAAAAATGAAAACCTTAAAAATATGGTTTCTCAAATGTCTGTGGTCATTGAATTAATAAAATATACTATTATTATTAAAAATCTGATTAAAAGAAAATATTAGTTATAACTCTAATATTTTAAAATAAAAAGTTATGATCCTAGCCCTAAATTAATATTATGTTAAAACTTTAGCATTATTGATTACATTCCAATTTCTTTAGAATTAATCTCCATTACTTTTTAGGTAGAGTGTAACCTATATTTGTACTATTATAAATTTTATGTTATTCTAAATAATCCACCATTATTGTTAAATATTTTATTTCTTAATAGTGTATCATTTCTACTTTTTTATTTTTGAATTAATAAAAAATGTCGTGTTTGAGAATTAATTAGTTGCGGAGAAATAGGAAACAAAGGTAAGATAAAAGAAATAAAAAGTGTGTTCCAGAATTAACAAAAACATTTCTACTTTTTTTTTCTTTTTGAATTGATAAAAATGATATTTGAGAATTAATAAAAAGTTTTGTTGGAGAAATAGTAAAAAAAGGTAAGAGAACAGAAAAGAAAAGTTCTATTTAATAATTAATAAAAAGTTTTGTTAGAGGAATACGGAAAAAGGTAAGAAAAAATAATAAAAATAATATATAAACACCTCAAATAGTGGGATTCGAACCAAGGTGTTTGGAGAAGAGAATAGTACAAATATCAACTTTGCTACAGTGCTTATTGTGTGATGATTATTAGAAAAATAATTTTATATGATGGGCACAAATTAGAGTTGACCCTATTCTTTGGGTGGGCGGCACGTGACCCCCATTGACCCCCTGCCTCCGTCACTGACCATGGCCGCATACATTATTAATGGGTTGGACCTTGTACAACCCCATAAGCCCCTTCCACCTGTCGAATGACCCCCACCCCACCCTACCCTGATGAGGACATCATGCCACTTAGGGGCCGATTTAATTGAGTATACTTCAGGAAGCGACGCAATGAAGTTCTTTGGCTTTAAATTAGTTTTGTTTCAGATTTATTTGTAATAAATATTTTTTCGTTTTAGCTTTATTATCTGTAGTAGGTGTTCTTTTGTGGGCGTTTAGTGCCACATTGGTTATTTCTTAGCAGTCCTCTTTTGTGAAGCCTATATAAGGCCCCCTAGACTATTTCATTGGAATTATTAAATGATTAAAATTTTCTCAAATTATCTGGTTTAATTCTGGAGTTTTCTGCTCTCGAATTTTGGGTGAGAAGCCCGCGTAAGGGGTGAAAACCCGAAATCTTATCTTGTTTTAAATTTCAAATTTTGGTTACGATTTGAAGGTGATTGCAATCCAGGTCAGTTTTACATCATTTTGGTATTCAGAGCTTTGGTCCCAATCCCCTTCGAATTTCTTCTCTTCTCCAAATTCTGTATCTAGATCTAGATCTACTTTGCATAAAAAATCGATTACTGTTAGATCTATATCTATTTTGTAAAAAAATAGAAAAATAGAAAAAAAAAAAAAAAAACAGAAAAAACAGAAAAAACAAAAAACAGAAAAAAACAAAAAACAGAAAAAAATAAAAACAGAAAAAATGATTACTGTTCACAGTGAACAGTAACCTCCAGGTTACTGTTCATGTCCCCAAAAGCCCCAACATTCGTCCGTTCAGAGCTTATTTTAATTGAGCCGTTTTCGAAGCAGTAGGTTCGTGACGACCAGTTCTATGCTCCTACAGCAGTCACATTCAGGTTTGAGTTACGGTCGCCTCTCAGGTAACTTTGAATATTTTATTCAGTTATTCTTACCATTTGATTGAAATAGCTAGCCTTTCCAATCTATCGTAAGGTATAATTTATTAACTATTGCTCACTTAATAGTGAGTTGTGTGATTCTGACCTTGAGTGGTAACTTGACTTAATATTAATTGTGCGACTAAATTAATTTGAATTCGTGATTTCTTGATTTATTTTGGAGTTAACTGTGTCAGCACGTGTCTTTGTCACTGTCTTCACATTATATTTCCTTAATCACGTGTTAATCTACATACTTAAAATTGGTATTATCTTTCATCACTCTAATCTCTGACTCCTCTTGCATAATATACATATCATTTTTAGGACACCTTGCATTTAGGATCAGTTAGGATCTTGCATGCCTACTAGAAGTGGTAGAACTTTTTTTGTCGGAGAAACTTCAGCACCAATGGACCTTAGCATTCATGATACACTCAACACAATCCATAACAAGATAGAAAAGATAGACCGATAGCTAAAAGAAGTTAGGAATCAGGTTGATGTCAATTGTAGGGATCTAGCAACACGAAGTGGTAGGCTAGAAACCAATCGGAGGAGAATCACAGATGAGAAAAATTCTCAAAAAGGCAGTATTTCTCCCAGGCGTGAGCCAGTTCAACCCTGCTATACAGCTGACGCTGATGTCTAGTATATCAAGAGCGTTAAAGTCGATACTCCTTCCTTTGATGGGCGCTTGGACCCTCAGGTTTATATAGATTGGCAGTTGGCTATGAACAAATATTTTCGTTGGCATGACATGTCTGAATCAAAAAAGATTCGATTGGCCGTGATGAAACTAACGGGACAAGCTAGGCAATATTAGGAAAAACTTGAGAGGATGATGAGGTACAGAAGGGAAGACCTGGTGGAAACTTGGGAAGGTATGAAAGAGAAGCTTATGTTGAAGTACGTTCCACCGTCATTCAGTCAACAATTATTAGACAAGTGGAATCGATGGACTCAGGGGAGTAAGTCAGCCACTGATTACATTACTAAATTTGATGAATATTTGAATCGGTGTGGAGCTTTCAAGTTAGAATCTCTCGAACAGACCCTTTCTAGGTTTAGGTCCGGTCTTAGGGATGATTATCGCTAGAGCTCATTGCTCGAGGCATCACGACTCTAGAACAGGCATATCAGCTAGTCAGCGACTTAAATGAGTCTAGAGGATCCTATTTTAACCGAACTAACTTTAGAGATAACTCTAAAACTGCCACTACTAGCAAGCCAAGTTTTAGCCGAGCTCTTCCTACCCCAAGTAAACCTACCTTTAGTTTTTCTAGCGTCAAACCAACAATACCTTCTGGTGTAAAGCCCATCACATCCGAAAGGAGAACGGTTAGTGAACCAGGAAAAGTCAACCCAAGAACTCAATGCTAAGGTGTCAAGGGTATGGTCACCTTGCCAGCCAGTGCCCGAGTCATTCTAAAACCTTCTTCGTAGAACTTCCCATTGAAGATATAAAAGGAGAGGATGATGGAGAAGTGGTTGTGCACCAACAAGATGATGACTCAGATGCCTCTGTCGAAGAGTATGAATTCAATGGCCTCAGAACTGTGAAAATGACGAGCCTACCCCCTAGTGTAGGTCGCACTCAATTAGGAGTGGTCAGGTGTACTTTAACCCAGCCTGAACCACTCAACGACTGAAGAAGAACTGTCATATTTCAGACTTGCACAAAAATTGACAATAAGAACTGCAAGGTAATAGTGGATAGTGGAAGTTGCATCAGCACTGTTGCGTAAAGCTAGTCACCACCTGGGGATAAGACCGGTTAATCATCCAAACCCCTACAAGGTCACATGGATTCGAGAGGTTTAGATGCAGTTTTCATTAAAAGTTGTGTATATACTTGTACAACTAATGAGCCACATTTGATTTTTGTATGTTTATGCTTAATTGCTCATTTGTACCCATAGATGTACTAGTATACCCTAGTTTTGATGATTCTTACATTTCAACTTGTATT
This sequence comes from Agave tequilana, assembly GCA_038442645.1. NCBI lineage: Eukaryota > Viridiplantae > Streptophyta > Magnoliopsida > Asparagales > Asparagaceae > Agave > Agave tequilana. Next base: position 21,870 of record JAVJIF010003635.1, on the reverse strand, counting down.
CCCTATTTTTGACATATTTTCATGATAATGTGTTTAGTTTCATGTATATGTTAGTTTTGCCTAAACTATTAGTTATACATGCATACCCTTGAGTCATTTGTCTTCATGCAACTTTCATTATGGACTCATTGTGTTTGGATATGTATGTATACTTCTAGTTTAGACAAAAACATACATATACCTTGAAGCCTATTTAGTTTTGATAACTTTCATGTTTTTCATGTTTATTTCTTACTTGAAGGATTTCGTATTAGTTTATAAGATTATCATAAAACTAGTTCGTATTTTTTAATTGGTAGAGTTTTTCAATTATGTTAAAATTATTTTCAAACTTATTTTTGAAAACTCCTACCAACGCAAAGGGTGGATGGATGAGCGACCATGCCTTGTATGCCTAATTGAATATCCTTTTTAACATGTGCATGAAAGGGAGGTAGTATGAGTTATACACTTGATCCTCATTATTTTTCAATTATATCACAATTGATATTTTTTGTATACTCATATGTGTTTTCTATATATGTATGCTTCAAAATTCAAATAGTATCAATTTTGATTGGTATTTACCTTTTTATACATATATATATGATTTGATTGTGCTTTCAATATCTTTACATCTTAAAGCATAAATTATTTCTTACTAAGCTTGATTTAGTCCATTATGACAATTATTTTTCAATTGATATCTCAACAAGCTTATGCATTGTTTTCATTAGTATTTAATAATTGGGGAGAAAAATTCGTGTTCTATATTTCAATCGGTTTTTATTTTCAATTGGTATCTTACTCCCATTTTTTATGATGAAAAATGCTTTGTTTGATATATGCTAACATTTTCAATCTTAGTATCAATAATCTTAATTGGTATTATTCTCAAATTAGTATCTATATTGAAATGAGTTATGTTTACCTAAAAATTTGGTTTTTACTTTCAATTGGTATCAAAATTACAAAATATTTACAATTGCTATCAATATCAAGTTTTACAATATATATATTTCAATTGGTATCATAAATGTACAATATTTCATTTTTTTATTGGTATCAAAAATTTACAAGATATTTTCAATTGGTATCTTTTTGTATCTTAAAAATTTTGTTTATTTTCAATTGGTATCATAAATTGGTATCATAATATTTTGATATATACCTTTATCATAGATTGGTATATTTTCAATTGGTATCATGAGTTTGTTTTAAAGAAGTTTCATAATGTTTTGATATATAATGCTTATATGCAAGAGAAGCTTAACATCTTCTCTATATATAAATTCATGTTGAGTGTATCTCATATTGAGGAGATTGACCTCTTTTCTCTATGTCTTACACGTGTGTAGGGGGAGTTTCACATCTTCTTTTATGCATTATATATTATGCTTTATGTGATTAGGGTTTAGTCATCTCTTTTTCATGTAATGCATGTATGCATGGGGAGCTAACTTTACGTCTCTCCTCTTCATGAATATATATATCGCATATATATTTTTATTATTTGATTTGACAAAAAGGAGAAGGTTTTTTTGAAATGTTTATTTATGCCCCTTTGTTGATGAATTGACAAAAAAGGAGAGAAGTATTTGATGAGTTTATATATGCATGATTATTTCATTTTCTTATTTTATACAAAAAGGGGAGTTTATGCATATATGTTTGTGTTTATGCAAAAAAGGGAGAAGTATTTGGATTTATTTATTTCCTTATTTATGCATATTTATGTTGAGCATTCATTACATATCTTTATGTTTATTGTTATGCCTGAGTTAAGGGGGAGCTTTTATGAAGCTCAACTTTAATCCATGCATATATAACTCCATGAGTTTTGTTATCATCAAAAAAGGGGAGATTGTTGGCCCAAAGGCCCTTCACTTTAGTTTCACTTTAGTTTTGATGATGATTAACTCATGTAATTATTATTTACTAACAATCTTGTGTTTAAATAGTTTCAGTAATTGACCAAGATATTAGTAGGTGATTAGCTTCAACAAAGGAGTTTTGGAGCTTTCACGTGTTAATTCAAGAGCTCGCGCGTTAAGATCGCATCTAGCACTCGCTTGGAGTCAAGCTCGTTGGATCGCGTTTGGATCGAGTCGGCTTGAAGACAAGAAGACTTCAGTTTGTTTAGTTTAGTTTGTGTTTAGATCTTGTGTAAAGATTAGATAATGTTGATATGCTCAAGTTCACATACACACAAGTTTATAGTTTATTGGTTTTGGTTTTCAGTTTAACCGGTTTTATATTTCAAGTCAAAAACATAGATATAAATCTTATATTATATTGGATTCTATCATATACAATACGCTTCAAAGTTGTTTCAATATCATGTTTTTGTATCTACATGAGTTTTGGAGAAAACGGTTTTCCATTTCAAAAATTCAAGATTTGGAAAATACCGATTTTGTGTTTAAGGCAAATTTCAATATCACAAAAATAGTTCAAATTGTTTATAATATGTATTGAATTTTAGTCACATATTTGTATTTCAAAGATCATAAAAGAATTTATTTTTGTGAAATTTATGTGATTTTATGAGATTTAATTGAATGTAAAATGACTAAGCTTTTAATCCCTAAATATTATGACCTAGCCTTCTGCCGGTCGACCGCCCGGTCGACCGGGGCCAGATCCAGAGAGCAGAGCTCTCTAGACCGGGCGGTCGACCGGCAGAGAGCTTCTGCTCTCTGTATCCAGGCCTCGGTCGACCGGGCGGTCGACCGAGGCACAACGGTCATAAAAATAACCGTTAGCCGGTCGACCGGGCGGTCGACCGGAAGGGCATTTCTGTCCTTTTCAGACTGCCAATGAGCAGATTTTTGAGAGGGTATAAATACCCATCTCTTGAGCTAGTTTCTTCAAGATTTTTGTGAGCAAAAATTTTCCATCTTAAGTGTTTTAGCAACAAGTTCTCAAGAGTTTTTGGGCTAAAAGATTTCATCTTTATTTGTTTTAAAGGTTTGAAAAAAATCAAAGAAAAAGAAAAGTCTTTGTGAATTGTTTTTGTTCTTCATTTCTATTTTATCCTATAAGTTTTTCAAAGTATTTTCTTTGTGATTTTGATTTCCAAGCTCTTTATTTTCTCACACTTGAGCTATCTATCCTATCTATTAGGATCATTGTTTTGTGAGAAAAATTAGTTTGTGGTTGTTGAGATCACCAAGAGTTGTAAACCTTCTTTTATTTGGTTTATTTGTATTCCTCTTATGTAGAGGTGATTGTGGAGGTTGAGTTTGAGTTGATTGTTATCCCTCTAAGTGTAGAGGTGATTGAAGTTGAGTTTTGGCTTTGTGCCTTGTCCCTCTAGTGAGAGGTGATTGTTGTTTGGCTTATGCCCTATCCTTCTATTGAGAGGTTGATCTTGTCTGGCTTAGTGTCTTGCCTCTTGTGTAGAGGTTGTTATTTGAGAGAGGAGTTGTGTACTCTAAAGTTGTATTACCCAAATCCTCAGTGGAGGTTCCCTGTATGAGAAAGTCTTGTGTGGACGCATTAGTGGAAATCCTTCTGTGTGAAGGCGGGGACGTAGAGCTGGGTGCTCGAACCTCGAAACATATATTTGTATTTGCGTTTGATTCACTATCTCTAAACTCTCTCTCTTATACCTTGCATTATTTCATATTGTTCATATCATATATATATGCTTGGTATTATTTTTGTGCCATATTTGTGTTGAACCAATAGAGCTTTACATAGCACCTCAACTCTTATTTAGAGGAATTTAGAGGAGATAGTCCAGAGCCCTTCACCGAGAATTCGTCTACACTTTTTGGTTACACTAAGGTGTTGCAATTTGTTTTTAATTCTGCATCATTTGTCATTAGATTAGCCATACACTTATTCACCCCCCTCTAGGTGTACTTACAGTGCACCAACAAGACGATGACTCAGATGTCTCTGTCGAAGAGTATGAATTCAATGGGTGCATCAGAAATGTGAAAATGACGAGCCTACCCCCTAGTATAGGTCGCACCCAATTAGGAGTGGTCAGGTGTACTTTAACCCCGCCTGAACCACTCAACGACTGGAGAAGAACTGCCATATTTCAAACTTGCACAAAAATTGAGAATAAAAACTGCAAGGCAATAGTGGATAGTGGCAGTTACATCAACATTGTTGCGTCAAAGTTAGTCACTACCTTAGGGATGAGATCGGTGAAGCATCCAAACCCCTACAAGGTCATATGGATCGACGCTACATCCATAGATGTTCAGGAGAGGTATCAAATTCCCATCCAGTTTGCCACACACACAGATAATATGTGGTGTGACATACTCCCTATGAATGTTGGTCATATCATTTTGGGTCGACCATGGTTATTCGATTAAGATGTGACCATATATGGACGTACCAACCAGTGTTCGTTCGTCCATAATGGAAAAAGGTGAAAATTATGCCGAACCAACCGAAACCGTCAACGCGAGGAAAAGGGGTTGACAAAGGAAAAGACAAAGTGGATGTCCTGAATCCTGGAAAAAAGGGTGATAAGGGCAAAGGGAAGATGGAAATGAATTTGATTAGCCACGATCAAATTGAAAAGAGCTTGCATGAGGGTTCTACTTGTTATGCACTCGTGGCTCGAGAAGCTGACCGGAATATCGAGAAGCAGATTCCTTAGCACATTAAATCAATTCTGGAGGAGTTTTCCGTTGCCCTCGCACAAGATCTTTCAGATAAGTTGCCCCCAATGCGAGATATTCAACATGCTATTGACTTAGTCGCAGAAGTAACTTTACCGAACCTGCCTCACTATAGAATGAATCCAACTGAACATGCGGAGTTACAACGGCAGGTATAAGAGTTACTCGACAAGGGGCTCATCAAAGAGAGCTTGAGCCCATGTGCAGTTCCCGCACTTTTGGCGCCAAAGAAGGATGATACATGGCATATGCGTGTAGATAACCGCGCAATCAATATGATTACTGTCAAGTACCGTTTCCCCATTCCCCATCTTGATATTATGTTGGATCTGATGTTAGGTGCCACAGTCTTCTCCAAAATTGATCTTAAGAGCGGGTTCTACCAAATTAGAATCCGGCCAGGGGACGAATGGAAAACCGCATTTAAAACTAAAGACGGGTTATATGAATGGTTGGTTATGCCTTTTGGACTGTCCAATGCTCCTAGCACCTTTATGAGAGATGACCGAATTGTTTCGACCGTTTATCAGTAAATTCATAATGGTATATTTTGATGATATACTGATCTACAGCCAAACTCAGGAGCGACATGTGGAACATCTGAGGCAAGTCCTATGCACACTTCAGAGTGAGAAGTTTTATGCAAATCTAAAAAAGTGTGCTTTCGGTATAGACAGGGTTATATTCTTAGGATTTGTGGTGTCATCCGAGGGGGTTTCCGCGGACCCTGAGAAGGTGAGGGCAATAATCGAGTGGCCACAGCCCCGAACGATTAGGGAAGTCAGAAGTTTTCACGGGTTAGCCACTTTCTACCGTCGGTTCATAAAGAATTTTAGTGCTATTATGGCACCTATAACCTACTGTTTAAAGAGCGAGGGGTTCCACTGGACTCCTGCGGCCTCCAAGGCTTTCTTTGAAATTAAGAGGATGATGACGGAAGCTCCTGTAATGCGTCTCCTTGACTTTTCAAAGGCATTTGAAGTAACATGTGACGCATCGGAACTGGCAATAGGTGGTGTATTGAGTCAGGAGAACCACCCCGTTGCTTATTTCAGCGAAAAACTAAATGATGCCCAACAACGATACTCTACATATGACAAGGAATTTATGCGGTTATATAGGTTTTGTGCTACTGGAGGCGTTATCAGTTACCGCAGGAATTTGTGCTGTATTCAGATCCTGAAGCGCTAAGGTACCTCAACTCCCCGAAGAGACTGAATGCGAGACATAGTAAATGGGTGGAGCTCCTGCAGAATTACACATTTATTCTCAAACACAAGGCAGGTGTTAAAGAATAAGGTCGCTGATGCGCTAAGCCGACATGTCATAACTTTGATAACTTGAGCACAGAAGTGATTGGATTCGAGAGGTTGAGAGAGGAGTATGACTCATGTCCCGACTTTGGGAAAATTTATGTCACGTTACGAGACAGCCTTGGTCGTGAAATGTATGGTTTTCTCCTATAAGACGGTTATCTATTCATATTCCGTAAGCTATGTATTCCCCACACGTCCCTTAGGAATTTTCTCTCTTGGGAAGTACATGCTGGATGTCTGGTGGGACATTTCAGTCAGAACAAGACAATTGAGGTCGTTGAACACCGATTCTACTGGTCGAGTTTGAAAAGGGATGTCGCTAAGATAGCCAATGTCGCACGTGCCAAATGGCCAAGCAACAAAAGCAAATTGCTAGGCCTTACATTCCTCTCCCGGTACCCAATTGCCCGTGGTAAGACGTGAGCCTAGATTTCATATTAGGATTGCCAAAAACTCAGAAAAGACACGACTCTATCCTAGTAGTAGTCGATCGATTCTCGAAAATGGCTCACTTTATCCCGTATTTTAAGACTTAGATGTGTCTCGAGTAGCCGTGTTGTTCTTTGATAATGTCATCAAGTTGCATGGGATACCTAAAACCATGGTGCCCGATAGAGATGTTAAGTTTGTTAGCTACTTCTGGAAAACACTTTGACACAAGATAAGCACCAAATTGAAGTTCTCAATAGCCTTTCATTCACAGACAGATGGCTAAACCGAGGTCGTAAACAGGACTCTAGGAAATCTCCTTAGGTGTCTAGTTGTGAAAAATTTGAAAACTTGGGATCTCATTTTGCCTATGGCTGAATTTGCATATAATGGATCTGTCAATAGGATTACGGGTCTTAGTCCTTTTGAAATAGTAAATGGTTTTAAACTCAGGCAACCAATTGACTTAATTCCCATGGCTCATCATCATTTTAGGGTATCAGACTCTGCATCAGCATTTGCATCTCATATACGTGCATTACATGAGGAGATCAGAGAAAAGATAATAAAAAATAATACTGATTATAAAGCTTCTGCAGATCTACATCGCTGATTATGAACTTTTAATGTCGGAGATTATGTGATGGTCTGCATGAGACCCGAACGGTTTCCTCCGGGCACTGTGAAGAAATTACACGCGTGAAGCGCAGAGCCCTTCAATATTTTCAAGAAAATCAATTCAAATGCTTATGTGGTGGATCTCCCACCAAACTTTTGCATCAGTTGCACTTTTAATGTTGAGGACTTAGTTCTATATAGAGGTACTTTTGATACCCCTTCTGACCCATTCGTAGATGAGCCAAGTCAAGTCCTTCTTTCTGAGAGCCCCCCACTCCCTCCACTGCCCCCTAAACTGTCCTATGCAACAGAAAATATAGATTCTATCTTGGATGATCAGATTGTCTCTATTAGAGACGGAGGGACGCGATGCTATCTCATTAAGTGGAAAGGAAAACCTAATTCAGAAAATTCTTGGATTACTGAGAGAAACCTCCGGCGTCTTGATCCCGATCGACTGGAGCGCTATCAGAGCCAGCAACAGTTCTGTCCCCCACGCTCGACAAGGTCGAGTTCTTTCCACTCGGGAGGAATTGATGAGGATACCATGCCGCTTAGGGGCTAATTTGATCGAGTATACTTCAGTAAGCGACGCAATGCAGTTCTTTAGCTTTAGATTGGTTTTGTTTCAGATTTATTTGTAGTAGATATTTTTTTGTTTTACCTTTATTTTCTGTAGTAGGTGTTCTTTTGTGGGCGTTTAATACCACATCGGTTATTTCTCAGTAGTCCTCTTTTGTAAAGCCTATATAAGGCCCCCTAGACTATTTCATTAGAATTATTGAATGATTCAAATTTTCTCAAATTATCTGGTTTAATTCTTGAGTTTATCTGCTCTCGAATTTTAGGTGAGAAGCCAGCGTAAGGGGTGAAAATCCGGAATCTTATCATGTTTTAAATTTCAAATTTTGGTTACAATTTGAAGGTGATTGCGATCCAGGTCAGTTTTACATCACACCCCCATCCCACCCAAAAAAACACTTCATTAATATCTAGTTTACTTGATGGGATTGCTATAACTATTTTTGTGTAATTATTTTATTTTATTTATTTAGTGTGTTTAGTCTCATAATGGATATGTTGGAAAAAGTCTTAGTGTGTGGGCTTATATAAGGCTAATAGTTGTATTTGATTGTTAGACTATGATGGTTTAATTAAATGAAGCTTTTGTTTAGCATACTGATGTGCTATCAAATCTTGAATCTTTGCATGGTGATGTGTTGAGTGGGAGAGAGATCTCCCGGGTCCTGAATCTCGAATTCCATTTTATCTTTTAAAACCCTAATTTTTTTTTCTCTTTCTTCTTCTCCCAATCTGTTCTACATAAGTTTGGTATCACAATGATGGGGATTGCTATAGCTAATTTTGTGTAGTTGTTTTATTTTATTTTGTTTATGTAGTGTGTTGAGTCCCATATTGGATATGCAGGGAAAAGTCTTAGTGTGTGGGCCTATATAAAGCCAAGAGTTGTATTTGATTAGTCAGACTAAGACTATGATGATTTGATTAAATGAAATCTTTGTTTAGCATGCTAATGTGCTATCCAATCTTGAATTTTTGGATGGTGATGTGCAGAGTGGGAGAGAGATCTCCCGGTACTGAAGCCCGAATTTTATCTTTATCCTAAAACCCTAATTTTCTTGCCCTCTTTCTTCTTCTCTCTATATGTTCTACATTAGTTAGGTATTAGAGTTAAATCATGTTCTTTTTTTCCTCCAAAAAAACTAGCTGCCACCTCTACAAAACCCTAACCTCCTATTCTACAAAATCCTAGATCCTCTTCCCCTCTTTCTCTTTTAGTTTAAAAAAAAAAAAAATCTGAAACTATAGATCAGATTTAAAAAATTCAAAAAACATAAAAAAAATCAAAAGAAAGAAAAGAAAAGAAAAGAAAAAAAAAATCAAAAAGAAAAAGAAAAGGAAAAAGAAAAGAAAAGAAAAGAAAAGAAAAGAAAAGAAAGGGCACTGTTCCATCATCTTCCCCGCATCTCCCCTTCCAACCAACTCAAGTCCCAGTGGGTTTCACCGCCTGCACTACGCACCCTCGACGACCTATCACCTTCATCATCATTCAACGGCTCCTCCGACGACCTCATCGGTTGGATCAGACCTCTAACCTCGCCGAGCGCTGATAGCTGCATTGCCTTCACCAATCCTCATCATCGATCATCGGTGACATCCACGACACCAGAGATCACGTCGCCACCACCAGATCCACTCCCAGATTACGTCGCCGCTATGACCAGGTCATCCAATTGACCTTGTCATCGCCGCTGCGACTAGATTCTGTTGCCGCCGATCCTTCCTCTCTCTACGGCAATGCCATCGAAGTCGCCATGACCTCTGACAACACCACCGCCAACCTCGTCTTTGATCGACGACCATTGACACTGTTAGGGCCCTCGCCGCCAGTCCATAGCTCGTCGCCTCCTCCCTCCGTCTTCGCCATCTTCTTCATCTTCCTCACCGGACCTCGCCGACGTCGCCAATTTCACTGAAAGCATTGTCTCCTCGCGACGATGTCGTCACAACCTGACAAGGCCCTAACTGTGATCGGAGGAAGAGAAAAGGTTAAGTGGGGTTGTGGGGTGATTTTCAAACCCGCATCCAACTTAAACGGGTTGATTCGAGCTGGATCCATTTCACCCACACAAATCCAACCCGACCCAACCTGATTCGCGAAGTAGACTGAGCCAAAGCCAATCCAATTAGTTGACTCGGCAGACTCGTGAGTCATGTCTGAGCTGACTCAGTCTTGTTCACGACAGTGCACATTTGCAGCCCAGAGCATATTTCAGGCCCGATTCGCGTCATCTCGATGCGGTCTTTTAGCAGCTTGTAGTAGCACTGTTTCAGGACCTCATTGGTGACTTTCAACATTTTCTGATATGGATATTCCTTGGGAGATTTTAAAGGAACTATGTATTGGCGCGTGAACAACTCACCCTCAGGTGATTCCTAACTTAAGCTGATTTGTCGATTGTTAAATTCATAGCTGTTACTATTGGATAGCTAAATTGCTAGCTGATTGTATTTGCTTTCCTCTAATGATTATATTAGTGTCTGTCACTTTTTCATTATTTAATATTACATTTCTTTGCATTTAGAATTTGTACCTTTAGGAAATTTTAATTCTCATCATTTAGGTTGTTCATTTAGCTTGTTTGAGTCCAGAATTCGTGTTGCATCCGTGAGTTTGTTTGTCGTGCATTAGTATTAGCGCACATTCATTTGACTAGTCGAGCCGACATGGAAGAGAATCTCGACCGCATGCTAGAGAGACTGATTTATCCTGGGGCTAACTCAGAATTGCAATTTCACATTAAAGATGATAGAATTCGAGGCAAAAGTCAACATATAATAGCGTTCCTAGTGATGATGTTAGAGACTCGAGAGTTGTTGAGGATTTTACGTTTCCTCCACTATTACTCGTGTCTTGAGGATCCACTAGCCAATTTTGATACACCGAGTATGATGAAATCATGAGTTTTTGAGAGTACCAATGATGATGCAGATGCATGAGTCGAGAGTCTAGCACACCTATACTTACTGATGTCCATACTCATGATAATAACACTAGTAATGTGAAAGTGAGCTAGTAGTTGAGTCTACAATGACTTTTAGTACTGTAACGCCCCGATCCCGGCGGGTACGGAGACGTTACTGCAACGTATATACGCAGGTCAGAAATACCCTCACGTATACGCTAAGCATCAGTACAGGCAAGAATCAGAGTACGAAGCAAAATGGGCATTATACATTCCAAAACATGAGTACAATTACAAAGTTATCACCAGAGGTTGATCCAATATTACATGAATATTACATCACTGATATGCGCAATTGCGAGATTACAAAGATGTACATGTATGAACAGTACAAAGACAGGATCAGAGTCATACCAGAAAACTCTAGAGCCGCACATGGGGGACCTGGAAGGATGGGCTCTGGACGGTCTGCTGGAGATCCACGCTACCACTGCGCTACTCTGATCAGCAACTGAGAGAATCTACAAGTTCCAAGCCTGACATGCTCCAAGTTCCAGGACCTGGACATGAGGATCCAGAGGAGTCAGAACTCCCCAGGCGAGTGGGTAAGGCAAAAGCCAGATGGCGTGCAAGGATAAGCACATGTGTATCGAGAAAACCGAATCATAAATAAGCATTGAAAACTGTGTCGTGAGCATAAGCGTTGTATAGGCAGGTAGATAATAACAAGTGATATCAAGCAGGGTACTCATGGTATGGTAAGATAGGAACATGAGACTGATGGAATGGAACATGGGTAATAATACAGAGTATGAGTAGCTAATATGATAAATAATCATAAAATCGAAAATCCGATGTAAAATCCGATGAAAGCATCGGGAAAATCACACAACGTTATAACAGGAGTACATACAGGATATAACATGAATCATAACAAGCATAACGGGAGTTCATAACAGGCATAACAGGATACATAGTGGCATCTTTTATATTATTACTCGTCTGACCCATATATCTAGGTATGTGTCCTGGTGGTAATCCCAAAACACACATACATCCATATATAAGCAAGCCGAGGTTCGTTATGGAAGCTGATGAGAGAACTGAAGCTCATACTATAGTAGTTCCCGTCGCCCGGGACACAGCCATTTGGGCCGAAATCCCCTAACACGCATCTTCTGGGGCCTGAAATCCCCTAACACGAATCGTCAGTTTTGGTATTCCACTACTATAAGCAAGGCACCATACCGGCATTCATCACTTCCTCCCATCCCCGTGCAAGTTATCCTTTGTAAAGAGTAGGAACATAACTGGTCATAACAAGAGATCAGTACAGGCAGGAGATGGCCCTACAGATTCAAGAGGTGGCCCCCACAGATTCAAGAGGTGGCCCCCACCACGTGTGTGGTGTGGCACTTTGTTCCATGTGGCACTTTGCTCCGAGGGGAATGGATTCAAGAGGTGGCCCCCCCACTTGTGTGGTTGGCACTTTGCTCCGTGTGGCACTTAGTTCCATTCAGGATCCGCGGGGAACTGGTGGTATAACATGAGTCAGTGTCAAGTAGTAGCATGACGGGTATCAGATGTAAACACATCATTTGTTAGGTGATACAAACAGTGTTAATTAGTAGCATGTAAATGACAAGCATGAAGCAATGGTATGGCAAGTATTAACATATCAGGAAATACATGGCATGATGAATAGAGTAGTAGCTGAGCATAACCAAGCGGAGCTAAGCGAGCTGGAAATACAGACAGCAAACAGTATTTAACACTGGAGCGTCTGGCAAGTTACCGAGACAACTCGGCTTAAAGTGCGAGTAAGAAATCCGGCAGCATCCCGCCTGAAGAAATCTAGTGTAAAGTGCTGAGCGCTGATCATGGAAACCAAGCGGAGCTGAGAGACCTGACGGTCCCAATCACTTCCTTTCGAGATAGTGAGAGACCGGAGGCTGAAGGACGGAGAGACCGGACGGTCCCAATCACTTCCCTTTCGAGATAGTGAGAGACCGGAGGTGAAGGACGGAGAGGACTGACGGTCCCAATCATTTCCTTTGAGATAGTGAGAGACAGAGGCTGAAGGACGGAGAGACCAAGAACGCTCAGGGTTTAAGCGCACTCTCGGTGGCTATCAGCCATCCAGGAGTGGGCAGAAACCAGAGTTCAACTACCACGAAGGGTCGGCCACGCATAGTATAAAGCAGTAAAATACATATAAAAATGGAATAAAATACATGTCGACCCGACAAGGCGGGGAAACCCAAATGGAGGAGAGAGCGAGGACACTCGCCTAAATCTCTGGAATAGCTGAAAACTCTGAAATCCATGGAACTCGCGCACGCGCCATAAATATAATAAGTGAAGAGGAGAGAGAAAGAGTTAGAGAGAGAAAGAGAGGAAAACTAGAGAGAGTGCACAGGGAGACGCGGGTTTTGAGAGTGAGACGCGGGAGTCGCAGACGCGGGAGTCGCGTCGCGGGGATAGCAGACGCGGGAATCACAGACGCGGGGATCACGTCGCGAAGGTGCCACAAACGCGGGGTTCGAGATCCGCGTTCAAGTCAGGACACGAGAAGAACGCGGACGCGGTCATGGGTTCCGCGTCGCGTTAGCATGAGAAGAACACAGACGCGGGCATTAGCTCCGCGTCGTGCAGACATGAAAGGGACACAGACGCGGGGCATGGACTCCATGTTGCGTCGGTACAAGAACGCGAAGGCCGCGTTTAAACAGATGCTAAGAACGCGAAGATCCGCGTTAAGGCGTTGCCGGACGCGGGGGTGAGATCGCGTCAGCAATATACAGAGAGGAGGGAGAGAGAAAGGGAAAGGTGCTTGCTTTGGTGGTGGTGTTATTGGTGGAGGAGTTGGATTTTGATGGAGTAATGAAAAAGAAGGTGAAGGAGGTGATGTTGTGATGGTGAAAGTGATGGTGGAAGCGAAGATGGTGGTAGTAGAAAATAGTAGAGGTGATGGTGATGTTAGTTGTTTGTCGTTGTAATCGTCACCGTAATGATTACCGGAATAATCGCGAACGATTACCGGAATAATCATCGGAGATATTACCGACGAAGAAGAGCTCGGCCCAATTCCAAAGGAGGTGGCCGGCTCTTGATGTGGTGAGGGGTGGTGGTGGTTTTGTGGAGGGTTTGATGGTGGTGGTATTTTTGGAGAAGGTAAAGGAGAAGGTGAAGGCTTTGGTGGAGGTTGTTGAAGTTGCGGTGCTTTAAATGGAGATGGAGGAGGAAGAAGATGAAGGTAGGAAGTTGGAGAAGTTGTAGTACTTGTTGTTGTGGTGGAGATGAAGGAGGAGTTGGTGGTGGTTAAGGTGTGGTGAAGAGAAAATGAAGTGGAAGGAGAAGGAAATGTTTATATAGGATTTGGAATTGTGAAGGAGATGTAAAAATGTTTTAGGGAGGGGGTTTTTTGTAAAAATGGAGAGGTGAGGTGTCTCTCTTGGCCCGCCATGGTGATGGGAGAGGTTGTTTGTGTGTTTTGGGATATTTTGGAGAAGATATTTTTGGTGGAGGAGATATTTTGGTGGAAAGTTGTAGAAAGTAATGGGAAGAATGGAGAATTTGGTGAAAGAAAAATGAAGGAAAGAAAAAGGAAAAAATGAAAAGAAATTAAAAAAGGAAGATATTCTCTTAGAAGAAAAAGTGAAAATAATAGAGTAGCGGGATTCCTGGGATTCAGTTGCGGATGCGGAAAACTTTCGGAAAAATACCGAAATCGTCCGAAAATCAAGTATCTCGGAACGACCCGCAAAAATTCAAAAAATCAAGAATATTATTCTAAGAATCATGGTGAAATCCATTTCAAGAAATTCTTTATAGTTTTAAATTAAAAATCCTGGAATCGGCCGCCAATATCGGTCGACACCAAATCTGGCAGAAATCTGATAAATTCTGAAAATTCACAAAAAAATGAATTAAGATAGTAAATATTATTCTAAGCAAATATGGGAAAGCGGTTCTCAAAATTGACTCCATTTGTAAATTAAAAATCCAGGAATCGGTCAGCGGTGCTGGTCGACACGGTGTTGAAGATTTTCCATTTAATTCAGGAAAATTTCAGAAAATCATAGAAAATCTAAAATATTGGAAATGATGTTTAAAACTAAAATCGGTCAAATCGGAATACCAGAAAGACCAAATTGAGTAATACATTAGGATCGGGTCCCTGGTTCAGAGAAGAGCAGACTCTGAGTCCACGAATCCTGATCCAAGACAAAACGATCATATTCATAATACAAAATAAATATAGGAAGTAAATCGAAAAATACGATCGAAAAATCTGAATACGCAACTAAGTACGTTATCCGGGAGGCGGGGTGTTACATTCCATCCACCTTACAAAAATTGCGTCCTCGCAATTTCGATAAGGGGTAAAATGAACACAAAGGGGACATGGGTGGAATTTATACCATTCAAGATATGAAGTACTATAGGTAGGGCTCTCAAGTTGACGAAACAGTAATCAGAATATAGATATCTTCTGCACCTCTGGCTGTATAATTTGAACGGTACCACCAAATAATACTGATCTGATGTCGTTACTTGTAATAGAATTCCTGTGTACTGCATACTTGATAGCCCTCGAGAATAAGCCAAAATACTGAAGATAAAGGAAACCCTGATAGTCCTGAGCATAATAAAGAAGACGATAATTGAGAATTCCGAATACCAGGCATCAATCACTCTGAAAGATATAGCGAGAATGTAGAATATCCGTAGAGAATTCCGACTATTGACTTCTGAAAGATAACCCGATTAGGATCAATCCTGAGGATACCCGAACTTCAAAGAGTTGGCCAAAGAGATCATATAATCGCTTCATTCAGAACCAGCCGCTACTTCTTAGTCTATTCATATCTTAAGTTGGTATAAAGGCTTCGAAAAAACCAAAAAAGGGGAAAGATGGAAGGGATTAGGAATCAAAGGAAAGATGATCAAGAATAGATAACTCTGTACTTGTAGTTGGATTGTATAACCAGGACTCATGCATTCCAGTTGCAAATTTCTTTACCATTAATTTGCAGTCTGGACGTACTGAGGATGTGAGAACCTAGGCTCTGATACCATCCTGTAACGCCCCGATCCCGGCGGGTACGGAGACGTTACTGCAACGTATATACGCAGGTCAGAAATACCCTCACGTATATACGCTAAGCATCAGTACAGGCAAGAATCAGAGTACGGAAGCAAATGGTGCATATACATTCCAACACATGAGTACAATTACAAAGTTATCACCAGAGGTGATCCAATATTACATGAATATTACATCATGATATGCGCAATTGCGAGATTACAAAGATATGTACATGTATGAACAGTACAAAGACAGGCTCAGAGTCATAACAAGAAAACTCTAGAGCGCACATGGGGGGCCTGGAAGGATGGGGCTCTGGACAGTCTGCTGGAGATCCACGCTACCACTGCGCTACTCTGATCAGCAACTGAGAGAATCTACAAGTTCCAAGCTCTGACATGCTCCAAGTTCCAGGACCTGGACATGAGGATCCAGAGGAGTCAGAACTCCCAGGCGAGTGGTAAGGCAAAAGCCAGATGGCGTGCAAGGATAAGCACATGTGTATCGAGAAAACCAAATCATAAATAAGCATTGAAAACTGTGTCGTGAGCATAAGCATGTATAGGCAGGTAGATATATAACAAGTGATATCAAGCAGGAAGTACTCATGGTATGGTAAGATAGGAACATGAGACTGATGGAATGGAACATGGGTAATAATACAGAGTATGAGTAGCTAATATGATAATAATCATAAAACCGAAATCCGATGTAAAATCTGATGAAAGCATTCGTGGCAAATCACACAACGGTCATAACAGGAGTACATAACAAGTATAACATGAATCATAACAAGCATAACGGGAGTTCATAACAGGCATAACAGGATACATAGTTGGCATCTTTATTATTATTACTCGTCTGATCCATATATCTAGGTATGTGTCCTGGTGTACATCCCAACACACATACATCCATATATAAGCAAGCGAGGTGGTCGTTACTGGAAGCTGATGAAGAACTGATAGCTCATACTTATAGTAGTTCCCGTCCACCCGGGACACAGCCATTTGGGGGCCTGAAATCCCCCTAACACGCATCTCTGGGGGCCTGAAATCCCCCTAACACGAATCGTCAGTTTTGGTATTCCACTACTATAAGCAAGGCACCATACCGGCATTCATCACTTCCTCCCATTTCCCGTGCAAGTTATCCTTTGTAAAGAGTAGGAACATAACTGGTCATAACAAGAGATCAGGTACAGGAAGGAGATGGCCCTACAGATTCAAGAGGTGGCCCCCACAGATTCAAGAGGTGGCCCCCACCACGTGTGTGGTGTGGCACTTTGTTCCATGTGGCACTTTGCTCCGAGGGGAATGGATTCTAGAGGTGGCCCCCACAGATTCAAGAGGTGGCCCCCACCACTTGTGTGGTGTGGCACTTTGCTCGTGTGGCACTTAGTTCCATTCAAGATCCTCCGGGAACTGGTGGTATAACATGAGTCAGTGTCAAGTAGTAGCATGACGGGTATCAGATGTTAACACATCATTTGTTAGGTGATACAAACAGGTGTTAATTAGTAGCATGTAAATGACAAGCATGAAGCAATGGTATATGCAAGTATTAACATATCAGGAAATACATGGCATGATGATAGAGTAGTAGCTGAGCATAACCAAGCGGAGCTAAGCGAGCTGGAAGTACAGACAGCAAACAGTATTTAACACTGGAGCGTCTGGCAAGGTTACCGGGACAACTCGGCTTAAAGTGCGAGTAAGAAATCGGCAGCATCCCGCCTAGACGAATCTAGTGGTAAAGTGCTGAGCGCTGATCATGATAACCAAGCGGAGCTGAGAGACCTGACGGTCCCAATCACTTCCTTTCGAGATAGTGAGAGACCGGAGGCTGAAGGACGGAGAGACCTGACGGTCCCAATCACTTCCTTTCGAGATAGTGAGAGACGGAGGCTGAAGGACGGAGAGACCTGACGGTCCCAATCACTTCCTTTCGAGATAGTGAGAGACCGGAGGCTGAAGGACGGAGAGACCTGACGGTCCCAATCACTTCCTTTCGAGATAGTGAGAGATCGGAGGCTGAAGGACGGAGAGACCGACGGTCCCAATCACTTCCCTTTTGAGATAGTGAGAGACCGAAGGCTGAAGGACGAAGAGACCAAGAACGCTCAGGGTTTAAGCGCACTCTCGGTGGTTATCAGCCATCCCAGGAGTGGGCAGAAACCCAGAGTTCAACGACCACGAAGGGTCGGCCACGCATAGTATAAAGCAGTAAAATACATATAAACATGGAATAAAATACATGTCGACCCGACAAGGCGGGGAAACCCAAATGGAGGAGGAGAGCGAGGACACTCGCCTAAATCTCTGGAATAGCTGAAAACTCTGAAATCCATGGAACTCGCGCACGCGCCATAAATATAATAAGTGAAGAGGAGAGAGAAAGAGTTAGAGAGAGAAAGGGAGAGGAAAACTAGAGAGAGAAGTATATGGAAGGAGAGAGTGCACAGGGAGACGCGGGTTTTGAGAGTGAGACGCGGGAGTCGCAGACGCGGGAGTCGCGCGCGCGGGGATAGCAGACGCGGGAATCACAGACGCGGGAATCACGTCGCGAAGGTGCCACAAACGCGGGGTTCGAGATCCGCGTTCAAGTCAGGACACGAGAAGAACGCGGACGCGGTCATGGGTTCCGCGTCGCGTTAGCATGAGAAGAACACATACACGGGCATTAGCTCGCGTCGTGCAGACATGAAAGGGACACAGACGCGGGCATGGACTCCATGTTGCGTCGGTACAAGAACGCGAAGGCCGCGTTTAAACAGATGCTAAGAACGCGAAGATCCGCGTTAAGGCGTTGCCTGGACGCGGGGGTGAGATCCGCGTCAGCAATATACAGAGAGGAGGGAGAGAGAAAGGGAAAGGTGCTTGCTTTGGTGGTGGTGTTATTTGGTGGAGGAGTTGGATTTTGATGGAGTAATGAAAAAGAAGGTGAAGGAGGTGATGTTGTGATGGTGAAAGTGATGGTGGAAGCGAAGATGGTGGTGGAAAATAGTAGAGGTGATGGTGATGTTAGTTGTTGTCGTTGTAATCGTCACCGTAATGATTACCGGAATAATCGCGAACGATTACCGGAATAATCATCGGAGATATTACCGACGAAGAAGAGCTCGCCCCAATCCAAGGAGGGGCGGCTCTGATGTGGTGATGGGGTGGTGGTTTGTGGAGGGTTTTAATGGTGGTGGTATTTTTGGAGAAGGTAAAGGAGAAGGTGAAGGCTTTGGTGGAGTTGTTGAAGTTGCGGTGCTTTAAATGGAGATGGAGGAGGAAGAAGATGAAGGTAGGAAGTTGGAGAAGTTGTAGTAGTTGTTGTTGTGGTGGAGATGAAGGAGGAGTGGTGGTGGTTAAGGTGTTGGTGAAGAGAAAATGAAGTGGAAAGGAGAAGGAAAGGTTTATATAGGATTTGGAATTGTGAAGGAGATGTAAAAATGTTTTAGGAGGGGGTTTTTTGTAAAAATGGAGAGGTGAGGTTCTCTCTTGGCCGGCCATGGTGATGGGAGAGGTGTTGAGTGTTTTGGGATATTTTTGGAGAAGATATTTTTGGTGGAGGAGATATTTTTGGTGGAAAGTTGTAGAAAGTATGGAAGAATGGAGAATTTGGTGAAAGGAAAATGAAGGAAAGAAAAAGGAAAAAAGGAAAAGAAATTTAAAAGGAAGATATTCTCTTAGAAGAAAAAGTGAAAATAATTAGAGTAGCGGATTCCCGGGATTCAGTTGCGGATGCGGAAAACTTTCGGAAAAATACCGAAATCGTCCGAAAATCAAGTATCTCGGAACGACCCGCAAAAATTCTCAAAAATCAAGAATATTATTCTAAGAATCATGGTGAAATCCATTTCAAGAAATTCTTTATAGTTTTTAAATTAAAAATCCTGGAATCGGCCGCCAATATCGGTCGACACCAAATCTGGCAGAAATCTGATAAATTTTGAAAATTTCCAAAAAATGAATTAAGATAGTAAATATTATTCTAAGCAAATATGGGAAAGCGGTTTCTCAAAATTTGACTCCATTTGTAAATTAAAAATTTAGGAATCGGTCAGCGGTGCTGGTCGACACCGTTTTGAAGATTTTCCATTTAATTCAGGAAAATTTCAGAAAATCATAGAAAATCTAAAATATTGGGAAATGATGTTTAAAACTAAAAATCGGTCAAATCAGAATGCCAGAAAGACCAAATTGAGTAATACACTAGGATCGGGTGCCTGCTTCAGAGAAGAGCAGACTCTGAGTCCACGAATCCTGATCCAAGACTTACGATCATATTCATAATACAAAATAATATAGGAAGTAAATCGAAAAATACGATCGAAAAATCTGAATACGCAACTAAGTACGTATTCCGAGAGCGGGGTGTTACAGTTACCCTCCTAGTCTACCTTTGGAGTTTTTTTACCATGATCTACTGACTTTTTTTTGTAAAGTGGGTGTTTAGAAATTTGTTCTGAATCGGGTGTCCCACTAATAGTCTATTGCACATCTTCCTAGGCATCCTATGTATTCTTTCTTTGCCTTCATGAGTTATGCCTAGAGTATCTACTGCATTGTATTTGCCTATTGCATTGATGATAGACAATTAGTGAATTGCAATGATAGCTAGTGTAGAATTTATAATTGATAGTAAAGTGATTGTGACGAGTTACTCTGAGATCGCGAGAAAGTTACATGCTTGGTGTACATGTCTTGGTAGAGTTCTAAAGAGGAGTGCTTCCATTACTGACGAGCTGGATTTCTCATGAGATCTTGGTATTGGTTCAATTTTCAGTAAGGATGAATCGCTTCTAGCTGCTGCTGTGCCTTGTTTGAGCTTCCATCAACTGCTGCTGATCCATCACAGAAGCCCGTTTCAGCTCCATCATCTTGGTTCAGAAGTGACATGCAAATGTCGGCTCCTCGATCTCCACCATGGCCCGAATGAGATGATACATGTGAGGAGACAGTTTAGTTCGATCGATCATGCTTGCCATTTGCCATCACCGCATTCACCGGAGATGAATGCTTTTAAATCAGGAAGAAGGATGAAGATTGCCATAGCTATTTTTCTGTAGTTATTTATTTATTTATTTAGTGTGTTTTAGTCTCATATTGGATATGTTAATAAAAGTCTTAGTGTGTGGGCCTATATAAGGCCCAAAGTTGTATTTGATTAGTATGATGATTTGATAAATGGAATATTTGTTTAGCTGTTGTGCTATCAAATCTTGAATCTTTACATGGTGATGTGTGGAGTGGGAGAGGGATATCTCGGATGCTGAAGCCCGAATTTCATCTTTATCTTCTTAAAACCCTAATTTCTTACCCTCTTTCTTTTTCTCCCTATATGTTCTATATCATCACTCCTGAGTGAAGTGTGACCAGTTTACTATGACGGCACATATTCACTCTATAGTTTATTCAACGCTTTGACCTCCCAAGTTGGATGGCAACCACCAATGTTAGTAATACCGATGAAAGAGATAGCCTTCACACGTCAATATCTAGTTGAAATAGACATAATTGTAGGTCACCATTTTCTTTTCTTTCTTATTAATGATTTTATTTTTCTTTTTTAATGTTGAGTATGCTAATGTACCATTGCTAACTTTTACTCTCTGCCTATACACACCCCTAATCCTAAATCTAAATATGGAAGTGAAGATTAGAAGCATGATTTCAAATATCAGCCAATTTTGATATGTATTGGAAATATCATACTTGGTTGAGGTACATGGATATTAGTTCTACGATATCGACTAATGTTGTCAATATGGCCGATATTGCTTAGTATTGATGGCTGATATTGACAAATTGATACTAAAAATCATTGGCCTATACCAATACTTTGATTTTAAACCATGATCAAAAGCTTAAATTTAAACATGAAAGTAAATTCTGAAATTTTAAAACAAACATGTTAATATATAGATTATAAATAGATAAATAAGTTGTTAACTGATTAATTGTAATGAGATGTTTAATTATTGAGTAATTATATCTCTAATTCTAGCCATGTCCTTGTGGTTGTAACTCAAACCATATCTCAAACCTTTTTAGAACTATATGCCTATCTCTATTCCTAATGTGAACTTCAAACAAAATCCTTAGTGCAACATGTTTCTAACCAAAATTTTGTCCGCAAATTCTGTACTCAATGCCTACTCTAACCAAACCGTATCATTAATTGTATCCTTATCTGTAGCATAATTTAACCTGAACCCTAAGCGAACCTAACCTTGTTTGATTCATATTCGTAATTTACTGACAAAAAAAAGCTATTGTGTTAGGAATAAGTTTATATTCAGCATGCGT